>PVLD010000536.1:206272-273930 GCA_004027595.1 Dinomys branickii | reverse complement strand
AAAAAAAAACTGTAAAAGAATTGATGTCTACTTTCTGAGATCTCTGGTTTTCAGGGTAACTCAGTAAGCAACAATACTTAACTAACACAGGAAGGATGGATGATGTCTAGAAATATCTAGCAGCTGGGTAAAATCTGCAGTTTTCTACCAGAGCTCCTGTTTTACTTCTGTCCATGCCTTGGCTTTCCTGTACCCTGTGGTTTTATCTTCATGTTGAAAAGAAGGCAGCTGTGGCAGCCGGATGCCTTGCAGCTATCGAGCAAGTGCTGTATAAAAGAAACACACAGGGACACGTGTAATTTATAATTGTCTAGATGCTGTACTCAAAAGGTAAACACAATCTAATGTCATTAATTTTAATAATGTATTTAACTCACTATATAAATATTTTTATTTTAGCATTTATTATGCATAAACAAATTATTGAGATATTTTACTTTTCCTTTTTAATGCTACACAATTCACAAAATATACAGTAAGTAGGTGCACATTTAAGAACATTTTTCAAATATATTTAATGTTTTTGAATATTAAAATTAAATATTCATTTCTAAATTTAAGTTACAATCAGTTAAAAATAAACAGAATTGAAAATTTCATTTCCTAGTTTGTCTCTCCATAGTCCCAGTACCCTATAGGTGCATATAACTAGGGGCTGCTATACTGGGCAATCTAATTCCAAAGGATGTTTTTCCAAGGTGGGGTATTTTCTTTCTTTTTTATCCAACTGGGAAAAATTTCCTTGTGTCTGTTTTTTGGCCATTTGGATCATATATTCTTTTCTAACTGATCACTATAAAGGAGATGGAATTCCATTTTTGCAAAGTTGTTCTTAACTTTCCTTATATAGGTTTATTTTTTAAAAAGCTGTTCCATTCTCAACTTCAGAGGTTCTCACAAACATGACTGATGTTTCCCAAACAGTTTTTATTTTCAGTAATACATGTTTACAGCACATAATTACATTCATCAAGAAGAGGTGGTCTACGTACATAACACATTTTAAGTCTGCTCCTCCCAGCCCCTCCATTGCTTGGTTTCTTTTCACTTTGGTATTTTTAAGAGCTTTTAGGGGAAAAGAAATAAAAAGTACAGACACCTTAATGTGCTGCTGACTTACCTATTATAACATAATCTCAGTGATGGACCCTGGGCATTGTTACTTTTGTTTTTCTTTGTTTTTAAAAATTTTCAGATGTTTCAAATGTAAGACAAAAAGGGACATAACTAATTATAATCAAGAATTAGCCCTGAAGGCTGTTTGAAATCAGCTCTTCTGAGACACAGGGCTCCGTGCAGGGAGGAGATGACAATTAGGACAGAAGGCAGAACTCTGGTAGAAAAGAGAAGTAGATTCTGTGTGCACAGCAAACTGCTTCTCAATATTGGCGGGGTTTTCTTCCTAACTGGAAGGTAAGTCTTCCGTTTCTGTTTCTGCTGTTATATCGCTGGTCCCCCTCGTGTGGTGGTGTTCCCCGGCTCTTATTCATTGCCTGCTTCTTCCATAACTCTGCTGCATTTTGATTACCATCTATATTTCACTGAATCTTGACTCCAAATAGAATAATCCACACTACTTGACAACTCATATTTCAGGTATCCTTTTCAACATCACAATGTTATCTTCTATCTTAAGTACCAGGCTTTCTTTTCTTCACTGAAATTTAGTACTCAATATTAATACAGTATTTTATTGGTTTTGTTCTATCGCAGTTACTGACTGTTGTAGTTGTGCAATTTATATCCAACTAAATTATTATTATTTTTATCTACTCAGATAATTATTTTCATTTTTAAAATTCAGAGCCATAACATTACTCTTGGCTATACTTCTGCTATTGTAATACGCTTATATGACAAATGTAAAATGACAGAAGTTAAAAATCTATCTCAACAAATGTGGCTTTTGTTCATAATATATTGGAATCCACGATTATTTGTCTATTTATTGTAATCACTGGCAAAAGTGCTAATGATTATGACTGCAACTTTATCTCACGGATTGGCCTTTCCTCTATTCTCTGTGTAATAGTCTCTAGCAGGTACAAGGACTATCAAGTAAGTTGTTATAGGAAGATGCTTATCTGTTATCTCAGAGGAACAGACAGAAAGTTAACATATAATTATATTAGAATGATTTGACAACATGACTAGTGTAAATTTTCCCAAATGAGAGCAATTATTTCTCAAACTGGTATGCTACTTGGAGGGAAATTCTATAGACTGGTCTATGCTAAAATTATTTACATTTCCTGCTCATTAATTTCATTTTAAAATCTTACTTTATAGAAATAATAAAATCATATTAAAAACACCATACCCAAAGAATCTTTCTTATGTTAAGTAAAAAGAGACAATTCTGACATATGCACAATATTAATTAGCACAGAATACTCAATTTGTTTTTATGAAGAAATTTAAAAATAAGAGAGATATTGTGTAATTTCAACTGAAGTAGACTATTTAAATATTTTCTGTGAAAGTGCACTTGGCTTGGTTGCTTCCAAGACAATAGTTTGTGCTAGGATGGAAAGAAGTTTTGAGTATTCAGTATTTCTGCTAGTATCTTCAATCATTATTTTGGGGTAGGACAAGGGAGGTAAAAGTAAGCCTGAGGGAAGGGGGCAGACTTACTTTCTTGGGTCGCCTACCATAAAGATAAGGAGCTCCTCTTTTTTTTAGAATTATGTTTTTAATTATGCAGTGCATTGTCTAGAGTAACTGCTTATAACATGAACATACAAAGCCATCCAGAATTATGATAGAGAAAGATAATGTCGGTAACTACCAAAATTTCAGATTATGCTTATGTACACTGTCTCTTGAAAATACTGGCAATAAAATAAAGGGGAAGTTTACTGAGCATGTTTGATGGATGTACTGATTAGGGTTCTCTAGAACTACAGATAAAAATTATATATACACAGTATGTAAAATTATGGAAAGGAGTGGATTACACAGTCTGGCAAGATCAGAAGTAGGATAGTGCACAATGGCCGCGTGTATGCTGGGGAATGGGGACCCAGTAATTGCTCGGTTCAGAAAGCTGAAAGTTACAGATCAGTATCTATCAAGGATGCAGGCCATTGAGATGGAGGACCTGGAAGTTCCCTAGAGAACTGCTGCTGTGATTAGCAGAAGAGGCTGGAGGCTGATGCTCACAGGTTGTGGCAGTAGTAAAAGTGCCCACTTAAGCAGATGGAGTGTGTCAAAAATGCAAGCCATCTTTCTTCTTTTCCTGCTCTTCGTTCCATCTGGGTGGGAAAACTACTGGATCTTTTCACCTACAGTCACGACCAGTTTTCTCCCCTCAGTTTGCTGGGTTATGTGCCACTGTTGGAGATACTTTGAAGATGTATTTTAAAATGTGCTTTATCAATCTTTTAGATATGTCTTGATCTGGCCCAGTTGACAATCATGGTCAACCATCACAATGTGTCTATAGCTACATCTTTACTACATGTGTCACTATGGATATGAATATAGTTGTCTGGATATATGGTTCTTCTAAGGAGAACATTGGGAATTAGCACTGCAAAGATAGGTCAGTGCTATTCTGAAGATTGTTCTGAATAAAGATGGATATTAATATAGAACTGTCATCCAAAGTTTTGTAGTATTAAAACAGGGCTTCGAGAGTAAGCAACTAGTCACATTTCCAAGTGTGATGTGTTAGTAGAGTCTTACATTTGTGGTGATAAGGAGATACAAGGAATAAAATCAGATGGAGTAGTCAATAAAATTACAGAATGCTGAAGAGTAAAGAGAACAATAAAACCAACAAAGTTTCCTGCTTCTGTGATTGTTGTTTTCTAAACTCAAGAAGATGCAGCTCAGACAGGCTGATGTGCAGTTGCTGAGTACATTAAGGGCTTGTCTCAAAACAATTGGAGGTCTCTCCATTAGTAAGTTTTTGGACAAACAAGAGAAAAAAATGAATCAATAGTGGTAATTTTTAAAAGGTCAAGATACCAGGCTAGAATTACTCAAAGTTTAGCACTGTCTGTAACCACAATACATAGTCTTAGTCAAGTAATTTTACATTTATTTAATTGCAGCTTGTTATGAGTAGTAAAACTTTTTATGTATTCTTGTGATTTTGAAAGTTGTACCAAAATATTTTTCTAAGAGATATGCAAGTACACGTAAAGCAATAATTATTTAGGTAAAATGGCAAGTTTATACCTCAGACTTATATATGCATACATAAAGTGGTTTAATATCTGTACATGCTTATAATTCAAAATTTATAATTTCAAACAGCTAATAATTTATTAAAAATAAAATTATATATTCCAATTATTTGACACAAATACTAGATATAATTTAAATACATATTATTACATATTTAAATGTAGATAACTAAACTTATGAAGACCATTTTTCTTTTTTTTTTTTTTTTTTTTTGCGGTACTGGGGATTGAACTCAGGACCCTGCACTTGCTAGGCAAGCGCTTATTCCACTGAGCTATATCCCCAGCCCCATGAAGACCATTTTTCATTTTTCTGAGTGTATAAGGTAGCTATAGATTTAGTACATTCACTGTAATTGACAAAAATGTTTACCACTTGCACCCTGCCCTCCTGGAGATTGCACACACAGGCAGTCTGTGATTGCAGTTGCTGCAACCCACTCCTGGCTCCAGTGTGCAGCCTGAACTGACTGGAGAAGCAGAATTAGGTGGGCCAAGACCCACTGACAACACAGTTCCCAGCTGACCACTGCAGAGTGAACCAAATATTTCCCATCTATTTCTTGGGGACAGAGTGTGTGAATCATGAACCTGCCACCATTACAATCTGAGTCTCCAACTTCCATGCACCTGGTGCAGACAGGAGATCCTCACTCAAAAGACTGGCAAACTGCCCTCGATGTGGTTCTTGCTTAGGCCCTCCCTGCGCATGCCCAGCACTAAGTGAGGTACAGGTACGGGTGTTCCATGTGCTGCTGACACTGTGGTTCAGGTCTGGGCTTCACTTGCACCCTGCCCTCCTGGAGGTTGCACACATAGGCAGTCTGTGATTGCTGTTGGTGTGGCCTGCACTTGCCTCCAGTGCATGGCATGAACTGACTGGAGACACAGAATCAGGTGGTCCACAAACTGTTGAACCTGCAGTTTGTGTCTGGGTTTTGCTTGCATCCTGAACTGCCTGGGGTGACAGGACCATTCATCTGGGATTGTGCCACCAGTGCAGCTGGATTCTGGGTCATATACATGCCCTGTACTGTGAGCAATCACTGTATCAGACCATCTGCCATCACCAGACATCACAGTTCGAGTCTGAGACCTAGGAGAACTAGGTGCACTTCACCATCCACTGGAAGACCCCAGCCTATGAAACACACCTCAGAGGACACTGAGGAGCAGACTTGACCACCAAGAAAACCAGGGCCACTAGTGACCTTGGCTGGACTGCCAGAGAAGAGGGAGACTGAACGTTCTGCCTCCAGCATCAAACATGACAAGGTGATGGACTAAAACGCAATCTCGGAACTCCACCCCACTCAAAACAAGTCCAGGAGACACTGACATAGGAGAACTTGGAAAACATACACCTGAAATTGCTGAAATGATTGCAATGGAAGTAAAGAAACAACTCCATCAGGGCATAGAAAGGATCAGATGGGACATAATCTCTCAGGCAAAAAATGAAATGACAATAACAATGAAAGAAATGCTCTGCACATCTAGAGAAGAAACAGACAAAAAATAGACGCACACAGGCAACAGATGGAAACATTACATGAGCAATGTATGAATGAATTAGAATGCATGAAACAGACGCAAAGAGATTTCCAGGAAATGAAAACTTTCACCGTAAGCTTGCAAAACCACTTGAATGAAGCGGAAGATAGAATTTCAGATCTTGAAGACAGCATGGCAGCCAGCAATGGGGAAAGGAAGGATCTCTTAAAATCAACAAGAATTCAGGAAAAATCAATCCAACAGCTGCAAGATGAGGCAAAGAGAAATAATATCAGACTAATAGGAGTCAGTGAAACTGCAGGAGGTGACACAAATGACATAAAAAGAATATTTACAGAAATAGAAAATTTCAGAAGCATGGAAACAGAACATGAGATACAGGTAAATGCAGTATATATAACTCCTAGTCATAAGCATAGTAAAACTCCACCCAGACATATAATAATCAAGATCCCAGATCTCCAGCAGATGAATAGAATATTAAAAGCTGCTAGAGAAAAGAAACAGATCACCTCTAAAGGAAAGCCCACCGGAATCATGACAGACTTCGCAACACAAACCATCCAACTGAGAAGAGCTTGGAGCAAAGTATTATAGGTTCACAGACAAAAGAGCCTCGGACCAATACTGATGTATCCTGCCAAATTATCCTGCAAGTTTAATGGCGAAATACAATATTTCCACGACAAAGAGGAACTGGAGAACTTCATGAGTGCCAAACCACCCTTACAAAAAGTACTAAAAGACATTTTAGACAGAGAAGAAAATGAACACAATTTCAAGAACAACAATAGAAAGGAACCCTCAAGAAGAGCAAGCAAGTAAATAGAAAAAGGAAGAAACCAACAGCAAGTAAATAACATGACAATGATAAACCAACACACATCAGTTATAACCATAAATGTAAATGGCCTCAATTTACCAGTCAAAAGACACACACTGTCAGAGTGGATTAAGAAACAAAATCCAACAACATGGCTGTCTACAGGAAACATATTTTCCTGAAAAGGAAATCCATAGACTGCAAGTCAAAGGATGGAAAACAATCCTCCATGCAACAGGAACCCAGAAAAAAGCAGGAGTAGCTACTATGTTGGCAGACAATGTAAACTGCAAACCGAGAACAATCAAAAGAGATAAAGAAGTTCACTACATACTTGTTAGGGGAAAACTGAAAGAGGATGAGATAACAATCCTAAACATATATGCACCAAATATCGGAGGACCAAACTACATAAGACAAATCATAACATATATGAAAACCCATATAATTAATAACACTATTGTAATAGGGGACCTCAACACCACTTTGACACAAAGAGATAGATCAACTGGACAAAAAACCAGCAAAGAAATAACAGATCCAAACCAAAGCTGCGAACAAATGGACTTAGTAGATGTATACAGAGTGTTCCACCCCACAACATCAGAACACACATTTTTCTCAGCTACACATGGGACTTTCTCTAAAATAGATCACATTTTAGCTCACAGAGCATACCTACCTAATGCAAAAGAATTGAAATTATCCCATGCATATTATCTGACCAAAGTGCAATGAAATTGGAAATTAATGACAAAAGGAACTCCAAAAACTCCATAAACACTTGGAAATTAGACAACAACTTCCTGAACAACCAATGGGTCACAGAAGATATTAAAGAAGAAATTTAAAAATACCTACAAACAAACAAAAATGTAGATACAACTTATCAGAATCTGTAGGATGCAGTGAAAGCAGTCCTCAGAGGGAAATTTATACAGGTGAACTCAATGTAAGGAAAACAGAAAGAGAATAAATAAACAGCCCAATGATGCACCTCAAACTTTCAGAAAAAGAAGAACAAGTCAAGCCCAAAACCAAAAGAGAGAGGAGATTATAAAGATCAGAGCAGAAATTAATGCAACTGAAATTAAGAAAACACTACAAAAATAAATGAATCAAAGTTTTGGTTCTTCAAAAGAATAAAATTGATAAACCCCTAGCCAACCTTATCAAAAAAAGAAAGGAAAGAGCTCAAATTCATGCAACAAGGAATGAAAAGGATGAAATTACTACAGAAATTCAGAAGATCATTAATACCTACTTTGAAAATTTTTACTCCCATAGGATAGAAAACTCAGAAGAAATGGACAGATTCCTAGATATGTATGAATTAGCAAGGTTGAATCAAGAAGATAGAAAAATCCTGAACAACCCAATATCAATTAATGGGATTGAAAATGTGATTAAAAACTTACTGACAAAGAAAGCCCAGGCCCTGATGGATTCACAGCAGAATTTCACAAGAAATTGAGAGAAGAATTAATATAAACACTCCTGAAACTCTTCAATGAAATTGAAAAGGAAGTAATTCTCCCTGACTCATTTTTGGAGGCATGTACTATACTGATACCAAAACCAGAGAATCAACCAAGAGAGAGAACTATAGAACAATGTCCCTAATGAATATAGATGCAGAGATACTCAATAAAATACTAGCAAGCAGAATGCAATAAATCATCAAGAAAATCATACACCATGACCAAGTGGGATTCATTCCAAGAATGCAGGGATGGTGCAATATTTGCAAATACATTAATGTAATACACCATATCAATAGAGCCAAAGAAAAAACCATATGATCATCTCAGTAGATGCGGAAAAAGCTTTTGACAAAGTCCAACATGTATTCATGATAAAAATTCTACAGAAAATAGGAATACATGGTCTTTACCTCAACCTGATCAAAACCATCTACAACAAACTGACAGGTAACATCATACTAAATGGACAAAAACTGAAAGGTTTTACTTTAAAATCAGGAACAAGACAAGGATTTCTGCTGTAACCACTCCTGTTCCACATAATTCTGGAGGCATTAGCTGGAACAATTAGACAAGAGATAAATAAAAGGAATAAGGATAGGAAAGGAAGAAGTAAAACTATCTCTATTTGCAGATGACATGATACTTTACATGGAAGACCCCAAAAGCTCCACAAGAAGATTCCTTAAATTAATTGACAAATTCAGCAATGTAACTAGATACAAAGTCATCACCCAAAAATCAATAGCATGCCTATACACAACAGACTGAGAGAGAAATTAAGGAAACCATACCTTTCACAATAGCATCCTAGAAATTGAAATATCTAGGAATCAATGTAACAAAAGAAGTGAAAAATATATTCAATGAAAACTACAGTACTCTGAAAAAAGAGATCAAAGAGGATTTCAGTAAATGGAAAAACATTCCTTGCTCATGAATAGGAAGAACCAACATTGTGAAAATGGCCATACTATTAAAATTGTTGTAGAGATTCAATGCAATGCCCATTAAACTACCATTAGCATGCCTCACAGATCTAGAGAAAACATTCCTTAAATTCATCTGGAACCAGAAGGGACCCAGAACAGGAAAAGCAATCATGGGCAACAAGGACAAGATAGGTTGAATCACAATCCCAGACCTGAAATTATACTACAAAGCTCCTGTAACAAAATCAACATGGCACTGGTTAAAAAACAGACCAGAAGATTAATGGAAGAGACTGGAAGACACAGACACAAGCACAAACACTCAGCCACCTCATCTTTGATAAAGGGGCCAAATAAACTCACTGGGAGAACGAGAGCCTCTTTAATAAATGGTGCTGGAGAAATTGGTTTGCCACCTGCCAAAGACTGAAAATAGACCCAAGTCATCAGCATGCACCAAACTCAAGTCAAAATGTATCACAAATCTCAATATTGAAACAGAAACACTAAATTTATTGGAAGAAAAATAGGTAAAAACCTCGAAGACATAGGGGTAGGCAGAGAGTTCATGAACAAAAACCAAACTGCCCATGAAATACTCCAAAGAATCAACAACTGGCATCTCATCCTACTGAAAAGTTTCTGCACATCTAAAGAAATCACCAGCAGAGTAAAAAGAAAACCCACAAATTGGGAAAAAATTTTAGGTTACTGTCCCTTGGACAAATGTCTTCTATCTAGAACATATGAAAAATTTAAAAACATCAGCCCCTCCAAATTCAAGGACCCAATCTAAAATGGGCAGATGAAATGAATACTCACTTCTGTGATAAAGAAATACAAATGGAAAATAAATACATGAAAGAATGCTCAACATCATTAGTCACTCATGAAATGCAAATTAAAATAGCACTGAGATTTTACCTCATCCCAGTAAGAATGGCTACTAGTAAGAAATCAACCAATAAATGCTGGTGAGGTTGTAGAGAAATAGGAACTCTTCTCCACTGCTGGTGGGAATGAAGACTGGTAAAAGCATTGTGGAAATCAGTTTGGAGATTCCTCAGCAAAGTAGGTCTAGAGGTCCCATTCAACCTAGCTATTCCCCTTCTGGGCATTTTCCCAGAAGATGTGAAAACATCATATCACAGCGATATATGTGCACCCATGTTCATAGCGGCACAATTTGTAATTGCTAAATTGTGGAATCAGCCGAAATGTCCATCCAATGAGGATTGGATAAAAAATGTGATACTTTTATATAATGGAGTATTACTCAGCTATAAATATAAACTCAAGGCTTTTATAGGTAAATGGTCACAACTAGAGATCATACTCATAAGTGAAAGAAATAAGACCTCCATGTATAAGCAACATATTGTCTCACTAATGTAAGAACCTGAAAGAGTGAATAAGTCTAGGAGGTACGGTAGACATTGTGAAATGAAATGAAAATGCTCCAAAGTAATGGGCAACTAACTGGTTTGTGGGAAAGAGAAGGGAAAGAAAGGGAAATTATGTGTATATGTATGTACAGGATAGCTAACAGTTGTACTGTCTTCTAATCCTTTACTAAAAGGAACAGTTAATGATTACTTGTTTGATCATTATTGCATGTCTCTTTGTTTTCCTGGGAAATTATTTTGAAGATATCAGTAAGTAATACAACGATTGTTAATTTCCTACCATGTTTTCTGTAATTCTGTACTGTTTGTATTATTCTTATGCTATTTTGTAAATGGATGTCTGTTTGTTAATGTTTTATTTTTTGAATAAAAAAAGTTTACAAATCTACCAGTCTTACCGAACCTATGGAACACTACAGAAAACCTCCTGAAAAAGAAAAAAAATAAGAGAATTTATATAAAATAGCACAAGAGAAAATTTTTATTCTCTAAGAATTTCATTTGATTCTATTTCTTTTTATTTAATTTTCTGGTATGAGAAATCAAACGTGGGACCTTGCACTTGCCCAGCAGGCACTTGTATCACTGAACTGTATCTCCAGCCCCTGATTCTATTCCTTTTTAGAAAAAAATTCAGGAAATTTTCAGTGCTCTTAATGTATTAGATTTTGAAAAGTATTTCTCTTTTAGTAGGAAACAATGAGGTAAGAAATATTAAAACAAATGAGATATGTTTCTTCTATTTATTTTCTATTTTGCTTGATCATATTCCAACAAGTAG
Source organism: Dinomys branickii (assembly GCA_004027595.1). Lineage (NCBI taxonomy): Eukaryota > Metazoa > Chordata > Mammalia > Rodentia > Dinomyidae > Dinomys > Dinomys branickii. The sequence continues at coordinate 262,796 of PVLD010000536.1, read as the reverse complement.
AACTCTTTTTAGGTTTCTTAAATCTTACAATAAATAGTTCATAATATATTTATGCATTATTTATATGTCTGCATCACTAAGGATTTTGTAATTATATTACTTACTGTCTTTTTGCAGAAATAAAATAGAATTTTCAAAATATGTTTATAGTGTAAGAGGAAAATAAGTAACATGTGTGTTGGGAACCAGGCTACGTGACTGGGGTCTCATGACTCTAGGCTAGTGTGACTGGCTCTACGGATGGAGATGTAATGCAGAAAGGCTGCTAGCTTCCTGGCTGTGCACAGAAAGCCTAACTGCAACATTTCTAAGGCAGGGTAACATTTGCTGATGACCTGAAGAATGCAGGCACAGTGATGTAGAGAAGTACTTGTTCTCCATGAAACTATCCCACATTACTGCAGTTGCTGTTCCATGAAAATTACACAACACCCCCCCCCCCCGTGCTACTTGCTTTCTAGTGAAAGTGGGTCCTCCGCGGAGGTTGTGCCCGTCCACTAGAGGCAGGTTTCTCCTGGTCCCCTTGTACCTTGAATGTTGTCTTTGTAATTCTTTGTTCCCTGCTGCTCCCCCCACCCAGGTATTCGTAAGTCTGATCAGACCCCCGTACACACACACATAAATACATGTGCAAACTTCAAAGAAGAGAAAACGCATCCTGGCCTTCAGTTTTCTTCTGGACATTCTGCATCATTTATTCCGACTCACTTGTAAACTTTGTTTGAAATTCCCTCTCTTTTTGCCACGGTCTGTCTCCTCATTAGAACTAAAACCTTCTTAGATAAACTTCTGGGTTATTTTCATCATTTTCTGCTTTTCATTATACTAAAATAACTAACATTTTGACATGCAATCAGGGTGGTTAAATCTTCATAATCTATTTTATCCTCACAATATTTAAAGAAACATGTTCCTTACCATGTTAAGAGAAAATAAGAATGAAAATATATTTGAAAAACATGTGTAAATAATATTTTAATAAAAATTCTGAGAATAAAATTTGGCAGTATCTGTTTATATTATGGACAATTTGCATTATGTGCTAGAAATGTTCTGAATGCATTAAGGACATTAAATCACTATATTTTTAGGTAGCCACTGACCATATTCACATTTTAAAAGGAAACTGAGCAACTACAAGTTGAATAGTTTTCTCGGTGTGACCAGTTGCAGCCACGCCAGCCTTCCGCCCTGACAGTGTGACTACAGTGCTCGCATGCTGACCCCTGCGCTGTGTTCCATGCAGTCATCCGCCCCTCGTCTCTATGCACAATTTCTATCAGTTCTGATTGCGGTGAAATCGAAGGCATCATTTCTTGATTGTTGTGCTCACTTTTTCCTCTCTGCACATAAAAACTTCTGTCTTCTGTTTTCTTCCATATTTTTTTTCCTTCTTTTGAGACACAGTCTTGCTATGCTGTTCAAGCTGGCTCTGAACTTACTACTGGCCCAGGCTGGCTTGGGGTGTGAGGCACCTCCTCGCCTCAGCCTCCCAAAGGTGTGGAACGCACGTGTGTGCAGCACACCTCATTAATACTCCTGTTCTTAACATTTTCAGAGTTTTTCCCTGATGAAGATAAATTACTTCAGGTGAGAAAGCAGCTTTCAAACAGTTACTTTCGTAAATGTTTGAGGACTAAGAGTCTGATACTTTAAAATAGTGTTATTTGTGTATCCTTCACAGATTTAAACTGTGCACAATTGAAACAAAGGTACAGTTTGATGACTTGTGATTAACCCTAACCTGTGCAAGTGGTCCCTGCCCACTCTCTCAGGCGCATACTTCTTACCTGCTCCCTACAGGTACAGATTAATTTGCTTTGTGAACAGCTTTACTTAAATAAATGATTAAGCCAGGCATGCTGCTTCAGACTACTTCCAGCACTTGGGAGTCTGAGGCAGGAGGATCCTTGTGAGTTGGAGACCAGCCTGGGCTACAAAGGGAGCTTAAGGCCGACCTGAACTGTGTAGTGAGACCCTGTTTCAAAAAGACAAAAAATAAGAAATAATTAATATTTTTTGTTTCTTATTCATCTTTAGTCTGATTTATGTTGCTTACCATGAAGATTAATTTATTCACTTATATTTTTGTGCATACTTCATTTTTTATTGCATAACAATATTCCACCAGAATCATGATTTATTAACCATTTCCTATGAATGGGCATTTGTTGTTTCCAGTTTTTTATCTGTTAAAGAAAGATTTTATAAACATCCAAGTCTATGTATGGGCACTTGCTTTTATATTTCTAACAGGCCCAGAAGAAGGACAATGGTATCAGATGGTGGGCAAAGGTTAATTTCATGAGAACTACAAAATTGTTATCCAAAATGACTGCTGTAGTTTAGAAACTCACTGGCATCCTATGAAAATTTCAGTTTCTGCACATTTTTGACAATATGTTTGCTACAATTTAAATATGGCTTGCCACCTCCAAACACCATTTTGCGATGTAATTACTACTGGGCGTATTAAAAAGGTGGAAATCTAATTTAACTATCGTGTTTAGAAGCGGGGCCTTGGCAGGGTTGGGGAAGCGCCTCCTGTTAGGTGAGGTCAGCGGGGTGGAGGCCCCGAGACGAGCCCCGGCGGTTTTACAGAACAGAGAGGTGGAACAGCGCGCGGGGCTGTGTGCGGAGCCTTGTGCCGTGTGCGGCTCCGCACCGCCTGAGCCTCCTCCACGAGCCGCCCGTCAGCACACGGCGCATCTCCGTCTGGAATCCTCTTTAAAATATATGCAGTCTGGGCTGCTCTATTATGCACAGAAAAAGGAATCACCAGTTCCTTTTTAAAATAGCTGTTCTAATAAATATTAGCACGTGTCTGTGTGTGCGGTTTGCGTTTCCCTGGTGATTCAGCGGCTCTCCGTGCTCTTCCCCCCCAGCTATAGCCCTCTTCTGTGAAGTGTCTGTTCAGGTCGTACGTCTCCCTCTTCCCCCTCGCATTAACATTTGGAAATTACCGTCTTGATTTTAGACTCACCGGGTGCTCAGGGCGAGCTCACTGTGCTCTCAATCTGCGCTTCCGGAGCCAGGTTAACACCTCACTTGTTCTCTGTTTTGAAGGGTTTTGCAGATATCAGAGCCCCATATCTAATTAGATTGTTTTCTTTTTCCTCTTTTCAGGAAAAAATAAGGCGAAATGGCAAGGGACTTCAGGCTGAGGAGCTGAAAATGTCAGTCAGGCCTTTGACAAAAGAGAATCAGAGAGAAGGAACCGACTCCAGGCTGAGGAGGGAAGGAGCACAGTGCCCTGAAAGGGGTCAGACTGGTCCAAACACGGAAGGCAGGAGGCCGCTCTGCAGCACCAGCTGGTGGGCTGGGGTCGGCTGGATCACCGCCTCAGTCTCCGTGTCTTAGCTCTGGCGTCCTCGTGGCTTAAGGGTCCCCTAAGTCACTGTCTCCATCTGTGACTCTTCATCACCTGGACCTCTTCCCATCCATTACCCAGTGAGCACAGATTTACCACAGAGGCTGGAGACGTCTGGGCACAGTTGAATGTTTCTGTAAATCTCATATTTTGGTATCCTGAGTTTGGAACGGAGATTAAATTATGCAAATTAGCGCTAATCAACTTTGTTTTCCAACTTTTAGATAGACACCTCATAAATGGTTAACATACCAGGATGAGGAACTGGGGAAAGATCTGTCCCAAACTTTTAAGGTGGCAAAGGATACAAAATGAAGTTTTAAGTTTTTTCTGCTTTGAGTTACTCATTGGGCGCCTGCAGAGTCTGTTTTTAGCAAATTCTTTTCATTTTCTGACTACCTTAGAAGAAAGCGCAAATCCTGCTTTCAATGAGGAAAGGCTAAGAACCCAGTGTCTGCCCATCCCCCATGCCTATAGTTGCCTTTATGTCCTTTCCCTTGGGGGACACCATGCTCCTTAAACCTAAGGAGAAATGAATAAACATCTCGCTAATTTTTGTGTTATTTTTAACTAATTCATTTCTTGGTTGTACCTTCATGTTCGGTATTTAAGACCAACTGAGTAAGTAAATTTACCTTCCGCTTTACTATCAAGGTCAGGAAAGGGCCCCAGGGATTACTTTTCGGGCCATCTACAGTGCTTTGTTTTCCCTCGGTTTCGTCATCTCTCCAGATGGGGCAAGCTCTTCTTTCACCATAGGGCTGCCCTTGGAATTGGGGTGCAGTCTCCCCTTCAATGACTCTATTTTTTTTTTTTTTTTGCAGAACGCACAGTGGTTTGCTCCTATTTTCTGACGTCAAATAATCTCCCTACAATATTTGTGTGACTCCCTGGAATTGTGGGGCCCTTTTCAGAGGACCTTCAATGTCAGAGGGCAAGGGCCATGACACTGGCTTTCCGCTCAGTCCTTTTTAGGGTTTTTAGCTTTAGTCTCCAAATCTCCACTGTTAATTACCCAGGTCAGTTACACCAGTATTCAAATCAGAGTAGTGCGTCTTAATCCTCACTATTGTTAAGATCTCTGAATCCTGGAAGTCATTGTCACATCCTATCTGTCTTCTGGATGCGGTCTATCATCTTAAAACACTACTCAGATTTCATATTAGAAGTCATATTCCTTCAGAACTTGAACATGTAATAGTTACAAGGTTTCAGAAGCATTTAGCTACTTTCTAATTGCTGAGACAAACTACCAAGCCCCCAAAGTTAAAGGAAGAAAGGCTTACTTGGTTTATCCTTCCTGGAGGTGAGCTGCTGAAGGCAGGGTGGATGGTAGAGGGGGCCATCACAGAAGATGAACAAGGCAGGGCAAAGGCTGCCAGCAAATGTGATCACGCCAGCAACTCTTTCTGCGCCTTATATTTTATTCAGGCTACCTGCCCTTAGGGCAGGGGGCACTCACAACCAGCACGGGGTGCCCTTAATCCTACCCAGAACTGCGCCAAACCAGTCAGTGGACTAATTTAGTAATCACACACCTTTGATCATATCACACACTCTAGATCCTGCCACTCTGAAAAGCCCATCTATGACTGCAAGAGGCTTTCTCAGGAAATCTGGGCAGGAGCCATAACAAAGAAGACAAGAAATGAAAATAGTAAGAGCAAAACCAACCTGTTAGGATAATGGTCTAAGAGACATAATTAATAAGTGTAGTTTGTTAGAATGGAGTCTTTTTAAGTAGAAGATATTTACTTATAGGTAGAACATTTTAGGTGACTAATACTCAATCCCTGGTTATTAGAGTCACTTTGGCTGAGTTCATTGCCTAGGCACATCCCACTTTTATAATAAAATTGGGAACATATAAACCAGAAGGTTTATCATTCCAAACATCTCAGTTTAAGAGCTGGGTACGCATATGGTAAGCTGTTCTTCAGCTCTGGGTTTTATGGTATCTGTGCAATGGGGAAATATGAGTGAATTTACTGTGAAATGAAGCCATTGGTAATCAGCATTTTAACTTCATCAAAGTCCTTTACATATCAGCTTAGCTTGTCAATTTTGAAACAAAATTTAGAATTTATAGCACAATAAATATAGATTAAGATATAATTACAATTTTTGTGTTTAATGGGTCAACAAAGTTTATGAGCATTGACAAAGCAAAGGAAGAATAACTTTAGGACTCATGCAAACTTAGCAAAGAGTGTTAATCACCACAACTACACTTGTTACTGCATGTACAAGTATTTCTCATTTATAGAATAACAAAACACTTATTTAGTTAAAGACAATTGACATAGACCAGATTCCAAGTGGAAGAACTGTCCAAGGGGCAGTATTTCCCTACCTGAATGGTACTGAATATAAATAGAAAAAATGCTACAAGTTTTTCTGACTTTGTATATGTTTAAGTTCCAGAGATGCAATAGAAATGATACAAAGAAAAAACTTGCTAATTACTGTGCATGTATCAAGTTTATGCATCTTTGGTTTCACAAATCTTTTATATTCATACAGCATATTTAGTTCTCAAATGAATACACATGCTCAGTCTTAAAAGGTCTCCATATGAGATCTTTTTTTATTCAAAAGTTTATCTTGTCCTTTGTCTTTCTTTGTCCAGAATAACCTAACACTCACCCATATTCTGCACAGCTTTCTCTTTCCTACTTAATTATTTCTTTTCCCTTTCTCTTCAAATTTGCTTTGAAACAACCTTACAAACTTTCTGAATTTGGATAAATGCCTGTTTCCTTGCATATGGAATTATATTGTAGCGTTTTAGCTCTTAGTAACCTCACATACAGTGAAAATCTATGAAATATAAATAGTCATCAAAATCAAGATGTTACAGATACATAATTAACACAGGATTTTTTTGTCTTTGCCAAGGAAAACCTACAAATTATTGTGCTTGAAATGTAAAAGGGAATGGATGTTGTAACTGAAATTGAAAATCTATCTATCTATCTATCTATCTATGCTAATGAACTAGGCAAAACATCTTACCAATTTTGAGTTATAAGACAGCAGAAAGAACCCCTGGAGAGGACTGAAAGACCCCGGACATTTTAGAACGTAGAAAGAGCAGCCCTCTGTAGCTATGAAAGACAAGCAGTATCTCAAGCAGTCTTCCACTTTTCCTGTAAGGCTGACAGCTTTTGCTTTGACACCTTCCTCTGTGCAGACAACATTGTCCCTCCAAGCACAGGTTCCCATGCCCATCCCAGTCGCCTATAAGTCCACAAAATCCAAAGCCCAACAATAAGCCCAATATCCAGTCAATCATTAGCCCTGAGACTGGTGAGGGGGGGACAGGGCCCTGATTCCATGGCAGGAGACCCCGAAGGGCTTCTCTGCTGCCTCCTCTTGCAAGATTGCAGTCAAGTTACTTGCGCCTTTGTTACGGTTGATACATTATGTCGATTTAGGGAGTCTAGAGGTCGGGCTGAGTGACTCAGCAGGAAGCCAGGGTGCTTACTTTGTACCCATCTGGAGCCTGTGGAAGAGGAGGGCATGGAGACTGTGTGAGAGCTACACGCCCCCTGGATGGGGGTAGGCTGTTTACAATGTAAGGGAAGAGAAGAGGCTGCTTGCAGCCATTCCTCCCTTTTGCTGGTTGTTTTGCTGTGCTCTGCTGCCATGAACATTGTCCTCTGCCATGTGCCACTCTGCCTCAGAACCAGCTAAGTATGGACTGAAACCTCCACAAACTGTAAGCTAAATAAGCCTTTCCTTCCTTCATTTTGGGCATTGACTATTTTGTCTCAACAAAGAGAGAAAAGTAACCAAGTTAGACTTGCACTGATCTGCTGACTTCTCTTCCTCTTTCTGCACTACTCTTAGATTACCAACAACTTTAAATTAACTGTTTTTGTGTCAGGTGAACAAAACCACAAGTATTTTTATCATGAAAATTGTATTTCTCTCTAAGCCAACTTAAATAGAACTTTTAAAAGATTTTTTTCATGTACACATATGTTCATAATGATAGCGCATATGTAGAAGCAATAATCAAAATCATGTTTAACCTTATTGTTACCAGATTTTAAGGTTTTTATTTTCAAATTTAATGTGAGATTTTATAATTCAGTGGCTGGGATTTAGATAGAGCTTTCTTAACATTTTCCTTTAGTCTCAAATTTTAAATCTTGCACTTCCCTTAGAGCTGGTTAGAATAACCCACAAGCGGACAAATAAGTAGATAAAGAGCTAGTGTGGGGAAATAAAACAAAATGTGAAATGTAATCAGTTGAGCTACAAAATGTAAAGAGGAAGCAGCTATCTGTAGTCTCTTTATTGGGACAGATGACCAGGCTGAGTTTCAAAATACACTTTGCCCAGTAGTGTTTTAAGAACTGAATTTTCTCTGGGCCTTTCTGTTAGTCAGAGCAAGTCCACACCGGAAGTGTGTTGGGGTCCGAATGTGCAGTTGCAAGCATTCCTTCATAGACTGTCACTGACGGGTTATTTAGTTCTGTACGTGGCCGAAAAACGCAAACCCCAATGAGTGTGAGTTAGTTTTGGACATGGGTGGCCGCTCCCTTATTCACGTCTTCCGGTGCGGCTGTTAGAGTTTGTCGAATAGCTCAGGACCAGGTAGTTTGTTGTTGCCGTTGGTTTCCCACGAGACCACTGCATGAACTGGAGTCAGTCATTCCTGACACTTCTGGTAAGACCCTAGTCACTTAGGGCCACCCAGCCTGTGTGGGAGGGAGGGATTACTTATTTCCTTAAAATCCAGAGACCCTGGTACAGATGAGTTTTAACGGAAACGTTTCTGTAGCCATCGAATTTTTATCCTGTGTCAAGTCAACTAGTGTAAACACAAACAAAGGAACGCATAAAACCATCATATTAAACTAAGACATTCTCAGCAATGTAGGAGAACAGGCACACAGGCACCAAAACGTGTAAAACCCACAAAGCAGTTACGTGAAAGCAGAGTGTCCTTCAGGTGCGCTGCCTGTGCTCGATGGTGATGGTCCTTTTCCTCTTAGGTCTCTATCACTGTAAGTAGCTAGGGCTGTGAGAATTTTCCCTAAGGAACTTCTTTATGGTACAGATGCAATTTTCAACAGAGATTTTCCCAACACCCTGCTTTCTTAATGTACCTTCTGTCGCTCTCTTTTTCTCAAAGAACACATGCCAAACCACGCTGTAATGTTCTTCTTTGAAGGCTGCAGTTGCGCAATCAGTCTGCCTTGATTACCTGGCTAACCAAGCGGAGTCTGTCAGGATATAACTCACCCACTCTGCTGGTGTCTGCTGCATGAAAGCAACACGCTGGGCTAAAAGGACGAAGTAAATTCCCTTGTCCAAACTGAATGGCCTGAGCCTGGGAGCCCAAAAGTACTCAGACAAAGAAATGAGAGAGAGCCGGGTCAGACCACAGAAAGGAACTTATCACGTGGGTTCTAAATCTCAAGTCTCTCAAGTTCCGTGACCTTTTCTCCATTTCACCAAGTAGTGTTTGAAAAACCATCAATGCTGGCAAAGATGCACAGATAAGAAAATGTCCTGACATGAAAGTAATTTCATTAAGGAGCAAAATAAAAGATAGATACTAGAAAGATAGTAGATTCCCTGCCAATGGGAAGGGGAGCTGGAGGTGGGAAGAAGAACAACGTGCACCACGCGCGCTCACCAGTTCCCCAGAGGAGTCTCACCGCTACGTACCGTCAGCACACACTGATTAACGCAGAAACAGTATGAAATAGGACCTAACATTTTCAAGAAGAAAATAAAAGTAATTTCAGCAGCTGCAACGGACCATTAAATTCTCTTTGTTGTCTGTGGCCCACTAGTTCAAGTGGCTGAACACCACAAGCTAGCGTTTTCCTATATAACTGGCCAGATTTGTCACCAAAGTCTTGAGACAAAAGCCCAGCTCCAGCGGGCCCAACAGACCAGCCTCAGACACCTACTCCATAAGCCAATAAAAGAGATAAGCAGGAGCGAAGACCAAAAGAGAAGCTTCACTTGGCATTGTCAAGCTGGGAAGCACAGAGAGGCTCAAGATTTGTCACTGGTCACTGGCGGACGCTTTGGAGCTGAAGAGGTGCCATGTGTAGCAGTTCCCAAAGCCTGGGCACATGTGAGAGTAACCCGCCCAGATCTGAGAAACAGGAAGCCACATTTCCACCCTGGACAGCGACCTCCACTGGCCGTAAGTGGAAAAGAAGAGGAGAACCGGGAGATCTCACTAAATCTGAGAATCTCGGCTTCACAGACAGTGACAGAGGACACAACCCCATGGACAGCAGTTACTCCTGGGAGGGGAGTGGCCCACCCAGGAGACAGGGACGGAGAGGTGGAGGCACAAACAGCAGTTCCACAGCATCAGAGGGAAGCACGAGAAAATCTGATAACTGGTAAAAATGTTTGATAAACTTGCTCAACAAAAAACCTATCCTCAAGTCAGAGTTTTTATGAAAAGAATTAATACTTCTCCAAACCAATAACCTAGACAATCAACAGCTAAGCAGGACAACAGCGGACACTTGTCCTGTAAGCAGCACAGTACTGAGCTCCCAATTTCTGCTTTGAGAAAGTGCCTGTCCCTCACACCCTGACTCTCTCAGCTCCAAACCCAAGAGGATGGCAAAAGCTACATTTTAGGAAAAAAAAAATATGACCTCAAGCCAAGAAATGGGACCACCAGCAACCAAGAAGTCAGGACCAATAAAGTCTCTGCAATCGCTGATTTGCCAAAGTCCTTACCAATAGTCTGGCATCTCCAGGGAAGGTAAATGGGGGTAATTTGGCATAAGGTGAAAAGGTAGCAAAACAAGGCAGTGTGGCACCAGCATCCCACTCAGGACAGTCTCCTGGGGTGCACAGCAGTGAGAGCTCAGCATCCGCTCAGTGAACCCTACGGCAAGGATGGAATTGACCCAGGGTGGGCACCAAAGACTGTTCCTGGCTATTATGGGTGCTGGCTTTTGATAACAATAGAAATTTAAAGTAAATCATGGATTTAGGGGAAAAAAGCTTTAAATCTTAAAAAAGGAGAAAATTGTAAGAGAAATTAGCTTGAAGAGTTTACAAAGATCAGGCCAGTTCTTAACAAAGGAGAATAAGAAAAATAGGAAAGAACAACAACATGAGCACTTACAGGGTTCACACTTGGATGAAGGAGGTCAGATTTGCCCTGGGTAGTTCACTAATATTTGATTCCTGGAAGTGCTTTACATATTTTTCATAAGTTTTTATCAGACATCTGCTTGTGTGCACATGCATGCATGCCCACAAGCATGATCTTTAAAATAAACCTGAAAAATATAGGCCTTATGGTACCAATTTTCTATTCTTTATAAGTCAGTTGTAAGACAATGAGAGGTAAGAGCCACAGACTTGGAGAATATACACACATTATATATTGTACTTTTGCTATTATATCTAATCATGTTAATTTCTCACTGTCCCTGTAACAACTGCAGAAGTGATTTAAAGGAAAATAAATTCACAACACAGCACCGGTGGTCACAAGTCCAAAAAGTACCTCAGCGGACTGTACACAAGAAGCTGGTGGAGCTGCACTCTTTCCTGAAGATTCCAGAGAAAGATCAAGAATCAGTTTTCCTGCCTCCAAAGGCAGCAGTGGCTGAAGGAGTAATCCATCACACTACCTGACCTTCACTCAGCCGCCTCTTTCCAGGTGGAGTGACCTGGTGATTACACTGTGCACACCTGGGCAATCTAGAATAGTTTCTTTGATTCAAGGTCAACTGAACTACTTCATCTACAAAGACATGAAGAAAAGAAAACCCTTCAACACTGGTGGAGGACAGTCATCTGGTATCACCCTTATGGAAAATAATAGGATGGCTTGTTACAAACAAAAAATATGATTTGACAATTATAGAGATATATAGGTAGGTATTACTAAAAACACTGTCAAAAATACCTGTATAAGTGGAATAAGCGCCTGCCTAGCAAGCGCAGGGTCCTGAGTTTGATCCCCAGTACTGCCAAAAAAAAAAAAAAAAAAAACCTGTATGGCCATATTAATTGCAACATTATGTCCAAAGCCAACATATAGGAACAACCTAAATGTCCATTAATTGAAGAACTGACAAAGAAAGTTTGATATGCACACCCATGTACATGTGTGTACACACACACACACACACACACACACACACACACACACACACGCTACAACGTTATGTAATCTCAGGAAGGAAGGAAATCATGTCATTTGATACAACAGGTAATACTTGATGCTATTATGCTAAACGAAACAACCTAGGTACAGAAAGGTAAATATCACTCAATATCATTATTCTGTGGAATTTAACAAAGAAAAGAAAAATTAAAAGAAATAAATTTAAAAAGGCAAAGGTATAAAATGACCTTTTTACTTTAAAGAGATTAAAAAATAAAAATGATATAGAAATTTCAAAACAAGATGATAGGAAATTAACAATGGCTTTATATTGCATATTTTTATCTTCAAAGTAGTTGCTTGTATTACCAGATATGGACATGCAAAATTGGTCAATTAACACAAGCACTAACTTTTCCTTTCAGTGAACTAATAGAAATTAGTAGTACAATTATCTTAGCTGTCTTGTGTGTACATGTGTGTACATATATGTGCATGTATATATCCCTGCCTTCTTTTCTCCTTTCCCCATCCCAGAGACCATTCTCAGAAGTGAGATAAATAAGACTTACATGTGTGAACATTGCACTCACTAGTGTAAGGATCTGCAAGAGTAAATAAAACAGTACAACAGATATTGTGAAAGGGAAAGAAACTACTCAAAAGGAAAAAAGCACTGAAAGGAAATTTTACAAGTGAATATACATGTGTGAAATATATGTACATAAAAGATACTGAACATCACTAGCTGTTAGCAGATTAATTAAATCATGACTAATTATTACGACTCACATTGTTTTCTTTCTTCCTCTGATACTGGGAATCAAACTGAGGACCTTACACTTGCTGCACAGTTGCCGTGCGGCTGAACTACATCCCCAGCCCCACACCATATACTTTGTATCTGTCCTACATTAAACAGAACAGAACTGGACCCTGCTAGCTGTGGCAAGGAAGTGGAGAACTGAAACGCCCATGCCTCCTGGTGGGAGTATAAGCTGCTAAGTCTGCACTTGAACCGGAGTTCCACACTTAGCAGTGACTCCAGATGGGACCTCCCCTGTGTTCCAATCGTGCCACTCTCCACACATCACCCAACAGAAATATACATATATCTGTACACAGGTCTGTATATGGATATGCATATCAGCTTTACTTGTAATTGTCTCAAATCAGAAAAAAATACCCAAACGAGCACCAAAGGGTAAGTGAATAATAAAATGGAGTACTATATACCAATAAAATGAAGTGGTGTTTGATGATATTAGCAACAAAGTTGAATCTCAATCATGCTAAATGAAGATCCGATGAAAAGTAGAGGATATACTGTTGGATCTTACATGAAATTTTGGAGAAATGCCCAGTGGTAGAGAGTTAGGTCACATCAGGAAGCAGGATGACCGAAAACATGAGAACAATCTGGTAGGAGGTAGATACAGTCACTGTGCAAAATGTGGGCCGGCCTTGTAGGTGTATTTGCAAGTGAAAAATCTATAGAATTGCATACTTTAGCTATGGGCAATTCACTCTAAATGAATCTTATGTTAACAAAGCTGTTAGACATTAAACAATATTTTGTAATTAAATTCATGGGATTTGGAACCATTTTGAATGAGTAGGTACAATTCTGTTTCATTAAGAAATGCGAACATGACAATGAGATGGAATTAGGAAAAATTAACAGGCATCATTTTGTGGCGAAGATAAAGCCAGGTTAATACTGAAAAATCTCATCCAAGAGCCTTGTGTGTTTTCTCAGGATGACGCACACTGAGAGGGGAGATGAAAGAAGCCGGTTGAGAAGCACTTGGTACATTTAACAGTGACACAAATCCGCTGTGTGAGAAAAATCCACCTTTCCCTGGCAGCGTGCAAAGCGTTACATTCCATGATAGGTTGGAGATGGGGTATCATATAATATACTGCCAGCAATAGCCTTAATGTACGGAGTATGTGTAATGTAAAACATGTAGTTTCTTCAGAATCTTTTAGTGCAATTTAAAGTCAAATACTATACCGATCATTTTCAATATACTAAAAGCTACGAAGGCCACATGGTTCATGTCCATACTGAAAGGTAGCTGGGATAAGAGGCTTCAAACAATGTATACTTGACTATTTTCAGGGAATAATTCTGTTGCCTTATTACTGTATATAAATCTTAAAGTATTAATTAAACATTTTATATATATATATTATATATATATATAAAGAGAGAGAGAGAGAAGTTATAACTGGCTATACAAATTACTTCAGTAACGCACTTCTCAAATGAAGTTTTCTTTTTAGAGTTTTTAAAGACAAGGTCTTGCTGTGTAGCCAAGGCTGACCTTGAATTTGCAATCCTCCCACCTCAAGCTCCAGAGCATCCAATGATAATGTAAAACCATGTAACTTTCCTAAGTTTTCAAAGAAAAAGTTAGTTTTTAAAATGTATTTATGGATAATAATTTATCTCCTAGAATTATGCTGGCTATAAATCTATTAAACAGCTATCTGTAGTTTCTTGGTCCATAACTAAAATGTCGGTTTTTGTGTTTTTGTTGTCCTTGTTAAATTATTTCTTGCTATATTGAAGGACTTACAAAATGTGCTATAGTAGGCGTATTCTAAAGCTATCTTTAAGAGACGTTTATTATTTTCTATGGTTGGACTACCATATTTTCTACGGTTGGACTATCATTTTTAGTCTATGAAACCTGTGGTTTTAAGTCAAAGAAATGCATGATTATAAACATCATGTTATGGTTTTGATCTGGAATATACCGCACAACTGTCACGTGCTCAGCACAGGGCTTCCGGAGCGGGCCGGATCACTGCACACTGTACTCAGTGAGGAATTCTTCCGCTGGTGAGTTCAGCCGCTGAGTGTCCCGTCGGGAAGAGGTGGGCGGACAATCCTGTGGTGTAAGGGCGCATCTCCTCCCTCGGGGCTCCTCGCTGCCCTCTGCTTTCCTGGCTGCCAGGACCGGAGCTGCTCCCCCGCTGCGCGCCCCTTCCAAGCTGCACTGAGGCTGAGAAGTGAGGCAAACAAACGCCTCCCCCAGCCGCAGCAGGGAGCAACCAAGCCATGTGCAAACACAACAGTGATGTGCTCTTTCCAGTGATTCCGATTTAACAATATTTGTGCCCAGGTTTTGTCCAGTGTCACTGTCGCACCAGCGACATGGAATCTATGCCATTTAGACCAATTATCAACAAGGTCAAATGACGAGAACGACAATCAAACTTGTGAGCTACTCGCCTTTCAGTAGTGCACGGTGAGAATCTGAGGGTTTGGCTGTTAGAAATGATCGATGATTATGCCCAATGTCTGCGGGATTCTCAGAAGATACGGACTGGACCGCGTATTTTGCTTTTTAGCAAGCTAATCAAGGTGTACTTCACAATACAGTATATATTTAAATTGTAAGATTGACGCAAATTTTACTTAGCAGTAAAATTCTCTTGGCAGTTGACAGTGTTGCTGGGGATGTAGTTCAGTTGTGCAAGCGCCTGCCTGGCAAGGGCAATGTTGGGAGTTTGATTCCCGGTACCAGAAAAAAACAAAACAAAAAAAAACTACATATGGCCAGGGATATAGCTCAGCGGCATAAGTGCCTTCCTGGCAATCACAAGGTCCTGAGTTAAAAAAAAAAAAAAAAAAAAAGGTCCTGAGTTCAATGCCTGGTACGAAAAAAAAAAAACCGACAAGGAAAAGGGCAGTGTTATGCATCGGAAATGAAATATCCCGATTCGATTTGTTAGGTATTCATTCTTATGACAGTTAGCTGAGGAGTTCAGATTTTCTTCCTGCTTCTTATAGTTGTGATGGAGTTTGTGAGTGACAGGAAAAATAACAAGAGAAACAATGCTGTGCTTTCCTACCACTCCAGGGCTCCAGGCCTTGCTCCAGGGCTCCAGGGCTCTCTCCAGAGCTGCAGAGCTCCCGGGCTCCAGGCCTCCAGGGCTCCAGGCCTCCAAGGCTCCAAGGCGAGAGTCGCTTAAGATACTCTGGAGGGGATGAGTGTGTTTGTACAATTTTCCAAGGACCTAGACTCATTCTATATTTATTCACAGCTATGAATGAAACCACAAGGCTCATTCTGACAACAGGGGAATTTACACCGAGTCCCTCCTGCTTTCTTCAGTGTAGCATCTAGCTTTCAGCTGAACAAGTACTAAGTTGGTACTTGGCAGCATGGTGTTCCAGCATCCCCGGTTATAACACAGTGGAGTTCTTAGTATCACAGAAATAATGAATGACTAAGCTGAAACACCTTTGTCTGAAGTTGCTTTTGTTTTGAGTTAATGAATTCATTTACTTCTTTCCCTTTGGGGGACAAACACGGATATATTTATTTAGTTGTGTAGGAAGTTGTTTATAACAGTATGTTACTTCCACACCATATTTCCCATTTAACTTGTAAATTCTTACTAAGATGGAGAAATTTTACTCATTTAAAATAGATCAAATTAGAATGTTTCCATAGTCACTTCTGGCAAGTTTGAAAGCTCCTTCCACATTTTTGTTTGAAATCCATTACATTGTTGGTGAGGAAATTCACCATCAGTACTGCCTTCAGGCAGCAAATTAATATATACGTGGAAAGTCTCAGTGTGGTGGAGTATTGTGACACTTAATGCCAACCAGAATATATTGTTGCTGTGACCTTCAGGGTTTCTCCAACATACAGAAAACTTGCAAATTCCTGGCAGTATCCTCAACTTAATAAAGACTGTAGGTATCAGAGAAGCCAACCCATTTTCCTATTCGTACAAATTTCTCCACCCATATGAATTTGGCTAGAATTAGCAAAACTGATTCTTGGTTTAGTGTTGGAAAACACTTTCCAGCAAAATAGTAAAATAAAAGGAAAGGAATATAAAGAATTCATATATTTTCTCAGAATAGAAAATAGTTCTCATCCTATAAGTTCATTAATTTAGCCATAATACCTAAACTGGAAAGAAGTTTTGTCTATGACTTGCAGATTATACATTTGAGACTGTCTTTTAGGCCAAGAAAATGTATTTTCATTTTTTTTACTCAGAGAAATTAAACTTTTACTGTTGGATGGTTTTAAAATATATGTGATGCTACATTGAAGACCATTGTGTTTATGACCATCATGTTTGCTAATCAGCATACAGCTATATTTATGTCCTTTGTTATAAATTCCTCATGAGAAAAGCATTCACATCATTTGAAATGCTTTAAGTTCCAGCACTTGTCTCCCGGAAGGGAGTGTCACTGTTTCTCACCTGTCACCTGTGTTACCGTTCTTCTAGTGCTCATCGCAGTAGTCTCCTAAAATTGGGTTCTGATTCTCTCAGTTATCTTCTTATTCCAGGTGAAATAAAGGCAGTCAGCTGACTTTGATGTGTTGCTATTGCCCACATCATTTTCGCACAAGTAATCTATCTGCAAATAATCAGCGTGGCTTAAATCAGTGCAAGTCCACAGATGGACTCCCTGACCACTCTGTCACCTGCTTGAAGTGACTGACCAGGAAGTGGGTCATGTATAGGACAGTAGTGAGCTATGTAACTCAAGAAGCTTACATACATTATTTTGGATTCTAACAACTTTAGTGACAGTTGCCCTCAATCACATCCAGCCTTGCTACCCTCTACAATACCTTATTAAAACAAGAGAGGGAATTTTTCGAAGTTAGAACATTCACATGACAGGTTTTCCTATGGGTAGCAGTGGAGTGTATGAGAGGGCTTGTATTAAGCTGGCCAAAAATGAGCAAAGAGCGGGTTACAGTGAACATGAAAATACTCCAAATGACTACCTTATAGAGGGCAATCAATTGTTTCAACTACTGTAAAATTCTTGTATGTCTTTAATGGGTTTCATCATGTAAGATGTCGTCAGGTGAAAGAATTTGTGCTTCTGATAATGCTAATCACCACCTCCCCATTTTTGTGCAGATGCGACCTGTCTGAATTTTGTAGGACCCTTATCCTATAACATGTATCACATTTATTTATGACTCTAGTAAAGTCCTTTCCAACATGGTGCTCAGAAAATTCAGCAATGCAATTTTTCAGTCATCTCATGGGAGGTTCACATTTGGAATCATTTTAGCTCAGGAAAAGATAATTTAATTCATTATTGAATTGATATCTAGGACATAAAGGGAACTGTATCAGGAAAACTCACTTGAGAAATTCTGGTTTGAAACTACATGATATTCAATTTGAGGACTTGTCTTCAAAAATGAAAGAGAAATTCTGTATTAGCTACTTTGGCTTCTCTTTTGATGTATGTAATAAGACTTCCTTAGAGGCAGTGGGAGTCACCAAATGTGAGCTTTGTGTCCTCAGTTCTCTTTGAATCCGAAAATACTGTTACTGAAAATATCTAATGTTGGTGTTCCCTCAGAAGTAGTTTTTGTTTTGTTTTATTATGATAAGAACACTCCATCTCTATCCCTACCTCTACCTACCTCTGCCGTACGTCCGCCTCTGTCTCCCCCTCTCCCCCCCGAGACGTCCCCATCTCTCTGCCTCTACCTGCCACCTCTGTGTGTATGTCCAAGGCCCTCTCCCTCTCCATCCCCATCTGTGGTGTCCCTGCCTCTGCCTCTGCCTCTGCCTCTTTCTCTACTTTATATCAATGGAGCCGTGAGTGACTTGTTTCTTCTCACTCACAAGCCCTGGAAATCACCATTCCACCCTCTTCTTCTGAGAATTTAGTGGAATCATACAGTATGTCTTTTTTGTTATAAATAATCAAATTAAAAGTGAGAAATCTTTTCAATCATCATTTTTTCTAAGAGAATTTAAAAGTGACCAACAGTTACATGATGCTGTTTAAAATCACTAATAAACAATTTGACATTAATATTATAATATCATCTCACGGCTCTTGATGGCTATTTTTAAAAAAATTACATGTTGCCAGGGAATGTGCAGAAATCAGAGCACTTTTGCACAGTGGGAAATTTCAGTGGTATCATCAGTATGAAACCAGTGTGAAGGCTCCTCAAAACTTTCGAAGAGAGTCACCATATGATCCAGCAATCCCAAATTTGGTCCATTTCCACAATTCTTGAAGCCAGTATCTCAAAGGATATCTGCACTCCTATGGTTAACATAAAAGACAAGACCAATAGGTGGAAACTGCATCAATGTCCATTGTCAGATAAATGGATGGAGAAAATACAGAGCATATTGTACAGTGTGGTATTGTGCAGACATACAGAGAAGGAAGCGCTGATGTTTGTGAAAATGTAGACAGCTAGAGTATATTGTGCTAGGGGGTGTAAGCTGGCTTCTAACTCCAGAATTTCCATCTTACCCACACTTGCCTCCCTACTGCCCTTTGCCAAGTTCAGATCCAGATGATGTTTTCCTTCCTTCCAAGGCTGTGAACATTGCTACACACTCACCAAAGGAAACCTCCGGCTCCTTAAAGGGCCTGCCTTCAGAAGGGTCCCATTCTGTGATGGAGGGATCCACGAATAATGTGAAATCTTTTCCTTTTTCAGGTCTGTGGGAACCAATGCTAAATGAGAGTCAAGAGCCATGCCTTAGTGATTTAAGAAAAACAAACAACAACAACAACAAAAAAACCCTGCCATTCCATTCCTCAACTCCATTAAGCCAGTCGCCAGTTTTATTCAGTCTTATTTTAAGCCTAATCTTCAAAATCAGTAAGGCTTACCCAGGAGCTATCTTCAGGATGATTTGGTATTCATAATTTATACTCGCTGGCTCTGAATTATTTAAAGAATCCCACTGTTTATTGTATAGTTCCATTGTAGGGTATAACATCTCTTCAAATTGAGCAAATGCAACCTGAGGGTAGCTTCTCATTTTACACCTTATGTGGCTTTACACACAGGAAAAATGTCCAAATATTTGTGTTCAACAAATATATAAGAAATTTCAAAATACTTGATAATACACGAAAGAGAGTTCACTGCTGAACTCCTCTCTAATCCACCACGCTGGCCCCGCGGGGGTGGTGAGGGTCGCCGCAGCGGTAGCAGATCGCTCTTCGCCTTGGCTCAGAATGCTGCCCGGCCTCTCCTTGATTCTCTCACATCAGCCGACACCAAACACGCTCCTCATTACTTAGACTTTGTTTTCACTTCAGTTCACACTTACAAAGCTCATAAAATATTCCACGTAGTATTTTTGTAACGGTTTAGAAAACACTTCTGAGTTCCTTATACAAATATGCTTTCTTCATTCACTGATTCTGGGGACCATGCCGTTCTGAGGTTCGCTTCCTAGTCGAATTTTTCCTCTGACTTGCTCTCAGCCGTGGAGTGTTAAGCCTGATTCTTAATCCGGGACAATGCTTATTCACCCTGGAATTATCAGTGTACAGTGTAGTGCTCAGCACCGAGATGTTTGGTTTCTTATTTGATAGTAATAAAACTTATCCAAGTCTCCAAAAGCTGTGCTTTAAATTTTTATTTTTATCTACACTTTAAAGATTTTGTAAAAACTAACTTCATCTAACATTATGATAAAGTAAATAATCTGAGAAAAATTTTCAGAGAAGCGCAGAGCATTTTTGAACTGGCAGGGTCGAGAGTGAGGCAGCGCTAAAATGTTGCCGGGCAACAACGCACACATCCCCTTTCAAAACAAATTTAGCCCAGGGAACTACTTCTGGCAGAATTAAATCAACCTGCAGTAGCTCCCTGCCTTGCATCCTCCGGAATTTCGCCTGATTTCTATGGATACTCATCTTCACTGTCTGCTCACGGTGCCTTAGTTGGCTTGGGTTGCCATAGCAACTGTACACTACCCTGGTTGGCTTAAACAGCGAGTTCTTCCTCTCATTCTGCTCTGAGAAGTTCATAATGAAGGTGCTAGCTGGTTCCCTTTCTGGTGTGACCACGCTTGCTTGTAAACTCATGCGTTTTCCCTCTATCCTCATGTGGAAAGGAAAAAGAAAGACATCTTTGTTGTTCTTGCTTCTTTTAGAAGAACCCTATTTCTTTTCTTGTTTTTTTTTTTTTTCTTTTGGTATCAGAAATTGAACTGAGGACCTTGCGCTTGCCAGGCAGGCACTTGTGCCTCTGAGATATGCCCCTACCCAAGAACGCTAATTCTATCTGATCAGGGCTTTACCTCATGTTCTATGTAAACTTAACCTTTCACTTAAATGCCCCACATAGTGACACATCCCTGCGGGTTAGGGTTTCAAGTTACGTACTTGGAGGGACACAATTCAGTACAAAGTAGTTGTTCATTTTTCTGATGTGGTCTGTACTCGTCCAGGGAAGATTTGCGGGGGATGGCAGTTCTCAAGGGGATCTGCTCTCTCTATTCTTGCATTTTGGAGTGAAAATCAGTCTGCTGCTGTTTTTCCCTCGCGTTTCTCTGGTTCCAAGCCCGGTATGTATGTACATGCAGGATGGCTAACGTAGTTGTATTGCTGACTTCTGTTGCTTTACTGTAAGGAACAATAATTAGTTGTTTGATCAATCTTGCGTGTCTGTATTTGTTTTCCTGAGTATACACTTCAAAGTTATCAATACGTAATACAACAACCATTGTTAATTCCCTATCACCTTCTCTGTAATTCAGTTTTGATTATACTATTCTGGTAGTACTTAATTTGTAAGTGGCTGCCTGTTTGTTAATACGTTTTTGTTCTTTTACTTTTAAAATTAAAAAAAAAAAACTAGCATTACCATATTTTCTTTCTGCTAAGTTTCACACTGCATTGGCATGGCATGTAAAGGGAACACCTGGAGAGATTGTCCTCCATAAAGAGGGAGAATGGGATACAATTTATACCATGGCTGTGCCTACCAAATAGAAAGGGTAAAAATTAAACTATTTTACTACATTTCTTATTAGTTCAGAGTGTGAGTGATGGGAAAATGTTTATAGAGTGTATTCATATTTAGTGAAATATGTATGTGCTAATAACTTTGGTTTTGAAACATGACACTTGATTTTGGAAGACATTCTTCATTGACACAGCCATGTTTCATATTAGATCCTCATCTTCTGTTTTATGATAATAAAAATTAAAAATTACCACTGTAAAATTTTCATAGAATATTGCTCTGTGTCATTCTGTATAGATTGGATTTTGTTGTGATTTAATTTGTTTTCTTTTTCCTTATAATTGTAGAAAATTTCAAGCAATTATCCTCTCCATTAATGTTTTCATTTATTGTCTCAGGTTCTCTCTCTTATTGCCTCTGGCCACCAAGACACAAGTGATAGTGTAGACTCTGTCCTGATGTTTTCTGTGATGCTCTTCATGGTTTTCCTAAAGTAGTCCTTTTTGGACTTCATTCTGCATAATTTATTGTGTTCTGTGTCCTTTATTAACTCTCTCTTGCTGTATTTAATTTGTTTTTGAAATCTTATGAAGACTCATAAGCTAAATTATTTTGTTATTTATTTCAAAATTTCTATTTGGTTATTTCACAATTATGATTTCTTGTTTGTTGCCCAAGGCTGTATTTTTTAAAAACATTATACACTTTATGTCCTCTGTCTTGTAAATTTTATATCTGATGTTGATATGGTACTGTGAATATTTTGCTCCTTATGGTCAGATTTGATACATAGAGTATCATTTCATGGAATATTTGGGAGAAATCAAATGAAAGTATTACTTATGTTGAAAAGAAATTTAAAGAGGAGATAGAAATATAGGCTTTTTTTATACAAAGTATTTATTTACCAAGTAGGTGGTATTTCAAATCAAAACGTTTAATGTTTTTTTCTGAACTTATATTTAGTATGAATTTGGATAAAAACCTTTCAAAATATTAGTAGCTGCACATTCTCAGGAAATATTCTTTAGCATCGATTTAATATCAGGTTCATGACAGAGCTTTTAAAATTGAATCTACTCATGCATCCTCTCACCAAGACTGCTGTCCTTCAAGGACCAAAATCTATGCAAGGTTTCAGTTTTCTATTGGTGTCTTGTATTAAGTCTGTAATGAGCAGAAATAGTCTCTAGACCCAGTTCTCAGTATCCTACAGACATCAGATTAGTCACATAAGGTTTTAGATCTTGGTAGCAATATGGCTTTTGCTCCTAAAACCTTCTAGCCTTTTCACATTCTGTCTGAGCTTTGTGGAATCTGAGCAATATGCACGGATTATACATATGAGAGCAAATATATGTAAATATATATTTTTTCATTATGAATGTTCAGAAATTAACTAAAAAATTACACGCATATAGATCAATATATCTAAATATATTTATATATTTCATTTATGTCAAATACTTTCAGTAACAATAATAGTTCATACATCTGTTCAGCTGTGCTGCTGATATTGCTAAATCCCATGTATTTCATAAATACATCTGAATGCTTCAAAGATTTTCAGAAGTCATAGTCATTTTCTATAAGTAAAATATTTACTTTGTTAAGCAATGAAGTGATGTTCTGCAGAGTTTCCACACACGAACTCACCTGTAACGGGAAGAGATAAACTGCAGTGGCCAAGCTCTGCCTGTGCTGTTAGTGATATAAGTTATCCAAACGTTGTGACCCAAGAACATTGACCTATGGGTTTCCATGATACGTGAACAACTGCAGAATCAAGGCAGGAGAAACATAGCATGCACACAGACACTGGTATTGTGAACATACAATTATTTTCCGAAGAAGAGACATATCTTTGAGATTTTTTGACAAATGTTACAGAATAGCAGTTTAATTTTGAAAACATTTTATGTGGTTTCCGAAGCTACATTTTTTCTGCCTGCCTCCCACGTTGTTTTTCTTACACTAGAGGCTGGAGTCTTGCTTCTTTTTAAGATCTGGATATTTTGATCATCGCAAAAGAAGGAGCAAAGATGCTCAGTCCGTAGTCAGGATCCCAGCGGACTTAGATGTGGCAAAGTCAACCCACGAAAGCACTAAGCTAGCCCTGCCCAACCGCAAGACCTTATATCTGTGTAATATGATAGGCTATAAGACAGTGTTGTAATACACAGGCTATTTCATTATCTCAAAATTTGTTTTACAGTCTCACTAGAGTAAGAAGTTGCGAGACCAGAAGTGGCACGACTGGCTTAAGTCTTACAGAAAACACAGGAAATGCGGGTACTTAGCTCTTCCAAGCACCGCCCAGTTCTCAAAGTTTGTGTGCACCGACCTCTCAAGGCAGGCAGGGGCAGAACTGTCCTGAAGCAGCCTGCAGGAGGACAGTTTTCCTGTTAATAGTGGAACTCTCCTCAAACAGATCTACATAACAATCCCAACTGGGGCATAAAATCACAGCTCAGATTCCAGTTCTCTGGGACTCTTTTTACTGCCCCCTTGTCCCGCGCTGGCTTTAGCGTCAGGAACCTTTCTGTACCTCTGCGGATGGCCTTGGGACAACTCAGGCAACGTGCTGCCCCACATCTCCACAAGGAGAGAGACAGACTGCAACTCTACTGGCAGGAATCTCTATACCTTTTATTAGAAGAATTAGTTTAAATCAGTATACATATAAACCAAATGCAGACAAGACGTATAGCCAATTCAATATAAATATAAACCAAATGTAGGCAAGATGAATAAACAATTTACAAAGGTGTAAAGAGCAAGACACAATCTCCAAATTTCTTCTGTGCAGTGTAGGATGTCTCGAATGGAGGTTGGAATGACCTTGGAAAAGGAAGCACAGGTAGTCCTGACAACGGTGATATTTTATGTTTCTCAGGAAGGCTGTGATGTCCTGAAGCCACCCTAGGATTCAGAGGAGACTTTCTTCTATCAACATTTTTCACATTTGACCTAGATTCCACTCAATTCTTCTAGTCACACTTGTTGAAGAACCAACCATCAGCTATTCTAGGCCCTGGTGACTATGCCAAAGAATTGTTTCCCATTCCTATTTGTGCAGAAATATATCTCACTTTCCAAATTAGGATCAAAGTAATTTAGGAAGCTATCCAGGTAACTACAGCCCACAAACATTTACTGAGTCGCTTCTGAGTCTCTAAGACACATTGCTTCAGCTCATGATCATGATTTGAATATTCTGTGGTGCCTTTACTTACTATTTATTTATTCAATTATTTATTGCTTTAACGAGGCATGAGAAGGTTTTATTGGAGGTGTAGGACATGCTCTCAGTGCATGTGAACAAAGAACTGAGGCACTGTAGTGCCTTGATGTATTTATAAGTTGCACTTACAGACTGGTTGTTCACTAAATAGTTCTGATGTCTGTGAGTGTGTTTCCCCATTTACAAGCTCTTATCTTTCCACCTGGATTCAAGCCTACTTGAGAAACACTTTCCTCCTTACCAATATTTTAGTAGAGTACTTATTCTCTGACAAAAGTGTGGAAATGTGGCTGAATGCAAAGAAATGTAGGGACATGATTGGCTGCATGTTCAGGAAATGCTGCATTTTGTTGCAGAAACTGCTCAGTGAACACTGTCCCCTGCCCACCTGTGTCACCGGTTTAGCCTTCCTGCGTGTTTACCCCTACCTTGACCAAGAGGCTTTCAAGTTAAATCAATAGTTTTTCCTTTACAATCACCCGAGTTCTGGGCATTGTGGCACACAGACCTGTAATCCCAGCACTCTGGAAACTGAGGCAGGAGAATTGTGAATTTGAGACCAGACTGGGCTACAAAGTGAGCTCAAGGCCACCCTGGACTGCATAGCAAGACCCTGTCTCAAAAAGACTAAAAAAAACCTGAAACACAATGCTTTCCTTTGTTTTTCCATTGTAAAGTGGATAAAGTAGAAAGTGTATTTTTTTAAAATTTAAAGACAAAAGAATGAAAATGTATTAATAAACACGCAGACATTTACAAAATAACGCAAAACAATACAAGCAATACAGAATTTCAGACAAGGTGACAGGAAATTAATAATGGTTGTTGCATTACACGCTGATATCTTCAAATTGAGATGAAGGAAAAGGAACAAGAAAGGAGAAAGGGGAAGGACGTACATGTGTATACACAGGGGAGCTGGGGTAGCTGTACTGCTAATTCACACGGCTTTACTGAAAGAAACGGTTAACATTTCATTGTGTGATCAATCTTACGCGCCTACATTTATTTATCTGAGTAACAATTTGAAGACAGCGCGTTCCTGAATATTATTAACACACGAGCAGTACCTCTGCCGCCTATTACCCTCCAGCTGCCATGCCACACCTATTTCCCTACTTTGGATAGAAGAAAAGGACTTTGAAATCTTTTTTGGGGGGATTTACAGTTTGGGCCTCACCAACAGTACATAATTTAAACTTATAGAAATGAATGTGCAAGTTAGGCTATTTTTATTTTGTTAAGAGTAGGTGGTTATAATTTTTAAGCTTTCTGTTACAATATTCCTGAAATTGTTGTCTAGTTTATTTCAAAAGAACAAATAATTGTGAAAGACCTCAAAACATTTCAAGGTTAAGAAGTTAAAAATGTTGCTCGTGGTATAGACTTAGAGACTCTAGAAAGAATAAAAATTACACACTACATAGGATCTAGAAATAAATACTTTATAATTTCAGGGTGTTTTCCATGGTGTAGATAGTTCTCTCCTTCTTTCTAATTTATTTTATATTTTATATACAGTAAGAAAAAAAGAAAAATGGAAACACTAATTAATATTTTAAAAGGTCAGAATAATATATCATATCACTATAAATTTATCCTGATATAGCTTTAAATAAATTGTTTTCACTATACCTTGAATTGCACAAAATTTAAATTAGCATTTGAAGTTTAGTAGATAAACTAGGATCACAAATGAGAAATGCTTTTAACCAATGGAATTTTAAAATTTTAGATTCATTATAAGATTAAATACTACCCTGGAAAAACATGAAATAGATTCTTGCAGCACAAAAGGGAGCAATCAATACAAATTACTAATATGAATTTTCACCTGAGTGTGGTACGGATGTAGGCTCTTTACAGATAAGTAATTCATAGAATGATTTTGTTCTCTGTGGCAGAAAGACAAGAAATAAGCAATTTGGTTAAGTATTTTCTGTGTATTTTGTACCATGAAATCTAACGCCACACCAGTTATCCTCTGTAAGTTTGCAGTTCCTGGTGGAGTTGGATCCACTCAATGAATGGAATAGTAACAACTGAGATTCAACGAATGCTCAGTCAAACTTGGTGTGCTGTCACACTTAGTCTCCAGTGTCCTTCACAGTAGTATTGTTATTTTCCCTTTAGATGAAGAGATCAGTGCTGTAAGACGTTCCATCATTTGCTCAAGACGATTCTATTGGTAAATGTCAATGATGAGCATCTTCACACCTGTGGAGCTCTTCTGACTTTTGGCCAGTGCAGCTATTGCTTGCTCCAGCTGAGGGCAAGAGGTTCTCACATGATCCCATCAAGACTGGGAGACACTGTTTTACAAACAATTGAGCTGAAGCAGAAGAGAGGAGGTAACTGTTACCAGTGATTTGCTGTGGGAAGGGCCACTTTATACAAAACTCCTGAATTTGCTAGCAGCATTTTATATAAATGCGTGAGGTCTTCCTTTACTCCCTTAGCTGACAATCAGTATAACTGTGGTGAGTTTGATTCGGTGTGGGATAGCTTATACTTTCAGTTATAATGAACCACATTTCAAGTGAATGTCTGTCTCATGTAAGCTGACTTCAGAAGTCCTAGAACTTTTTTTTGAGGGGAGAAATTTTTTTTTTTTGCTTTTCAAATTCTAGTGGAGAAGGAAATAGCTTGGAGGACATATTTTAGTTCACAGCATTAACAGAAGGCTAGAAAAACAGCTCATACATTGGGCAACTCTCAAGAAAATCTTGGTAGCAGGGAAGACAACTAATGTGAAGCCTAGTCCAGTCTGGTCAGGACGTTGGTGCTGGCACTGAGGCTGCTGGGCACTTACATGCAGAGCATTCACAGCACAGACTGCCAGTGCCACGTGAAAAGTCCCTTAACAGATCCTTGCCCTCTGATCACTTCTCAGGATTCAAACCGGGAGGCATGAGCATTTAAGTGGATACAGACTCTGTACCATATAACAAGCAAATAGGTTAATTAGCTTTTTCTGATTTAACAGTATCTTCCTCAAAACATGCACAGTTGATAATAAGCTGGACACTGTAAATGTTGTAATGTATTCTGAAGGGAGTGTCATTTCTTGTATGAAAGTCTTTCTTCATTCAGCATAATGAGACCATTTTATTAGAATTATCCATCTTATTTTTATTTCCTTTCCCTTTTTCTTTGGGATACCCTTTGTTTTCTGTCTTTAAAGACACCATCCAGCAGTCTCCAGTAGAGCGGACTCTCACCTTCTCAGCCTCGACTGTTTCCTAAACAGGACACGTGGTACTGAGCCTTCTTCTCTGACCCAAATATCTCTCTGCACCAGTTTGTCATTTGCATTTTATCCCTATGTATCACAACCAGGTTTTCTCCTTTGAGTTCAAAGTGAAATCATTATCATCTGACCATCTTCCTTCCTAATTAGTTCTTCCTGGAGGTTTGCCCACCTCTGTAAGCAGCACTGCCCTCTGCAGGACCGCAATTGTTTTTTCTGAGTTATCTTGGTTCACAAACAACTTTTTCATGATTCTGGACACAAACCAAAATGGCTATGAACTGAATCAAATTGAATGATTACCTTCAATGTTGACCTTGTGGGGAGGTTTGATTCAGTTCCCCAATACCATAGAATATGGTGACTGTCTTATGGCCTGTGTCACCTACAATTGGGAAGTTACATGCCTTCCCTGACAAGATGGTAAAGTCCAGAAATAAGTCCAGGTATAATTTACTTTTTAGAGTAAATTTTATATTCTCAAGCTATCATCAAATGATTGAATGCACATGTTTATAAAAATTACAAAAGTGAGAAAAAGCTTTCATATGATAAAAAGCAATTATCTTTTAGTAGTTTCAGTGGGACTGAAGAAATCACTATAAAACCAGCCTGCACATCATGACTTTGACTGACTTGCTCGACATTCCTGAGGCTGGGATCTTAGACCTCATCCCGTCACCAGTGTTCTCTTCTTTTTTAATTTCGCAGTGTGATCACTCACTCCACGTGAACAATGGGTAATGGTTAGACCCTTATTAACCACGGATTTGTGCGACACCCACTGAGCAGCTCCGTTCTGATACCCGCACGCGCCCCGCTGCCGTTCTGTGCTCTGCAGAACTCCAGCTGCGCTCCTGCCAATTTCAGCGACCATTGCGCAGCTTCCTTCCGCCCCCCCCCTTCCGCCTCTCCTGCCCAGCCCCAACAGCCGCTGCTCTACTTTCTGCTTCTGGGACTGCGAACACGTAAAATACAATGAGAAAGTGTAAATAAGTGATTTATAATGAAAAGTAATCCAAGTTTGGAAAGTTGGGATTTTCGTTTTGTAAGATAGTAAAACCATATTTAGCATAGGATTTTAATAGTTATGAATTTGTACTTAAATGAAAAAACATCTCTTTTTATTCTAGTTGTCAGAACTCTACAGGGCAAATTCTGTAAACACTTTTTAAAAAATGGAATTGAATTGTTTTAGGTAAATATATTTTTTGCTTTCTAGCTGAGTCAAATATAAATCCATCTACACTTTCAGTCATCTGAAAATTGTCAAAATTAATTTTGGTATTAAGAGTTTATGAGAAATTTGGTTTAAAGTATCAAGCAATTTGGTCATAATGTTGCTTGTCAAGAAATAAAAAAAAATTCATCCACACCCTTCCTGCCACCCTGGAAACAGCTGCGTGGCCCCACTCACCCTTGGCTCGGAGAATGCTCCAGGTGGCCCCAGCAACTGTCCTGTTGCCCCTGGGGGTGGCCACCAGCCAGCTGCCCTAAGTGACTGGGCCAGAAGAGGCCCTGAAGATTCTGGATGGCCCTGGGACCCACTTTGTCCCTGGGACGCAGCAAGGTAGGTCAGCGTCAGTAGCACAGCCCCCATATCCCCTTAAAGTGGTAACAGCAAAGCTTTAGAGTATTTCATGATACAAGAGCTCACTGCAGCACACGAACCACAGATTCACCGGCACGGCCTTCAGATCTTCTTCACAGCCTCAGCACTGGCAGGCAGCCGGTCTGGGCCCAGGATTGCGGCCTGACTCCTACGGGACACACAGATGGCTGACAGGTGTCTTACCCTGCTCCTGGGCACACTGTACCACAAGAGGGCCCACAGGGGCTGCCCACTGTGCCCACACAGTCCTTACGAACTGGCACAGACAGGTGTCTGATGGCACGGAAGCAACACTTCACTTGAATAGGTTAAACAGAGTGTTACCGAACCTCCACGGCCCACAAAGACTGACAAGTGCCCCAAATCTGTAGCCGTTCATAACATGCTTGATGTCAGCGGTGTACCCGCCCTACGTAAGGGAGCTGCAGTCCAGTTAGCAGTGCAGTCCTGAAACCTCTGAGACCTGTGCCATTAAGACACCCATAGACTTCGCCTCCAATAAAGGGCCAGCCTGAAACTAACGCAGACATGACCTGTCCAGGTGATACGGTAGCGTACATCCAATAGGAATCTCTCACTATGACGGCCTCCCTGGGAAATGCTAGAGACAACCAGTGCTCCAGATGTGCAGACACCAGCACAGGGATCTGAAAACTGTAAAAATAAGCAACTGTATCTTGACATCTCTAAAGGAAAACAGTAAGCTACAGCAAAAATCCCCAAACAAGAAGAAATTAACAAGCTGCCTGGAAAGGATTCGAAATAGATATTTTTTAAAAAATCCTCGAAATATAGGCAGTAGAGCAAACAATTTAACAAAATCAGGAAGATAGTTCCCTATGTAACTGAGAGAAGCAGTGAGGAGGTGCAAAGGAACCAAACAGAAATCTTGGATTAAGGAACTACTCAGTCAATGATATATATATATATATTTTTTTGGTCTTTTTGAGGCAGGATTTCAGTATGCAGTTCAGGCTGAACTTGAGCTCACTTGGTAGCCCAGGATGGTGATGAACTCACAGTGATCCTCCTACCTCAGGTTCCCAAGTACTGGGATTGCAGGTAGGGGCCACTATGCCAGTCCTAAGTTAATAAAATTCAAATATGGATTTGAGACCTTTAACAGCAGCCTAGCTGCATAAGCAAAAATTTTTATGACTTTGAAATCAGGATTTTTCTTTATGTAACCTAGTTAGACAAACAGAAAATAAAAATTGTACAATGCAAATAGAAACAAAAGTTATAAGGACTAGCCACAATTATATCAGCTAAAACAAACTCTAAGTCACCGTACAAAAGGAAAAGATGATGAGTATATATTGATTAAGGGAATCAATTCAACAAAATGTACACCAATGTGTATCAACCATGTATATCAACCCAGGAAATTTTAACTTACTATTTTTAAGTATGCATATGCAAAAAACCCTAGGGCACACAATTATATAAACGAAAATATTAGCTTTGAAAGGAAAAAAAAAAGACTCATACAGTATTTGGACTTTTCAAAACCCCACTTTTCTTGATGTATAAATAATTCACACCAAAATGTCAACCAAGGAGCCTGAATTTAAAGAGACTCAATAAGCATTTACAGAAAATTTCCTTCCACATCTTCGGAATACACATTCTGGTCACCACCTCAAGAGAGACCTTCTCTCAGGCCATAAAACAAAGCTCAGCAGATTAAAATGTTGAAATTAGTCATGTATGTTTTCTGACCATAGAATAAAACTAGAAATGAACAACAAAAGAAGCTTTAGAAATTGTACAAATACATGAATATCAAACAGCCTGCTCTTGAAGAACCAATGAATCAGTGACAAAATTGAAAGAAAATACAGTTGCTTATATCACATTCACCCTGTGATATACACCAAAATCATTGTGCAGTGGGAAGTTTTCAACATTCTGACTGTATCAAAATCCAGAAAGATTTCAAGGAAGTTACCCTATTAATCGATTCAACTATCAAGGCAACGGAGAACATACCAAAATCAAAATTAGTAGAAAATAACCGAGGTCATAGGAGAAATACAGGAAATAAGATACGCTGCGCACAAGATCAGTGAAAAAATACTTTTGTAAGAAAAACTAAACAAAACAGATAAAATGTAATCTACACTGACCAGTGAAAAGGGAGTAAAACAAAATAAATATAATCTGAGATGGAAAAGAACATTTTCACTGATATGACTGAAATACCTAAGATCATTAAGGAATAGATGAACAGTTATATGATAACAAATTGAAAAACCTACAAGAAATGTTTATGTTTCTGAAGACATATGGCCTAAGAAAAGTGAACCACAAAGACAAAAAACCCTGACTGGATCAGCGAGATAATGTATAAGTAATAAAATACCTCGCAACAAAGAAAAGACCAAAATCAGACTTTACTGCCTATTATGACTAAGGCTTTAAGAACTACTATAAATTCTTCATAAAATAGTCCAAAAAATGAAAAGAAATGGAAGTGCTTCATCCTTAATCAATGAAGTCAGTATTTCTCTGATCCCAAACCAGATACAAAAAGGGAAGAAAACTAGATTAATATACTGAAAAATGAAAAAGCACAAGCTCTCATGAAAATACTGGTGAATCACATCCAGTAGCATCCTGGCAGCTTGTACACTGTGGTCAAGTGAGATTTATTCCAGAGATGCAACAACAGTTTAACATTCAAAAGTAAATAAGCATAAGTGACACATGGATGGAACTGAAGGACAGACTGTGGCCATTTCAGGACAGCTAAGCTAATGGCTCTACTAATTCTATTAGCTCACTGAAAGGAGCAGTTAGTACATATATTGTTTGATCATCTTACATGCCTGTATCTGGCAATTGAGCA
The DNA here is from genome assembly GCA_004027595.1 of Dinomys branickii. Classification (NCBI taxonomy): domain Eukaryota; kingdom Metazoa; phylum Chordata; class Mammalia; order Rodentia; family Dinomyidae; genus Dinomys; species Dinomys branickii. The sequence goes on along the minus strand of PVLD010000536.1, from coordinate 230,604 downwards.
GCTACTTGAAGATAACAATACACCATATAGTAACATTGTTAATTTCCTATGATTTTGTTTTGAAATTCTGTATCATTTTTAGTTTTTTAATTTTCTTTAAAATAAAAAATAAAAATGAAAAAATGAAAAAACCAAAAAAGTATTCAGTAAAGTTCAACATTCCCTCATAATAAGAGCTCTCACAAAATTAGGATATAGACCAACGCAATGCATGCTTTTAGAACAAAGCCAACACTGGCATACTGAAAAATCAAGAATTGAAACTGCTATTGTTTACCGTTATCCAAGATCCCCTTTCAGGCCAGGTAAGTTATTCTCAAGGGGAGAATTGGACATGTAACTAAAACACTGACTGGTGATCTAAACGTACTTTCTGAATGGAAAATTTAATTATCAGGTGTAAAGTCATCACTTTCTCTGCTGTGCTGATTATAAAACTCATTTCACATGACTCTGATGAGAAAAATCCCCTAGGGGTGCTTTGAGATATCCTGTAGGTACCCAGTGAGAAATAAAATCTGTGTTATTCAGCCAGTAAGGACAGGGGATATTGCTGCATATTGTACAGACCAAACTATACCAGTATAAAAGCCTTAATATATAAATCAACAACTATGGTGAAGCTAAAGTTTGACTTGCATTCACCTGCAAAAGGGAAATTTGGACATAGACATATAAAAGCATATCTACAATGCAGGATAATTCGATCTCTTTTCCTACATGGCCTCTTATTTTGTCCTCTTGCTTTGTCACTTTGGCTAACACTTCCAACTGTACACTGAATAAAAAATGGCAAAAAGGAAACTTCTTGTCATTTTCTTGATTTTCAAAGAAACAATATTTTTATATTTTTATGATGGGGAAGTCAGATCCTGGGGGCTATGAAATGAGAAGTTTCTTTCTAACCTACTAGAAAAGGAGAAATACATTTGGTCTATATAGTTAGAAAGGCCTCTGTTTACTGATATTACTAAACAAATAAATGGTTTATGCACAGCTTTTTAAGAGCTAAAGTGAACTGAACCCTACTTTTTAACCTCCCACTAACGTAACAACTGCAAACAACTCCCGTGCAACATTAGAAAGAACAAAATGAAATGCAATGTTGGTGTGTGGAGTTCTTTCTACCTTGACATGAGGAACTTTAGTGTTCCAGAATGAGCTAATGATCACGGCCTCCCTATAAACATTTATTTAATAACTCAAAACTTCAAACTGTAAAATTTAAACATCCTTTCTTTTCCAACTTTTCTTGGCCCAAATGCAAACCCATGCATGCACACATACACACATATGATATGTAGGTCAATATAACTTAAAAGTAAGGAAAAACTTCACAGCTTTATGACACCAGTAATGATACCAGTGTTACTTTTCCATGTTTACATCTCGCTGTCCATTTGCAGAAATGATTTTTACATATTGTTAAATACAGTGTAGGCAGGATTCATTATTTTTAGCAAATAGTACATAATAATATTTTCTGTGTTTTAGTGTATCTAAAGAAAAGATTGTGAAGTCTGTAAATTCATAAAAATTTTTAAGGCCTAAATTTATGTTTTCCATATCAAAAGGATTCCTAATTTCCATCTTTTAGAAGTATGATCTTCTTTACAGTTTTTTCTGGACACATTCTTAAAAATGCGTGGTCATTTTCTTACTTTTATTTGCTTCGTTTGGATTTAGACCTCATGGGCTATTTTGAGGAAAATCTTTTTTTTTTTATTTTAAAGAGAATATACTCTGGAATAGTAATTTAGCCTGAACCTATGCTCAGAAAGAAAAGGCCTGGATTGAAAGGACTCAGTGGATGAGAAAACACAAAGAAGAACTGATACCTTGATTCAGTACTTATTTTGTTTTATAAATTGTGTTTTGGTTTTATATTTTTACATGTAGCTGAAACCAGTGCTAATACACACAGATTCACAAGTCTTTATCAATAGATAGATGTTTACACTTTTTTGATCTTTTGCAATCGCATATTTTTAAAAACTCTCAATAGTACAAAAAGTATAGTAAATGCCAGTTAAAAGCCACTCACACCTTTTCTGAGCCTTCGGGACATTGTGCTGTGCCCTTGCCCCCGTGGTGTTTAGAAGCACCTGTAGGTCATCACAGCTCTGCAGAGGGCAGTGGTGTTACCTCCCTGTTTCTTCCACTAAATACTTGGAAAGTTCTTCATCTTTGAAACTCATTTACTTTTCCCAACATAGGTTATTTCTAATCACTTTTCCCAGAAATTAGTGTGGGCCCTTTCAATCTCAACAGTTCAATTTCTTCCTTAATTTCAAGGAAAATTCTCACAATTTTGTTGTTAATTTTCCTTCAGTGTTTCTGTTTTGAGTACTTCCTGGGTGCCACTTCCTCACACAGTCCTCCTTTCCCCTTAATGATAATGATTCCTTTATTATCTCCTGATTCTATGATATTTGAGTGCTAATTAAAACTTATAGATAAAGGCACATCTTGTTTATAAGTAAATGATTTCACTTTCTGTGTAGTTTTAGGAGGGCTTTGGGTAAATAAACTAATTTACCATCACAATATTTTCTCAGTGCCTAAGAAAGTTACAAAGTTAATTTTTTGGATGAGGATTTGCATACTGAAAGTGTTTATTGTCTGCTTTCAGACTAGTAGATAATTATATTGGATACGTAATTCTACACGGAATTAATTTCTTCAGAATTTTAATGGCTTTCTCTTGTTTTCAGATTTTAGTGTAGCTACTGAGAAGTTTCTTGTCATTTTATGCAATAGTTCTTACTTCTCTGAAAACTTTTATAATATTTTATTGTCTGAGCTATAAAATTTCTGGATAAGTATTGATGCTGCAGTGATTGTTCTGGACAATCAATGATTCTTTATAATCTTAAAACTTTATAATCTTAAAATCTTTATAATCCTAAGATCTCTTAGATCTTAAGATATTTTAAAATTATTTCACATTTTTCTCTCTCATATTTTAATTTATCTTTCTTGGTTTCCTGTTGTTTGTATTTAAACATCACAGGTGGTTCTTTAATAATTTTGTCTTTACTCTCCTAATTTTCAATTTTCTTTGCTTGATTTCCAGACAATTCTTCAACTCTACCTTTTTTCTTTATCATACTCCTTTTAATTTCTCAGATCTTTTTAATTTATGTTACTTTATTTATCTTATTTTCTCACAGATGTATTCCGCTATATATTCCTTGCAATTTTGTTCTAGATTTATTATTTCCTTTCTACTGATAAAAATTTTAAGACTTATTCTATTTCACTTCTCATCTGATGGATCCCATATCTGTCAAGTTGTGTTTTATTTTTGTTTTTCATCATCTGTATCACCTTTGTCTGACCATGAGTTCTCATATTTGACATTAGGTATGAAAATTGATTAGAGGCCTGTGTTTGAGGTAGTCCTTAGCAACTGAAATTCACATTCAGATGTGTTGGCTGTGCAAGTTAATGGGGGAATCTTTGTATCAGGCTTGAATTCTAGCAAGTCAATGTTTCTCATGTAGAAGGTGCTTTCAACCTCATTCGTGGAAATCAGGAATTATTTGTTAGTCTTCTGGGAATCAAGTGGAAAGAATATAGGAAGATAGTTTAGATATTAACACTAGTTATGCCAAAAAGTTTTGTCTGATTTTACTTTTTCTAAACATGCACTCAGGCCTTCAGTTGTGCTTAATGTCTCCATCTTATTCTCTGTAGAGTCCAAGATGGCAGGCTGTGAGAGCAGACAGGAAGAATGGCCCGGATGCACACCATGGAGATGGGATTCAGAGGTCCAAATATTTCTTCAACTTCTAAATTTTCCCAATTTAGTTTAGTCTCACTTTTACCCACTCTTGCTGAGAGATACAGGGTGTTAAAAAATTTCCAAGCCTTGCATCTGTGGTGTAACCTGGGCTGCTCTATTGCTAACAGCATGGCTTAGGAAGAAGCCCCAAGATGGGTTTCCTTGGGTGTGTTATTTCAGTTATCATTCATGTGCAAATTTTCTAGCTCCTGAAAATACTTTGCTGTGTCTTGCCTGGTTCTCTGTGCCATTTAACGTGCTTTGTAACTTTCTGAAAAAGATGTAAATCAGACTTTTATTCTTGTTTTAACATGGTTTACAGGATGAAACAAATACAGATATATAAATTTATTCTGTCCTTAACTGAAAGATATTTTTAATAAAAATTATTTTTCAAAATTTCAATAGTTTGTTACCACTGTTATCCTTTATCCCCAAGTATGCCCAGCCCTTTTTCTAATTATTACTTTTATTTGGAGACAAAGTCTTACTGAGTCACTCAGATGCCCAGGCTGGGCTTGCTTTGCGATCCTTCTGCCCTAGGCAGGAAAGTTCAGAGCTGACCTCTGCATGTGGTATTGTTCCCTCTCCCTCCTCTGCGTACTCTGGCTCCTTTGCGCATTTGGACCACCTCACCGCACCTGTTCCTTAACAGACGTGTGTTTTGGCATCTGAATGTGTGTGCAGAAAATGTAGGAAGCGGAGAAGGAACTTAATGCTATGGATCTGAGACTTCGTGACAAAACACAGCTGTTCGTGTTGGAGGACATTTTACTGAAAACACAAGTTCCTACCAGCAGCACCTGGAGTCCAGTAATGTAAGGCGAGCAAGACTGCGCGCTGCGAGCTCTCACTGAGCATTTACAACCGCGGTAAATGCCAATGGTGTGAAGTGGCAAATGAGGTGCTCCAAATTCATGTAGCACCCACCGAACCCCTGAAAACACCTTTACCGTAGGGGAAACCCCACATACATAATTACTTGGGAATTTTTATTTCTTACCTGGAGTGTTACAGAAAATTCTTAATAAATGTAAATAGAAGTCACTATTTGTTTAGTAGAGAATTATTAATAAAATGGAAATGGAAAACGAATTCACAATGTGATACTAAAACATTAATAGTGAATTGTGCCTTCTGTCTGGACCACAACATAAGTATTACACCAATTTCTTATTATTAACCACTTTAAAAATGAAAGGATTTTTCTTAAAGTCTAAAATGATAAAACAACATGAGAGAAATCTAAGAATTTTGGAAGAAATTAAATATACTACTGTGAGAAAAATCAATAAGTATACAATATTATAGTCCAAACTGACTGCTGCCTTACACATAGGTAGCATTGTGGGCATTTTATGTAAATTAACAAATTCACCTCTCAACACAACCATTTGACACAGTTATTTACTTGAGATGCTATGTTGAGGAAATTTGAATTCATCTTTTAGTTTTAGCAGTAGAGATTTAATACTTCTTTGCATCCTGCATTGGAAGAAAAACATTACCTAATGTAGGTATTTTGTTCTCATGTACTATATATCATTTATGTTTTTAAAAGGGTAATATCTTTCTCAGAGGATTGCCTGGAAAGAGCATTGAATTATAAAGATTTAGTACAGATAAATATTTGAAATAGTGGATAATTTATAGAAAAACAGTAAAGCTTAGCTAAAGCTTATGTGTAGATTTCATGTTATTTAATCAATTTTAAAGATATTACATTATACATGATCTAAAACAATATGCTTTTAATTCTTTAAATTTAACTAAAGCAATTTATTAAAAATAGTAATGAATTTTAAATTGTGAATCATTTATCTTAATACAATCTTAACAACTGTGCATCATATTATCTGTCATCACAATTCAGGAGTAGCAAGATCATTTAGATTTGTTCTGTTATTGCATCGAGGGCTTAGAATCTAATTTCCCTGAATAGCTCTATCTTTATGCTGAGCTTTACACTTTTTCTCGTCAACGTTCATTTGTGATGGCTACATTTGAATAGTCACATACATTTTCTTTATAATTAACCTAAACTTGTGTTTAATTATCAATTTTCTCCACAGTTGGGCCTTATAAGAGTTTTGTGTGCCATCTTCTTCTCCCATTGGCCTCTGTTTCCCGTACCCACAGCCAGACTGCTCACATAATGCTTGGCTCTGCCCAACTTCCTAGCCATTATGATTAAGTTAGGAAGTACTGTTCCTCAGGACCACCGACTCCCTTTGGCAGGTTGAAACACAGCACACACAATTACATTATCTGTAACTACATTATTAAGAACAAGATGTACGGCTGGGGATGCACCTAAGTGGTAAGGGGCCTGCGAAATGTTTATCAGGCCCTGGGCTCAAAAATTAGTAGCGCGCACACACACACACACACACACACACACACACACACACTCTTGCATGAAGAAGAGAAAGAGAAAGAACAGAGGAGGGGAGGGAAACTGAGAGGGAAAGGAGGGAGGGGAAGGGAGTGGGGAAACAGAGAGGAGGAGAATCTGGTGGCCAAGGTAATTTTGTGAGTGTCTTCCAGTATTGTTTCTCAAATATCTCCAACTTTTGAAAATTATACATTTCACCACATATTTACGTATAGTAATCTAGAAATTATTCATTGCAAGTTTAAATAGCATGAATGTATATACTTGTTGCATTATATAAATAATGCTATTTCAAACAAATCATTAGATCATTCTTGTATGTGTTCATCAGAGTTAAAACAGCATATCCACCTGACACCTACCATCTGTTTAAAAGTATGAACAGACAAGAGTATGCATGTTGCTTTCTTCTTTTCACTTAGACTAGTGCCTGCACCCAGAATTGGTCCAATATATTACATATTTTTTAAAGTGCTTTATGGATCATCCTAGCATACTTTTCTACATCAAAAATATGTGTGTTTATTCCAATTTATTTAAAAGTTTCACTTTATACTCAAAGTGTTAAAGATTTTGCATAGTATTTTTATTATAATCATTAGTAATTCATTGTTATAGCAGTACAAATGCATGTAGCATTTACATATACTTACAGCAAATGCAAAGTTAGAGACGAGTCCATTTTAGGTGTGAATGAGCATGGCTGAGTTTTCAGCTAGATTATGTCTGCACAGACGACTTACCAGAATTCTGAGACAGAGGAGACTCCTGCTTTTTTAACACAACTATAAGTTTTAGGGAAAACTTTTTCGGATGAATGAATCAAAAGAATTAGGAGACATTTTCACATACAAATGTTATAAATCCTTTGCTTAGCATGACTCCTTTTTAGTGACATTCTAAAAACAATATCATGATATATCATCAAAATATTTTTATCAGTCTATCAATATATGACTCAACTAATCTAGATTATTTTAAACAAAAGACTTCACATCTATTAAGCTTCTAAAATAATGGTCAATTAGCCCCTTTGTTAATTATTTAAAAGTAACCAGGTTGCTTTATTGAGTATTTTTGGATTAGCTGATATATACTTTCAGTTAAATCACACAGAAGAGCAAAAAAATAGGAATTTCCAGAGTATATTGAGTACCATATTTTCAATTGTTTTTTCATCTTAACAATGCTTTGAATATACTTTCTTGAAACATTATATCTTCAGATTTGACTCATACTGCTAAAAATATCTGTCCTATAACTTAAATGCCAAAAACATTTCTTCTTGACCAACAGCTTGGCAAATCAGACTTGTGTTTCCCAAAAAAAATGTGACTTCTGGTTTCATTACAAATAAATTTCTGAGTTAATCATTTGACTTCTGAATTTAATGACGACTTAGATGAATGAACGGCTAGCTCAGTGAGGTCGTACAACTTTCCCAAAAGTTCTAGCTTGGATAAAATAGACACAATGAGTTTGTCAGTGTTTCTTACCAATTCTTGTCTGATCCCATGAGTCTCACAAAAAAATGCATTTTTCAAGAGTATTTATAGAAAGATAGTGTTAAGTAGGGAGAAAAAAATAGAAATGAAAATTTTCATATTCCTTAGGTTTTACTCTACAAAATATCTAAATTCAGAAAATTCCAATACTAGTTAAAATGTACTATTTATAGAGCCAGGTTTCATAAATCAAGATTAGAAAAATTATGAAGCCCAATATATTGTTTTTCTTAGTTTATACTCAACATCATTGATGCCAATTTTCCTTTTAGTTTGTTGTCTGAGAAACCCTAACATTTTTGGATAACGTTACATAGTAAGAGTTTTAAATTTCTGAGAGGTAGGTATGGACACTTAGAAAGATTGCTAAGCAAAAGAAGCTGGTTCCCTCCACCAAATATCTTCTTAAGCAGATAGACTTCAGAAAGCAGATCTGTGTTTAAGAATTGAAATTGCATTCTCCTTAGCCTATGTATATCCATGTATCTTTGGAATATGTTTATGAGTCCTACTAGTTGTGTGCTATTTCCAACAAGAGTTCCAAAACTCAGTCCATACAGGAAACCTACAGGTAATGACGCTGTATGAAGAAGATGAAATGGGAACTCTGGTGAATTTAAGAGGAAGTGCCCTGGTAGAAGCCTATCTACTGAAAGCCTACTGTGTGTATTCACTCACGTAAGCCTACCTTTGAAATTAGGTTTATGAAAGTAACCTGAATTCTAGAGGATTTTCACTAATATTAAATATTCTAATTTCTAAAATTAGAACTCATTCAGTATTTTCTCAGCAGAGCAAGTTGCACAGGTATATATATATATATATATATATATATATATATATATATATAAAGCAAATGTATCCCAGAGATACCTGTTTCTTGTCCTAACCACTTCTCTCTGTGTTCTCTACCACTTACCTGGGCTTGTACTTTATTTTTCTTACTCTTCCCATAAACTGCAGAGAATGAAGGATGGCAGTGCTCAGGCATTCACACTGGGCCTCTTCTAGATGCTTCGTTTTGAAGTTGGAGCAGGTTTCTCTTCACAGCAGCTGAGGTCTGGGCACGAATGACCGACACTTGGGAGCGTGCATTTTTAAAGTGTTTGTCTTCAGGTAGTGTGCTGTGTGAGGTCCTCTGCTACTTTCTGTCACACATTAAACTGAAATATTTGCTTCTCTTTGCCACCACAGCGACACTCTCAAAGCAGTGTCTGAACTTGCTTGGCCTTTTCAAATGCCGGGCACTTAACCATCCATTCTCTCCAAGTGCATAAGTTTCCGAGGACATTCCAACATTATCTTTTTTTCCCGTGCCTACCCAGCTAACGTTGCCGTACACATCAAAACCTACATCCTTGATGGGTTCTCACTTAAATAAGATATTACCCATTTCTTCATATATTCTCCATATAAACCCTATTTACTTTTCACTCTGTATTGTCTTCCTTTATTTTCAGCTCTGGTCCTGAGGACAGAGCCCAGGTGCTTGCTGGAGACCAGAGCTCAACCATGCAGCTACAGCCCCAGCCCTGTCATTTTATGCTTTAGAATGAATTCGCCTTGGAATTCCTTCTATGCTCTTACTACTTGCCAGCATTACGCTCATTCTCAGACTTCCTTCCAGCACCATACACTGCACTGACGCTGTGACTATTTTGCCCTTTTCTTTAGTTCAGTTTTTCTTTTCCTTTAGTACCTCCTCCTAATCTAAAAGTCCTCTCTTTTCTTAAAATCTATAATATCCTGAAGCCCATACTACAAAATATTTACATATTTAGGGTTATTTACTAGTTTGTGTCAGTTGTATTTTACAGATTTCAAAAGCAATTCCTGTAATTTGATTTCAGCACATTGCTTTTCTGATGATCAGTGAAGAGTAGTCAATAAATATTGTCCAATTCATTCTGTCATCAAATATATGCTAATGGAAGAAACACTACATTGTGTGATAGATGAGAATTTAATACTTCTTTGAGTAAATGATTTCAATGTGTAAGTATTGTGAGTGAAATTAGAACTGATTTATTGATCAATTAACCGGTCTCTTTTCTCTCTTCTGTAATGTATTTTCTTCTCGTATTTCTCTGAATTTGGTTGCACTGAATGATCTTTTCTAATACCCACACTTGAGTACTTTAAATCACGTGTTAAATATTATTTAATAATGTAACTTTTATTAGTTTGTTTGTTTTTGTGGTGCTGGGGATAGAACCCAGGGCCTGGTGCATGCAAGGTAAGAACTCTACCACTGAGTCACATCCTCAGCCCACTAATAATGTAAATTTTAAAAGCAAACTAACTGAAAGTAAAAAAGATCTATATAGTGGTCAAAATGGGAAAATAAAGCAATATTTACATCTCTAATATCTTACAATTCCATACAAGATTATTTTTCAGGAAGGAGGCTTTCATGAAAAGGACACATAATTCAGACAGTAAATTCCACCTCCTCCACCATCAGGTGGAGATACGTTTCAGGATGTTTTTGAAAAAAAACCTCAGTCTAATCCATGTTTTGAAAAAGATTCAATCTCTACAGCCCTTCCTTTTCACGACTGAATACTCTTTTCAGATAACACCACTGTTATTGTCACATTTATGATATCACTGAGATTCTTCCAATTTTGTATTTTCCTCATTGCAAAGCTTCAGGAAAAAGCTGAAGCCTATTCAGGGCAGAGTAATGACTGGCATAATCTTTAATCTCCCATACATTTAATTTGCATTCACAAGTGAAGTCTTTACTTACCCCAGCCTCAGTGTCCTCTGAAGTAAACACAGAGATGAATCTACTTGCGAACTGTGCTGCACTTAAACTCCCACTTAAGATTCCAGGGTGAAGTAATGAGAAAACTTTAGAGAGCAAATGATTTCCATGAACAGAATTCTGTGAAGATAATTAGAACTTTGAGTTGCAGGGAACATGGCTTGGGAATAACTTGCCTTTACAAATTGTTCATGAGATTATAGTGAACTAATCAATTCTGACAGGTACATCGACATTCTCATTTTCTGTGGATCCATCTTTGAACAGCACAGTCAATATCTAGTTTATGACACCTAGCGCCAGTTTTTGGAGACTAGGATATTTCACTACAAAACATCGCAGGACATGCCATTGCAAAATATGCCACTTTGATGTATTGATTACTTGGGCTAGAAGCACTTGGAAGAAAGCAAGTGTGTTTGGAGGGGTGCTTTATCTGAACTCCTTTATCTGTCTAAAGACAGATCTTTAGAAAGCAATTCAGTTGTCTTAAATCTGCTCCCCAGGGATATAACCAGCCAGGGAAGACTGGTTCCTACCAGGGGAAAGGAGACTAGAAGTCGACACTGCACTCAAACTTGTCACAAGCTGTCCAGTCCCCTCTACTCCTAAAAGGACCCAACCATCTCTCTTCAAAATTTACTTCCCCCTACGTGAGCCACATTGTCCTCTCTTTCCCATGTTAAAATGGCACCTGAGTTCTCAAGACTCACTGATTTGGCCTGATCACTTATTCTTCTAGGGCCATCCTTGTGGACATCATATTAAAAATTAGTAAATAAGTGTGCCTTTTCTCCTATTCATCTGCCTATTTTCAGTTTATTTTAGAAACTTATGGTTGTAGTCAGGTTTTGCAAAGGAAACAATACAGGACATATAATTTATAGGATTTTATAACAGTCACCCAAAAAGTCACATACAAAGAGAGTGGAGGAAATCTGTTCACACACTAAAGACCAAAAGAATCCTCAGCTGAGGACCTGGAACCCATGGCAATGTTCTGCATGAGTCGAGCTGAAGACCTAGAGCCCTGACAATGCCCTCTACAAGTCCAACTGGAGGCCCAGAGACCATGACAATGTCTCATGCAGGTCTGTTTCATGTATCTGTGCTGGGAAGGCCCAGAAGTCAATGATGGGAGATGGAAAGTCTGTGCCAGCAGGATGAAGGATCTGTGCTAGCAGGCTAGGGGATCTGCACTGGAGCCAGGAAGCGATGCTCAAAGCAAGAATCAGAACTTCCCCAAAAGGTACCACACCCATCCTCAGCAACAACAAGGTCTTGAGCTCCTCTGATAAAGACAACAGCTGAGTTCACATCAGGAAAGCCAACACAGGAAGCTTCTCCAAGGAACTGAACAGTGTACCATGTTCCCCTCTGGAGCCAGGAAGTGATGCTCAGAGTGAGGACCACAGCACCCCTAAAGTGAACTGCAGCCATTCTCAGTGACAACAGGGTCCCTAGCTCCTTTGATGATGAGAACAGCCAAATTCATATCAGAAAAGCCAGCAGGACAAACTCCGGAGGAACCATCAGCCTCAGCAGAACCAAAAGCTCTCAACAGCACCTCTTCCTCTCCTCCAGTTATTCATTTTGTTGGCAACGATCCTTGGGGGGCCTCCCACACACGGCACCACACTGGTTCAGTTCAGCGGAGTGTTACAAGCTGACCACCAGCTGTCAACCCACCACACTCATGTATGTACCTAGGAAAACGAGGGGTGTTCTTTTCCCAGCAGTGTTTGCAACAGAGTTCATTTCTCGGTGTGTAATGTAAGGTCTGTTAGATGTATGAACTCTAAAATAAATTCTACTGTTAACGTCAGAAGTTTTTCTATTCACAATGTCTTCAACTTAAACGGTTCCCTCTGGTGTGTTTATATTTCATACGGTTGTCTGATAACGATTAAGATTCTGGTCAGTTCATTTCTTGGTGTCAACATTTTCGCTTTAATGAAACAAATTTTATGTCGCAGAGAAATAGTTCCCACGTGAAAGCTTATTCAAGCATATTCTCTCCCTGCACATCAATGGCTCCTCTAATTTAAAGTGGAGGCACAGTTTTAAAAGTGAAACACAAACTTGTGCTGTAAAGTAGTGAATAACTGCACCATAACAGGTTAGCAATGACTCATCAATGACAAAAGGGAACATTTGCTGCAAGTGAGTAAGTGGCCTTGCAGCGCATACACGTTTGTCAGGAGCCAAATGTTAATAAGAACCCAAGTGCCACGCCTTCCTATAGGTTTATGAGCTATATAGTTCTGTGCAAACAATTTAGATGTTACAGTCAAGAATAAACTGCATGTTTAAATGCCACATTCTCGTTAAGCAGAAGCCATTTAGACAGTGGCTAGCACAATATATGTAGTTAAGAAAAGCACGTGGCATGCTGATTTTTCTCAGCTGTTCCTGAAGTCAGGTGATAATCATATCCAGAACAGCCCCCAGCAGGACTTCTGATTTCTTTGAAACTGGTACTCTTTTTCCTAAAGGGTATGCAGAGACTTTGAATTCTCCGACAGGGCCATACATGTCTTCTTCTGAAAAGCACTTAGTATACTCAAGATATGTTTGTTAAAAGCAAGAGACTTTTAGAAAGTACTTGTATGACCCGTGTGGGAAGTGGCTGTGGACCAGGAGCGGGATCTGGAGGAGCCCTGCCGGACCAGACATTGCTGGACCCTGGGGATGTCTAGCAGGTCAAGGGAAAGGAGTGGGAACAACAGCCTCAGAGTGGAGGGGCACTGGGGACTTGGGCAGTAACTGTTTCCTAAACAGGAAAAGGGCTGCATGTTTTACCCACTACCACTGGCTTAGCATGCCGTGCCAGCCCAACACCCACTCTGCTCCAGGGAAGGGGATCTTTAGCAAGTGGCGCAATCCCGGAGTTTAGGTTGCAACTGGACACTGTCACCAGAGGCCCTTAAAAGGCTGATGCTTTCCTCTTTCGCTGGACACCTCTTGTGCCAGCACACTTCAGAATGCAGGCTTATACTATTAATTTAATTTAAAAGACTATCAAGGGATTGGGGGGGATTTCTGTACACACCGTCTCTCTCCATTCCCAGCACTGTCCAAAGACTCCAAGGCCAGTGGACACCTTGGGAAGGAGGGAAGGGCTGCTCAGGTGAGGGAAGAAAAGGAACACTAAACATCCTCAATAAAACATGAGCTTTAGCATTTTGTCTAATACTAAAAGTAAAGCTTCTGATATTTTATTTAATGAATACATGGGATGAAGTACATGAGATGCTTTTTTTGCTGTATTGCCATGATTATTTTGAAAAATGATTTATATATGGAACTTAGAACAATGCTGGAAAAAATTCCAAAAAGTGCTTCTTATTATGTGTACACAAGAAAAACCAAAATTAAAATTTTTATTTCCCTAGCCTTAGAAACTATTTCAGAGATGTGTAGAGTGGATACTTAATGTTTGCTGAATGGCCGGCCCGGGGATATCATGATAGTGTTTCTGGGTTTTCCATTTTTAGTAAGACGTTCTACTCATACAAAATACCCATTGGAGCCTTGCTTTTTGGTTGTTACTGTTTCATTTCCCCGGAGGCTTCAGTGTGTGACCAGGTCCTTCAGGTGTAATTACAGAAGGACTAAGCCCCGGAGCCTGTGTGGGAGAAGCGGCACTCCTCAAGGTCAGTGTATCATGGGAGGAAGGACGCACTGCTAGATGTCTGTTCCTGAGGATGCAGCATCTGACCAATGTCTCTTTTCTTTACAGAAGTATATTTTGAGTTCCTGACAAGGAAACCTAAAAGAGTAAAGACTTTTAAGACTAGGAAAGAGTATAGAGAATAGTAAACTTACAATTGAAAAAGTATAAATTTAATTCAGTTTACAATGGAGTACCTGTAAAGCATATAAATCAAAACACAATATAGCATAAACATTGTGCTGCATCAAACAGTTAAACTATAGCATGTAGTAGTTCTTAATCTCTGTTGCATGAATGCAATTATAATCCCTATGGGTACTAAGATATAGGACATGGTGTCAGACCTGAGAAGCACCACTCTCAGTTGCTAGGTAAGATGCTCTTTTGCAAAGATACTTCTACTTATTTACTCATTTATATATGCATTAATCTATGTAAATGTAATTCAATTAATCTGCACAAACTTGCTGAGCATTTTCAGTGTGTAACGTGCATGGCTACTTTGTCTATGGGTACTAAGGTACTGTGCTAAGGATGTAATAATAGTATAACAATGGCTTTGCTTTCAAGGAATTCCCAGTCCTGTGTAGAAGACAGGCATACAGATAGCTAATTAAAACAAAATGCAGTAAGTGTTATGAGCAACGCATAGCCGACTGGACAGACATTAGGACAAAGTGAACCTGACTGGTAATGTGTTTGGTGAGAGTTCACAGATGAGAAAGTTACGACTGTGAAAGACTTTCCACCTCATTACTGAAAATGATAGTAAGGTAACTGCAGGTCATGTGTAAGTGGAAATGTTGAATAGATTCAGAAGAAATGTTAAGAATATTATTATTTAAATGGGGGAGGAACAGGCTTACCTGGTGTGCCAAACTGTGTTTCTTTTACTTTGCACTGGCTGTTTTGACTCGCCACCTGCCGAAGGAGCCACGTATGCTCTTTGCTTTGCACGGGGAGCCGTAGTCTCAGTGGGAAAGGTCACAGATGTCATTTGAATGACCTTCCCATTGTTTTATAGGTGTTCTTGGCATTTGAGTCCTAAATCTTGGTCTTCTTTCCTCTATTTCAACACTCCCAGGCATTAGTTTATTTTCTGCCTCTTTTAGGTTTAGAAAACTAAGTATTTTACATTTATTTCTTTTAGTTTTATCTATAGTTGCATGGACTAGTTGGTACTTTTCCCCTTAAACAATCCTTCTAAACTTTAAATAATATTATTGTGTCCACAGAGCTCCATACTTTTATAGACCAAGCATCCAGAATTTCATGTGTCTCAAGTGATATTTGCACGTCTCTGACCATTTGGAGAAGATAAGCAAAGACGCAAGTAGTGTTTTGTCTAGTTGCAGAGGTGGACTTAAAACTCTCAGCAAACCTTGAAATAGCTGGTAATGGTTTTCTTCTCCACAAAGTATCTAAATTGCAAGCTGGGCATGGTAATCCCAACAGTTGGAAGGTTAAAACAGGAGGACTGCACAGCTGAGTCGGAGGCCACCCTGAGGTATATAATGAATACAAGGTCAGCCTGAACTATATAGTGTGACCCTATGTTTAAAAATTTTTAAATATCTAAGTTACTTCATGATAAGTCACAAGGTAGCCAGCCTCGCCCCCGCTCGTGGGGAAACTTTAACTCTCAATATTTCTCTTCTTCCCTTACCTGTTCCACTTCAGTTCCCCTCGGCCAGAAAAGCTATCCCCGCCCTCATTCGCTCTGGCAGTTCACCTGCTCAGGTCAGGTCGTTGTGACACGGGCAACTCCTGCCATTCAGGCTTCTGGCCTGGACGCCCTCCCCACCGCTCAAGGCTCAGGCTGTTCTGGCCCAGGGACATCTCCTTACCCCACCCCACCCCCGCCAGTAAAAAGAGCTTAAATATCCACACTTTCCTCAGCTCAGGGCTACCTTGGTCCGCTAGGTAGCCTGCTACTCTGTCCCTCCCCCAACAAAGACTTCTCTCGTGTCAGAAGGTCTGGTCTGGTTCCGTGTGGGCTCTCGGTTTCTGTCACTTCATGGTTCTGAATGTTTTTCTTTATTGTTCCATTTTTTTTCAAATTGCCTGTTGTAACTCTCTATTTCTTAGTATAACTATGCACTTGGTTTCTTTAGGTAAATTGTCAGTCTTCTGTAATTCTGACTAGAGTGACTTATCTTTGGGCCATTGCGCTGGCCTCTTATTGCTATGTAACAAATATCTGAGACAATCAGCTTACTAAGGGGAAAGGTGCTTGTTGGAGTTTTGGGGCTCACAGTTTTAGGGGTTTGAGTTCACAATGAGGCCCATCGCTTGAGTCCTAAGAGAAGCATCACGGTGAAAAAGTTTTTGAGAAAAATTGCTCACTCTGTGGCCAGGAAACTAAAGAGAGAAACAGGAAGGGACTGGGTTCTCGATATTCCCACTGAGTTCATGTCCCAGGGATCCGAAGACTTTCCACTAGGCCAGAACCCTGAACGTTTTCACCAGCTCCCAGTAGCACAGTGGGCTGAGGTCGAGCCTTTGAACACTTGGTGACCCCGGTTTTCACTCTAGAAACCATGGTGGTGTGTTTATCAAGGCAGAAAGTAGCTTAAACTTGGCTCTCTCTGTATCACGTGTCTCGACTTTTGTTTTCCCTTTTGGACAACGAGGCAATGTTGTTCGGTACATTTTCAAACCTATTTTGCCACTGAAGGTCTCATGGGTCTGTGGTCCCATGCGCACCCCTCAGGGCTTCAGAGATCATTATTGTTTCCTGACTGTATAATTCTCCTAAAGTAAAACAGAGGTAATAAATATAATTCCTAGTCAAAGCAGTTATCATGATCTTTGTGGCTGAGATTCAGTGGTGAGTGTGCAGTTTACAGCAGCAGAAGAAAGCGGGAGTGGGAACGTGAAGGGCGGCATGACCTTGCGCAGAGGAGTGCAGCAATTGTCCTCACATGAAAGGAGAACAAGGACCAATAAACGCCGCTTCTTAGACTAATAGGTACCGAAGAAGAGAGGCCCTTGGTAAGTAGTGGGACAGGGAGGCTTTCTTGCCATTCTTTATTATGTCCATGACATGAATGTAGCCTCATAAATTACTTTTTAAAGCTAAAACTGTTTTTCTTTAAAAAGAGATTTATCATGTATGATTCTGATTCCCTGTACTGAAATGAATGGAATCAGTTGCAAACTCTGTAATAATGCTGAAAAAATTAACTTTTTGATTCCATAAGATTTTCTGAACAGTATAAAAACTGAAGTGCGATCTTGCACCATGGCGACTATGGGACTCTTACTCTCTCTTCTGTTCTATATGTGACCGGATATTCACTTAGTGATAGAATGAATAAATAAGTTTAATACTTGCATCTTCATACTCCCTCCCTCAGGCTGGCTAATATACCTCAAGTGTTCAGATTCTCAGCAGAAATGTGCCAGCCATCATACTACTTGGTAATTTAAAAATTATTAATAATATACATCTTCCAAGAAGTTGTACACCAAAGGTTATAAGTAAACGCATCCACATAAAACATGTACTATATATATATATATATATATATACACACACACAAATTGTGTGTTGTCCAGTACTTTTCTGAGGGCTCCATGGACTGTCATAGTCTGCTTTGTGCTGCTGAAATGGAACACCGAAGACTACCATTCACAAATTGTAGATGTGTCTTTGACCCACAGTTCTGGAAGCTGAGAAGTGGAAGGTGGAGAGACTTCATCTGTTCCCTGCTTCTCAGCTTTACAGAACATATCCAGAGCCAGGATATGGGCCCTAGAGGGAGCAAGAGAGGGAATCTGTAGCCTCAGGACATTTTATGATCAGTACTAATGTGTTTGTGGGTGGATGGGGGGAGCATTTACTACCTTAATCTTTCCCCTTAGGTCCTACCTACAAAGACCGTTGCACTGGTGATTCAATTTCCGGTACATGATTGTGAGGGGGCACTGTCAAACTACAGCGTAGCAATGCCTGTCACTGTCACCCTTAACAGTGAGCTTGCTGGGTGTTGTCATTCTCATGTTATAGAGAAAGAGTCTGATCTTCAAGAAGTACGACACCACGGGCAAGTTGCAGAGCACTGTGATGGGGAGCAGCGGCCTCAGAGCAGTTGGTCTTGTGGCTCTGCTTCTGTGTTGCCCACTGGGCGTGTTTCACACAACGCACCGGTACTGAATCTCTGCAGCCTAAGTCTCTAGTATGGAGATGATTAAATTGACCAAAGTGCTGATCGCTTAGTAAGGTCCCATGGGGCCATTCAGAGTCTCAACTGCTAATAGCAGATGGGGGTAGAACATGATGGAGACAAATAGTTCCTGCACACACTAGAACTTACAGCTGAAAGATGAAAATTAGCTGTTCTCATTAAAATATCTTAGGATTTCTTGATATTTAATTTGCAGAAACCTCTTGGCTGAGTTAATGTGAGTACAGTAGAAAAAATAATTTGTTACCCAAGAGTTCTCCATTTAATGTCAGGTGTATCTGAGGAGTCCAGTAGAGGGTAAAATACAATCCTTTTATTCTCTTCACAAATTATGTTGTGTGTAACTGCATTTTCCTTGCAAGAAGGTGGCAGGTGTGAATGGAAGACAAAAGAGCTACATTTTTCAAAACTTCACCGTGAGTCACGTCCAGCTGTGCTGGCCGCAGGCACCCTGTTCCATGTGAACAATAAGCAGGTAGCCGGCAAAATCACGATATTATGGAAAAGCACTCAACACTGCATAACTAACTCATCTTATCTCACTATCTTCTCCCTCCATTTTCCAAGACGTGAAAGTGAAGAACTAATTTATAGTAAAATATTTCAATAAAATGATAATCCTGATGTGTTTTCATCTGTGTTATCCTGCTTTAACAGGTACCTGGAGCATAGCTCAGACCAAGGCGAGTGTAGAATTTCTGGCAGCGTGGCTCACGAATGGGCTGTGCGTGTTTCTGCAGGTGCTAGAACCACCAGGATGGTGCGACCCCATCTAACAGCAGAGATGCAAAGCCAAGAACCTTGAGCTTACTGTGGACAGGAAGAGAAAGCTCAAGAAATTGAACTTGCCACCTATGTAACTTACAGGAAACTGTGCAGTCACAACCTGGATTTTCTTCTTGATTTTACTTCACGCTCTTCTACTGTGCCTTTGTTACCCTTGCACCATTTCAGCCTGCGTCAAGCCATCATGCCAGGCACGCTAGTGGCTGGGGCATGTCACACATGTTGGTCCCAATGCTGAGTCTGCTCTATTCCTTGCCTGACAAGTGTGATGGTATTTTGTTGGATCAATTTAGCTAGGTAGGAATCACACTGCTTGAAGTTCCTGTCCCTGCATGTTTTCACATTAGCAGTGAGTACGGGACATGTTTAGCAGCAGATGTGGAAGACAGCGGAAGAGGAACAGATGTAGGTTTCCTGCCCTGGAACAGTTAGTGCAGGGGAGCTCTCTGCAGGTACGTACCACACTTGGCACCATTTTTTGTTGTTTTTACTTTTTCATGTATTTATTTATTTTCACCTGTGACTCACTGTTAGCAGAGTAGCAGTTGAACCTGTCATTCCTAGGACGACCACCAGATCCTTGTTTGGCTCCTTTAGCTTCTAAACCAGACTTGTGCGTAGTTCTAGGACAAGGGTTCAGTGGTGCCTAAGGGACACAGGAATCTCTGAAACTAGCGTGGGCCGGGAGGAGCTGCTGCGCCATCCAGGACATCTGCCCCCGTTCTAGTTTGCCTTTGCTCTTTCCACTCCACACACACCTCCCCTTCCCAGCTTCCTGTCCAGGTTTCCCGGATATGACGAAGAAAGTCTTGTGGACACTGCTTATTTAGCTCCCCATTGTGGACCCGTTCAAATCCCTACAAAAACTCCCTATAATATTCCCAGTGATCCTGTTTCTTCACTCACACCCTGACTGGCAGCTCTAGATCAGTGGTGGTGAACCTTGTAGCTCTTTCCCTGCTACAGACAGCAGCTCAGGCACGCATGTGCCAGGTTTGCCTTTGGTCTAGTTTCTCTTCATCCTTCAGGGTTCAATTCAAATACCCTTCCCCAGGGGAGAACCAGAGACCACTGTACGGTGCACCCGTCTTTACTCTTCCACTGAGAGGCCGTCTCGGTATCTTGTCTTATTAGGTTATAAGACTTTATCATTATTTATATTTTAATTAATCTGCTGCTTTCCTGTTGTTTCTGTGTCTCTCAGTGCAGAGCTGTTGCACATCCTTTTTGTCAGTTCATCTCTAATATTTGTTACCTCGCTTGGTGCATTGTGGAGGTTTAAAGATACTTTTGTGTACCTGAATTAATGAAAAATGAACAGATGATTACTCTTTTAGACACAGGGCTTTCGGAGCCCTATGAACAAAGGATTCAAAAAAAACACAATTATTTATCAATAAATAAAGTTGATAAACCTGATCACAGGAGGGGGAAAAGCCACAAGAGAGATGTAAGAGATGAAAAATAAAGAAAAGTAGGCAAGAGGATTTGACCTCTGTGTGGAGAAAAATGTGGTGAAAAGAGGGAGGAATCAAGGTGTGAGGTCTCTGTTGGGGGCCCAGGAGGAAGCCGCTGTGGTTTATAGGGCGACATCCGCTCAGGCAGCCTGTGGCCATAGGCGGGGCTCTGGGGAGGGTGAGATCACCCGGCTGCTGTGCTCCCAGCAGATGACCTCAAGCTCAATGCGCTGCTCTGAGCGCGAGGCTGCTCAGACGGGGCGGTGCCCAGGCGAGCCGCGACCTGGAAGGTGCACCTCCCTCCCCGGCTCTTCCCTCCCGCACTCCGCTTCCGAGCCGCTTCTGAGGCTTTTCCTCCTGTGTCCCCTCTGCCATGACGTCCTGCCCTGGAGCCAAGTGGTGACCGCCTGAAAAGAGAGGCAGAGTGAACCTCCCCTGCTTTACACTGCAGGTGTCAGGGACTTTGTCTCCGGGGTGAGAAAGTGAGGGAGACAGAGGGCGGCACTTCAGTAAGTGAAACACGGAAAACTGGATGTAGGAAGTAAGATCCTGCAGTTAATATTTGTAATTCAAAAGGAAATATGTTTTTTAAAAAATCGGGATCAGTGATACGGTAATCTGGATGCAGCACAGTGTCCCATTTGAGGCCACAACGCTAAAGATTATCCAGATAAATCATACAAGGCAACTCAGAAATCCAATGAATCTTTAAATATGTGTGATGGAACACAAAGTACAAAGCTGAAGAGATTTAAGAGGATTTTCCATTCCTTGGGTATAAAGTGAAATTATTTCTCATCGCAAACCGTATTAACATTGACAACAGGCGAGTTCTACACTTCCTCTGAGCGCGCCTCGGGACCAGCCCGCCCACATCTGAGCATTTAACACCCTCTGTCTTCCTGCCGTGTTTCTAGCTCGTGCACTAAAATGCACCTTGTAATATTCTTAACTTCCTTTAGAAAGTCCAACCTTGAGTGGAAAATTCTTTGCATTTTTTTGCAGAGAGATTTTCCTGGTCTACTTTGGGCGGGAGTTGTCAGCTGAAAACAATTTTCCTCCACAGAGTACATTTATTGATGCTTAAAACACCTTCTGGAATCTTGCAGGGCAAAACCAGGATGCTGGAAAACACCCTATAGGGCCCCAAACAGGCTCCACCTCGCAGCAGCGGGTTCTCTGTCTCAAAATGTCCGTGACACAGTGGCCCACACACGCATACCCATGGTAGTAGGCGCACAGTGCGTTCCGGGGTAAATCTATATATCCACCAACAAATGAGTGGATAAAGCAAATGTGTGTACATACAGTAAAGTGCAGTTCTGCCATAAAGAAAGGAACATTTGAATCATTTATAGGAATGGACGAACCTTGAGACCATAATAGTGAGTGAAATGAATCACATACACAAGATTAGGAATGCATAGTTTTCCTCTATGAGGAGTCCAAAGCCTATGTTCAGAGCAAAATGAAAGGTAGGCAACAGGAGAATGGAGACAGATCTTTGTCCAAGGGGAAGAGGATCCAATGATGGAAGGAGGGGGAGGGAAGGGGGGTGAAAAAGAATTAATGCGCATTATACACATGCACCAATTCTCCACAGGAATGTCCAGTTATAAGTTACAGATACTGTGCTAATAAAAGTATTTTAAAAAGAATCACTAATCTAGAAAATTTTTTTTTATTTTAAAGAGAGTAGTAAAAAAAAAAAACAATTGCAAAACACCAACATCACTGACAAAACAAGGCATGTTACAAATGGCTTCTCAATAACACAATGGGCAAAAGTCTTCTGGAATACTAGTAGATTTTGTATATATATACAGCAAAGTGGTTCAGTTAGCTGCTAAAAATTAAACAGGTTTATTTACTTAAGGAGGTCTTAGAGTCTTGGATATACTAACGGACATTTTAAATCTCTTAAGTGATATTCTACATGCCCTGTTTCCCAAACTTAATTGACCTTAGAGACCATTTCTGATAAAACAGTCAGGGACTAATGATGTGCAAAAATACTTTAGGAAACACTATTTTAGAATCTGGGAATTGAATTTTAACAAATAAAAGAGTCGGTTATAGGATTACTGTGCACTAAGACACTTACTAAGGAAAGAGTATATAGAACTATTACTGAGTTTTGGGTGTGACCGGGCACTTAACCTAAGGCCAACATGCAACCAGAAGCCCAGGGCTTTACCTTGTGCACTATTTATCACTTGACAAGTAAAATTATATAACTTTAAGAGTGTGTTGAAATTTAAAGCACAATAAATATGCTATAAATTTTAGAGAAATTTAGAGAAAAAGAAATATCAAATCTAAAAAGTTACTCTGATTTGATTATTACACTATGTGTAGAATTGCTGTACTGTACTTTATAAAGAAGTATAAATATTATGTCTGAATTAAAAAAAGAAATAAACCAAAATACCAAGAAAATTTTTTTCCTTTAAGTAATTATAGCTTACATGTAAATGGAACCAAATAATTCACATAAGTAAAGTACTTTCTTTGTTTACATTTTTTATTATTTAGACTTGGTAGCATGTTTGCAGTACTTACTTTAATGTAAATTAAGGAAATTAAAATATCTAAAGTAATAAGGTTTAAGATTGTGTTAGAATAATTTTCAAGCTAGGTAGAATAAAATGTTTAAAATTATGTTCTACATTCACTAATCATATCCATAAACGTATCTGAAACAATCATTGACTAGTGTCATCGACTAGATTTCAGTGTGTTTAAGTTTCCCTCTGACACCACCAGAAAAACAGAACATGTTTCACCACATCATTGACACTGTATTTGAAAAGAAAGGCATCTTATTTGTCAAGTCATTATCCTTCAAGCCTTATTTCTATTTGGAAAAATATTGATGTGCCCTTGCCTATCAAGTATACTTGTGCACATGGGGATCTTTTCATTTGTATTAAGCTTATACTCTTCAGAGGCTTTTATGTTATAAATTTTAAAGATGAAAACAATCTCTGAAGAATCCAGAAAGTACAGCAGCGAGTGATGATAATACTAAATGGTCTGGAAAATAGGATATATAAAGACTAAAATGATGGTCGGCTTATAAAAGAAAATCCTGAGGAATGAGTTTCTCAAAATTCTGTTTGAAGCAGAATGAGAACACATAAAAATATACTTAAATTGTACCAATAGAAAAGGTTAAGCATAAAGATGAACTGTGTTATTATACACTTGAATCATCTCTGAAGTTGGAGCTTTTATAGCATCCTGAGAGCAACAGCCTAAACCCTTAAGCATGTTGAATTCTATTTAGTGCTACTTGGATAAGAAGAAGATGTACTATTTATTTTTATCCATATACACTTTTCTATGATTTTAACAAATGTTTCTCCAAATGTATATTGGAAAGAGTGGTTAAAGGAAAAATAATTCAGCAAGAGCAGGATGAAAATGTATCAAAAGAATGTATTGGAATGGACGTGAGCATTGAGCACAAAGGATAGGGCACTGTTTGTGGAGGAATCACTAAAGTTCAGGGACAGGGCCTCAGTTTTAGGCTGTAAAACTATGTTATATTTAAGGGAAGTAGCTACTTTTTTTTTTATTTTAGAAACATAAAAGTACAAAAACATATTGACAAACAGACACCCATTATCATAGAAAATAGTACAATCACAACTAATCTATAGACAAGGTGATATGGTCTCAACAGTAGTTGTTGCTTTATCCATTGATATCTTCGAATTGTAGATGTGTGGACCCATATACAGACATGCAAATTTAGTCAGAC
>PVLD010000536.1:24676-206172 GCA_004027595.1 Dinomys branickii | reverse complement strand
AGCTACTTTTTGATAGACTAAAATTAAAGAAAAAAGACTGGTGCTTACAATTCTACTACAGATGCATGACTGGCAGCGGGGCTGGCACCTGCGCGCACAGACCCCTTTACATTGGCTTCATAACTCCTTTTTCCTCAGCAATTAGAGCTTGGCATAGAGCAAAAACATTCTTTATCAGTATAAAATTATAGTAATGTGGATTAGTGCGTTAGAGAAATTGTTTATTCATCTGTAACATACTATACCCTAAAATCTCAGTTGCTCAACATACCAGGAATTAATTTCTCTCGTGGGAAATACATCAGCTCTTACACATTCAACCAGAAAGTGGTGCACAGCACTTCTTCTCCAAGAAATGGACACCGCCAGTCATGGGGGTCTTCTAATGGGAGGAGGATGAGAAATGTAAGAATACATTCATGTATTCGGTTGTTGGGACTGACTTTGCCCTGCTTAGATCATTTTATTATTGAATAACATATGTTAAGGTAGGCTTCTGCACCTACTCTAAAGGTTGTGTGCAATTTGTCAATAAGCAGAATAATTTAAGGAAGGGACTGCCTCTCCCTCTTCAGGAAAGCTCTCCAGACACAGATTACTTTATATCCTGAAATTTTACTTTTCCTATCATTCAGTATCTGCTGGTCCCACCTTTGATTGGGCAGCACTCACTTAACATATTTACACTTAAGCACATTTCCCCCGACTGTCCCCTGATTGGTAACCAGTCACTCTTTAATGTAATACATATGACTTTATTCATTATACATTGATTTTAAATTTGAACTGGATGGGTGAGGTACAGACTTGTAAATAATTATAAAACAAATGGATATTTAATCAAACTATCAATGCATTACTATTTTTATTGCAGAAAAGTAGGGTGTAGAATGCAATATTTGCATAGCACATCATTTCTAGTAGCAATATCATTTTAATTGAGTTGGTTAATTGAATGTTTACACAATTAACTCTTAAAACTTCAAAGAAATTGGTCACCAGAATTCACTTCCCCATATGAATGTATAAGCTTTCAGGATACAGCTGATAGGTGCACTATTTTGTAGACAACGTGTCATGGTTCGCATGTAGATGCCCCCCAGTTCTCACATATGTAGCAGTGAAACTGCGTTGTAGGGCTATGACATCGTCAGTGGATTCAGTCCCTGATGAGCGTGTAGCTGCCACTCTCAGCAGGTGGGATCCGGTCAGAATAAGTGGGTTGTGGGGGTGGCCTGAGAGGTTTATCTTCCTTATCCCTCACTCCGCTCTCTCTCTGCCTGCCACACCATACCATGAGCTGCTTCTCTGCTGAGCCCCAAGCCTTGCCACCATGCTTGGGAGCCACCTGACTATAGACTGAAAACTGTGAATCAAAATAAACATGTCCTGTGGGTGTTGGGTATTGTGTCTTAGCTATGAGAATGTAACTAAGACAGTATAGTTTGTGTTCCGTTAAAGACATACTCGCAAAACTTCCAAAGTATTTCCTGTGATAGAACTGATTCAAGTGTCCATTAGGTCAGCACACTGTACATCATGTCATGGTTTTTTCCTATGGATCCTAGTAAGTGGGACATTGGGAAAGAATGTGTGATATCTATGTGAGCTATTCAAGGTATATGCAAAACAGGAAGCTTCACAATAGCAGATATAATGTTCAATTACATTAGAGGATCAAATAAATTAGCACATGGCATGTGCTAATAATAGATGAGTAGTGGAAAAGCTTAGTAAAGTAGTAACCAAACTGTGTGTATCTAGTGGATACCACTTATTCTGCCATAGTCATACTGTATATGAAAATGTATGTTAGTTTTTAATCAGAAAAGCCAATTAAGTTATAACTGAAGAGGCGACAGATATATTTGACTGCAAAGAAAATATGTACACAAACAGAGAGGTTGTTATTTGGAGATACAAATTTTCATTGGAATCCTAGATCCAAAGTCAAATAACTGCATTAAATTTGACAAATTCCTTGTCTCAGGGTTTTAGTCTATTTTCATTTTCTAATACTGCATCAGAAATTACCCCTAAACAGCATAGCTTCAATTGAACTTATTACCTGTCAGCTTCTATGTGTCTAGAGTCTGAGCTCAGTTTGGCTGCATAGCTCTGGATTAGAGGCAGGCTATGAGCTGGGCCTCAGGCCTCCTTTCCAAGTTCAGCTGGAGGCCAGTCTGCCTTCACATTCACTCCTGTGGTTATGGGAGGCTCAGATTCCCTTCTGTCTGTAGGTTGAGGACTAGGGTCTCACCACATGAGCATTTTTCAGGCCTCCATTGTACGTATATGGAATGTCAGCAGGTTTGTTCTAGAGCAAGAGATCCCGAAGAAAGAACACACTTAAGCAGAAGCCAGACTTACAACTTAATCTTAGAAGTGCTATATCCTCATTTCTGCTACATGTGCTTCCAGTAATTTACTATGTATTATATCCAGTTCTTTCATGAATGGGAGTCTCTCTAAGAGCAGTACAGCTTGGGAGGTAAACAAGGGTGTAACAGGAGAGACGGGCAGTTGGTCACCTTCCTGGAGATTCACTAACACGCCCCCCTTACAGAATCCTTCCTGCTGGTACTGGCTCCTAGCTTCTCATGATCTGAACGTCTACTGGCTTGCTCACTTCGTACCCTCTCTTCTTGGGTGACATGGACCTAGAAGTTTGCCCCTTCTTTGTCATTAGTATCAAAACAGTACTAGGCTGAAAGTAAGTACTCAACAGATGCTTTGAAAGGATTGAATGTGAAGGACATCTGTACCTGCGTGGTATATTTAAAGGGGTTCGTTAGAAGGAATTATTAAAACTTTATAAAGTTGAGTTTTTATTTTTATTTCTCTATTACTATTTTGCTCAAAAACCTTATGCCTTGATAGAAATTCACCTCTATGGCACAGGTTAGTTGTTTCAGAAGCCTTTGTTCTCCTGAAGGAACAGAAGAAATAGTATAGAGAAATCCATACAACTTCTATCGGAAAATGGACAAATAAGACATGGCCTACAGGAAAAATATCCAGAGATACACACAAACCATATACAATTTTATTATACATAAAATATTTAGAAAAAATGCCTACAATATATATGTGTGAGCTTCAGTTCAAAGCTATTTTCAAGAGGGCAGAGGAAAATTATCTTCATATTTATTGGACCATGCATTTTCAGCCAAGAGCAATTATACTTTTTAATATCACTAAGCACATTACAATGCAGAAAAGATACATTGGTGAAAATTGTAATTTAAATTACAGTAAAAACTCTGAGAAGTCAGCATTATTAAAAACTGCTGAAAATTCAAAATCTAAGTAGGTGACTAAACATCTGGCTTAGGGTAGAAATACAATAATGGGCTAAATAAAGAAGACACCGAGTGCTAAGAATTTAATTCTTCAAAGAACTTGAGTTTACTCTGAACATTTCTGAAGAAGTGAAACCAGACTGACACATAATGGAAAGAACGTGGTTGTGTTTAGGTCTGATACAGGGTGAAAAGGCTCCAGCTGGATGGACTGGCCTGTGTCGATTGTTTTTGTCTAGTGTCCATTTTATATTATTCATATATATTTTAGATATTATTCCTAATAGGGTCTTAAGCGAAGTCAGGTAGTGTGTGCTATTCTTTTTGTTTTTCTCTTACATACTTGATTGAATTTTTCATACTCTATCAGGCTTTGTCATTAAAAGTAATGTCACTATGGGATTTTTTCTTAAATTTTCATGCCTTTGGATCCTTAATCAAAGCCTCCTTATTTTCAAATAGTACAGAATTTTATCAAAGACTATCGAGAGTCACACCGCAGTGAGTACTTGCACACAAACATGACCGCGCTGTCCTTCCTCTCACATCTCTGGACGCTGTCAGGATGACACTGGTGGTCCTAATTACACTCATGCCCAAAATGTGGAATAAACGAAAGCTAAGCGTTTAATCTCTCTTTGCTTTAAACCCTTTTAAAGATCCATTCTTCTGATTAAAACCAGATTATAATTCCCCCCACCAAAATGCTGTTAAGTGGTTTCCACTGTAATTTAAAAGTAATGCAGAGATCATAACCTTAAAGTCAAAATATTTGTGGACTGTTCATCTTCCCATGCACTTATGCTTTTGAATAAGTTTTCACACAAAGTAGGCTCTCTCCAGTAAGTTAAATTAACCATATTTTTCCTTCTAGGATTTTCCTTACCATTCATATTACCCATATGCAATATTTATCCAGTCAAGAAAAATTGATTTCTACATTCTAGCACTGTACACTGTATTGTAGTTTACACACACACTTTCTCTGCTGATGAAGTCTATGCTGAAGGAGATAAAGTGACAGTATAAAGTTTACTAAGGATTGAAGATTACACTTGTTGTCTTCCCAGCCCTCTAAGGGAGAGGGAGAACGGTAAGGATACTAACTCATTAAAGGGAAGTGGCTTATGGGAGGAAATTGGAAAGAAAAAAGCCTAAGTCAAAAGTAAAATTGGAAAAGAAATATGCTACAGATTCCAAAGGACTTGTGCCGAAAGAAGATATTTAATTGTGAGTAGAATGAAGGACTTTCTACCACCAATATCAATCAATCTGTTCATCAACAGTACTATAAGGGGTTCATTATCAAGGAAAATCCATGACAATACCTCTTTTCTTGTGTCACTTACAGGCCTTTAACATATGAAGCAAAAATTCCTAAAAATGATCACAAACATGTAATAGTGCAAGTACAGGTCTGCCATGGTCAGTCGCACAGGACCACGAGACCAGGGACAGACCTGGGAGTCAGGGAACGGTTCTCTGAGAAAGTTAGGCTCATAATCAGGAGCAGAAAATAAATGGACCAAAAGAAAAATAGATTTAAGGCTGAGGATGGAGTAGGCCAACCCCAGCGGTAAATTCCAAAGCCCATTTATCCAGTTGATACAAACTTGTTGCAGTAGAGATCGTAGCAACTGATAATGACATAACACAGTATTCGGTTCTGTTAAAAGTTTTATGAAAGAAGTAAAACTGTTAAGCACCTTGACCCAGTGAGACTCGCTGTGAACTGACTGCCTTGGTAGAGATCAGGGAAAAGCGAGAGCGGAGGAACCAATCGATGGGACTGTGTTGGAATTGCCCAGAAAGCCACTTGTGATAACTTGCTGCAGGACGAACGGAGAGAGGGGGAAAGGGGACAGACGCTAGAGATTCACAGAGAGAAGACCCTAGAACTGCTGACCGGTGTGAGCAGTGAGCGAGCGTCACTGATGCTTTCAGAATTCTGCCTGGAGAGAGTGAATGCGTTAGCGCTATTCATAGGTGAGTATTATTTAGAAAGAACCAGGTTTACTAAGCCAGAGAAGGCATTTCATTTTAGATGTGTGAAGCGAAATTTTAACTTTCTCTGAAGTGTGGAGCTTTTCTTTCTCCTAAACTGAAGGTGGTAGTGGTACACAGAGGAAGCCAATGGGACATTAGCAATGTCTTAGAATACAGTACTGTTTCCAGTACCGCGCGAGGTTTCACTAGAAATGAGCTGGAAACTGGTGGTGGTGCTTTGTAGAGTGGTGGAGGGAATCTCGGATTTATGCAGCAGGGGACGAGGCAGCACATGGAACTTTGTATCTCCTGTTCCTACCGTGTGGATGTGTGAATGTGAAAGGAATGTGTATAGCTGAGCAGGTAAAATATTAAGACTTTTTAACTTAACGGGAAATACTAGATTAAGGTCTGAGCACTGGGAGATACTACAATAACATCAAGGGGTAAGGCTGGTGATAGAAGGAAATGGCCAGCATCTATTTTTTTTACATTAATTCAGTCTCTTTCCAGTTGTATTATTTTTAGCCCATTGCCATGCATTCTTAAATCTTATGTTTTCTACTTATAAAACGAGGATAATAATTATGATTTCCTCAGAAACATATATATCAAAGTGCATAGTGAATTCTTTATAAATGTTATTTTAATTATGTCTAATACCCTGTTACACATAAACTATTTTACTACAAACACTTAGTAGAATTAAAACTAAAACAATTTTAACAGATGTTTCCTTTGTAAATCTTTCTTTGAGGGATAAGAAAAGAGTTACATAGTATCATTAACAGTAATAGCAGTTGGGTAAATTTTACTAGCCACAAGTAACAAATGGCCTTTCACCTGCTGGGGCATTTAGTGTGCACCCACGTGTGCACAGCACAGTCCTACAGCTGCTGATAGCTTTCTTTTGCTTTTACTATAGGCTTATATCATAAACTTATATCCTATAAACTCTTGTTTATGAGTTATACTAATCATTTGTTTTGTACAAGTACAGTGATATCTCTGTTGTCAAACTCAATTTGATTCAAATTTGAGTTTGAACATGAAAAGTTGGAGAACTGAACATATTTTTCTCATAAGAAATATTGGAAGATCCAACAATTGGTTCTGAGGACCAAAAATTGCAGTTATAAGCTTATTTTTCCAGGACTTTAAACAAATATCACAATGATTTTTTTTAACTCCATTGTGAGTCTCAGAGTTTTACCCTCAGCTGTACTGCTCGTAGTGGTGTCTTTCTTTGAAGCCTTCATTAGGACATTTCACACGAGTAAAGTATGGAAACAAAACCACACGATGGAAGGTCCAGGGGACTAAGAAGCACTGCGTGCTGTCTGGGCCCTAACACTGGACTGCAGTCTCCTCTCTGTCCACAGTGAGATGTGATCCCTGGCTCACTCGGGCCCATAGCATTGTTTTAAGTGAGATGTTGGTTCTACTATCAACAAAAGTTGTGAACGCTGAGCAGATTTTTTTTTCAAATTTGCTGCTTCAGTAGTGAGAGTTTGAACTTGAAGCTGTTTGACAACCGAGGTATCACTGTATAAGTAAACTAACATTAAATATCCTCTCAACATAGGAATGGGGTTGTGACAATTAATTGTGATCACTGACTTAACTGGGTTAAGAAATGCCTAGCGGGTGAGTGTATCTGTGCAGTGCTTCCATTAATGACTGGCAGGCAGACCGGAAACCGCCCCGGTGTGGGCGGCACCATTCAGAAGGCTCGCAGCCTGGATGCAATGTAAAGGCAGGAAGGAGGAGCGCAGCCTGGGTTTAAAAGCTCTAACTAGCTTGAGCGGGTGCATCTTGCTGTTGCCACTGCCTGTGACATGAAGCCGCAGTTTCTTCAACTTTTCAATGAGGACGAACATCAGAGACTTTCCAGGGAGCCTCCGGTCTCGGAACAGCACCGTGTCTTTGATCTCTCTTGCTCTGAGGCTTCCAGCTTCATGGACCGAACAGTACCTGGCTTCTCTGGCTCTCAGCATTCAGGTGGCTGTTGTGGACCGCCCCACCTCTGTTCTTATAGGCCTACCTTAGAAATAGTAAATCCCCTAGAATAATTATGTATTATAATACATGACTATATATGTATATGTATATATAATCGATTCTGTTTCCCAAGGAACTTTAACAAATACAAGTTATCCCTGCAAATAAAAGAGGCTATGCCATGTTTTACAATCTATCAAATCTAAACATTCTGCCACATGTCTTTCAGTTTTTAATCACCATTTTAAAAGCCTATAAGGTTGATATTGAGCTGAGGAAGCAAACGGCCTCCTCAGCGCCTGTCCACTGTCACGCAGAGAATAAGCAGGGAAGCCGTGTCCCAACCCAGGTGCTAATTTACTTCCAGCATTTTACAGAGTTGTCACTAGATTTATCTCGCTTCAAAAATGACTTAATGCATCTTTAGTGGACTTTAATTTAAACAAGGGAAATTTTGCTTCATTCTATGAGAGAACTTCAGGTAGCACTCACACAGTATCAGATGTTCTTCGGGGAAATGAGCGCTCTGCATTGGCACCGTGTGGCATCACAGCCTTAGACCCCACGGTGAGTGCAGCAGAAATCTGAGCAGTTACAGATGGTATTTTTAGCAGTGCACTTGTGACAGATCGGATTCCCGAAGGTTAGAAAGTGGTTGTCATAACACACTTATCGCAAAGGCATTAGGTGATGACAAGCATGGGAACAGAAAATTGGTTAGCTTAGCATAAACTGTGGGGAGAACTGTATTAGAAAACCAAGCACAGAGAAGACATGCTCACACAGACCCTGTGCATTCAAAGGGAAAAGTGAAAGTTCTTCAGTAATTTGATTCGATTCGCATTTTAAGACATTGCTTTCAGTCATCTGTGAGTACAAACTGACAGTTACCATTGTCCTAGTTTCCTACCTAACATACGCTTTGGTAATTTCTAATATAGCAAATGTGTAATGGCTCATGATAAAATATCACCAATGATCTTCAAATTAAATTTGTGAGTGTGACTTTGCCTGGTCATGTGATAAATGTGCTCATGTGCTTAGTGATCTAATAGCTAAGTACTAGAAGCGTGAGCCAACTACCACTGGAAAACTGAGCACCGCCTCAATGTCTCCATAGAAAAAATCATTTATTCTCACGTATGTGTGGATGCTGAACCTGCTGATCTGCCCAGACCATCCTTGGCTGTGGGATTTGCTTCACGCTGTGTGTCTGTGCTTGACCTTCCCTCAGTCAGCTCTACTTTAGTTCATTCTGGGAACTCACCTGCGGAGGTAGCAGCCGCTCAGATGTGATGATTAATTTAGGTGTCATGGTGACTGAGACACACAGTCTCGACATTTTGTCAAACATTATTCTAGGTGTGCCTCTGGAGGGTGTTTTGAGGAGATTAATATTTGAAAATTAAGTCAGATAACTGGAATGGAGATCTTAGAACTTTCGGTCTCCATAACCAGGTGAGGCAATTTCTTGTGATACATCACACTTTACCCTGACCTCTCGGCTAGATAGCTCCTAGAGATTCATATATCTTACACACACACACACACACACACACACACACACATGCACATGCACACACAGCTCCTCAAGAATACAGGAGAACCTCTGGATCTTTTTTCAGAGTGACAGCGTGAAGATAAAGAGATTTTTAAAAGGAGCATTTGAGGATTTGTTAAGCCCAAAACATACTATCACTCCCGTCTGTATTCTTAGCCAGGATAACTGCATGTTCAAGCCCGTGGCCAAGTGTTTGGGAGGTCACTGTGAGCATTACAGAGTCAAGGCAAGTTTCAAGATTTGAGGCTATTTATGCTATTAATAAAGACCAAAATTTCAAAGCACAGATTGGATTCCTATGGCCTTTGGTTTAGTATTTCTTTCCCAATTACTTCATTAATGAAGATAATAAAACTGGTTTCCTCTGGAATATGTTTTCTTCCTGCTTTTGTTTATTAATGTGTGTGCGCAGTACTATAGAAACCAATTCATGGTGGGGAATTGATACATATTCAAGTTACACTTTGATCTTTTTGCTCCCGCTTCCCCTACCATCTCTCCCATACCTACGCACCCTACACCCCACTGCCGACTCCATAGCGACTCAGTCCTTCTTTCCTGTTGCCCCTCCTTGTTTTGCTCTTTATGTATACTTAGGGTTTCTTCTCTAGAGAAGCCATGCAGAATGTAGCCTGCTGTGCTGATTTATCTCAGTGTTGTAGTCTCAAGTCTTAAGTTTCCTACAGACTATCCAGCGATACCCTCGTCTTCATTTTGGAGGAACTGTTTTCTGAATTCCCTGTCACACATGATGCTGTGGCACAGCTGGCTCCTATCAGTTTGGGACAAGGCCTTTACATCTATCTTCTACATCGACTGTCATGATGATTTTATCACAGATGTTGGATTTTGTCAAAGGGATTTTGTGCTTCTATTGAGATCTTCTCTATATGATGTACAGTATTTATTGATCTGTGTATGTTGAAACATCTTTATATCCCTAGAATGAAGCCAACTTAGTAATGATATATGACTTTTTAATGACATTTTGTACCATGTTTGCTAATAACTCATTGAGAACTTTTGCATCTCTCTTTTGAGTAAGCGGATTGCTGTGTAGTATTTGTTTGTTTTTTGTTTGTTAAGTTTTTTTTCTGGCTTTGGTATCATGGTGATGTTAGCGTCTATGAATGAATTTGGCAGTGCTCCTACAACTTTCAAATTCATTTCCAGAGTACTGGCATCTCAACTTCTGTAAAGTTCTGGTAGAATTCTGTGGCAAATTCATTCAGTCTTTTTTTTTTTTTTTTAGTGTGTGTAGTGTTTTTAATTATTGCCTCTCTTGTTTTTGTATTTGGCTATTGTTTTTGTATTTTTATGGTTCAATTTTGATCATTATGTGTTGAATAATTTCTCAATTTCATCTATGTTTTCCTCTTTTGCAGAATATAACTTTTTGACATAGTTTCTTATAGCCCTCTGGGTTTTGGTGTTCTCCTTTCTGATTTTCTCACATCTAATTGCATTGATACATATTTTTTCTTGCCTTTCCATGGTAAGTAGGGCCAGCAAGTTATTAGTCTTGTTTAGCTTCTGAAAGAACTAACTCTTCCATTCATTGATTATCTGTATTGGATTTTCAGTCTCAATTTCATTCCTTTCCTCTCTGATTTTTATAATTATTTCCTTCTATGAGTTTCAAATTTTGCTAGCTCTTATTTTTCTAGGAACTTGAGATGCAATATTAGGTTATTTGTTTGGAACACTCATTTATTAATTTTTTAAATTTCTATATTTATTAGTACATATTTGAAGTACACAGTGACAAGATTCCTCTCAGGGAACTGAGGCACATGCACAGCACCTTGTGTTTCCCTTGTAATTGCTTCCTTTTCTTCCCTCCCTGTTCTTTTTGTCCCCTTCACTTTGCAGAAGATCTAATATCCCATTTCCTCTTATTGATCTTTTGTTTTGTTTTCTGTATTTTGGGTTTCTCAGAAAAGAGGAATCCTGTGATATTTAAGCTCATGTGTCTGATTTGTTTTATTAGCATTGTGGTCTGATGGTACATCCATGCTCTTCCTTCAATATGTGCTTCTGCAGTGATGAACTCTCCTCCTAGAAGTGCTTTCCCTGTGTCCTGTGGATTTTCACATGTTATGCTTCCACTGTCATTTGATTCTAAAAGCTTTTTCTATATTTCTTCTGTGATACATCAATTTTTAGTTTAATTTTTCAGGATATAAAAGTCTGGTTTGACAACTGCTTTTGTGTAGGGCTCAAGAAGAAACTTTGAGCTCTTCTGGCCTTTAGAGCTGGGATGTGAAGTCTGTTGTTATTCCAGCAGGCTTGCACTTATGGGTTAGTTGCTAGTTTCCTCTAACAGCTTTTCTTCCTATGTTGAATTCCTGAAATTTTGACAATGATCATGATGTATCATAGAGAGTTTTTACATTTTTACATTGTCTATTTGCAGTTATGTGTGCCTCTTGAACTTAAATATTGAATGCTTTCCCTAGATTTAGAAATCTTTTCTGCTATGATTTTATTTTATTTTAAATTAAGAGAAGATTATTTACTCAGAATTGGAGAGGCGGGGAAGAGAGCAATGGTGGACAGGTCCTCGGCTGGGAGGGGCATCAGAGCGGGGAGCCACACACATTCTCTTCTGCGGCCCCTTGGTGCTGAGACCTTAGCGGTGTGGGCATCTGGAATCTGACTGGTTCCGTGGCTGTCTTTTTCCACCCCTTGGATTTCTTCCAAATGAGCTTTCCTGTCCTCTGGTGGAGGTTAGACTTATGGGGGCGGGGGGCTTTTAGACAAGTGGTTCAGGCTTAAGTGTTAAGTCATAGGGCTTATGTAGTCATCCTCGTTGGTACCTGCCTGAGTTTAGCTTCTTTGCCTTTGTTGTTCTGACTCCCTGAGCCTAACCCACAGAGGCAGAGGCGGCTGCCTAAGTCAGTCTCTCCATTGGTTTCTAACAAAGCTCAGTGAGGTCTTCATCTTATCTTTTTCCCACCTCTGGGGCCCCCGTTCCCACAGTCGCTGCTCTAGAACATCTACACGAGGGAGATGCCCAGTCTGGCTTACTTGAGCTGAGTTGGGTGGTATTTGGGGAATAGCAGATGGAAGTTTTTAGCAGGGAGGTTTGTGTGCTATGATCTTAGCAACAGAGTTTCACACCTTCAGAGTCATCTTCTAGTTTTTCCTTTGTTCTCATAATTCTGATGTTGACTTTTTGAATCGTCTGGCAGTGGTTGGGTCTGGTTTCCAAACTGTGTTCTCAGTTTCAGGACTTCACCCACCTTATCTTCTGCTGCACCCACCCTGTCCTCTGCTTCTAACACTCCGTGTCCCGCCGCTCAGGTCTGCTGCGGTGCTTTCCTTTGACCTTTCCACATCGTGTATTTCTGGTGCTTTCTTCTCACACTTTCTAATTGCTGAGGTGGCCTTTAAGTCTTGTATTAAAGCACAATTAAATTATTATTTGGTTCTTTTCTAAACTCATCAAATATCTTATTGGTGAAATTCTTTGTTTACTTAAACCGTCAATAAACGTCTTATGTATTTGCCTATGAGTCTCTTCTTTCAATTCCTCACACACTTGGATCGTGTTGAGTTGAGGGCTTTGCCATGGCCTCTTCCACTTGCGGGTCCACGTGACCCTTTAGGGGGAGTCGGCGTTTCTGGAGGCATCTTGCTGTCTTGCTCTCTCTTGTTTTCAAGCGGTGGGTTGAAGATCATTTAGAGTAGACAACTTTGCTCCCATGAAAGTTCCTTTAGTTCCCTTCTGTCTTCTTCAGAAGCATTCTCAGGTCTGTTTATGTTCTGCCACTTGTACGCATCTAGAACCTGCTCTGCATAGTACCTGAGGGTCTTCATAAGGTCCAATCTCCTTCAGGCGTCTTGAGCCCCAGCACTACTCAGTGTTGATGACACAAAGCGTACCACATATTTGCATGCACTGAGAACTATTTATAAGCAGTGACCATGTACTCTTGATAATAGAAAGGAAATCAGCAAAAATAATAGAGTAACAAACAAAATGAATATTAACATACTGTAAGAATGGGTAACTGCTACAACTCTATCATTCTTAACAATGGAGTAAAGATCTGCAATAAAAATGCAGACACAAAGAAAATCCAACAAGGCGCTCCTATAAGTGGGCTGGCAGTGGATTCCTGTCTACAGTGGACGACCTCCTGAAGTTCGGGAATGCAATGCGGGCTGTTTAAGAACTCACATGAAAATCTTCTGCCTGGATATCTCAAACCAGAAACAATGGCTATGATGTGGACACCGTCCCTAATACAGAGATGTCCTGGGATAAAGATGGTACATACGCGATGGCATGCGGCGTGGTGGAAAAGAAGCAGACACATGGTTCTTGCAGGAAGCAGCGGTGCTATGCCTCCCATACTGGAGGGGCAGTGGGTGCCAGTAGCGTCCTTCTGGTCCTTCCCGAAGAACTGGATACGGAGACCATAAATAACAAGGTTCCCCCAAGAGGAATAGTCGTTTCCATCATCTGTAACATGCAATCTGTTGGCCTCAATAACACTGCTTTAAAGATTGCCCCGGAATTTGATAAAGACAGATCGAACTGATACCTTAACATCACAGGTGCAAAATAAACATTTTGAAATAGTAAACTTCCAAAATACATGAGCTTTTTCAGAATAAATTTGTAACAGCATAATGAATGCAGAAAAATATGTACCTCTAATTGCTTAATTTTGAAACTGTCTTTTATTGTAGAATTAGTTCTTTATACTCAGGAAAGTAGCTGTTGTTTCTAATTTTTGGAAAAAGTATTAACTCTTGAAATAAAATATTCTGATAAAAACAAAACAAAACAAACAAACAAAAAAGAAAATCCGAATATTGACATGCAGGAAATACAAAAGGTAAAACCATGACACTTTCAAAAAACAGAAAAGAATTTATTACTCATAATAGAGTCAACTAAATATTAGTAAATTTTAATAATAATAATGATAAGAATATTATTATTCATCAGATTGGAAAAGGGATAAATGAAAGTAAAACAGGAAAATGAAAGAAAAGAAGATGAGAAAAGAGGACATGACTCAATGAAATTAAAGAATAAAGGGACATTAATAGAATTAGATGAAAATAAAAGGACAACAAAAGAGAGATTTAAAAACAATAAGATGAGGAGTAAAGTATAATAAGAAACAAATACCAAAACTTAAAAAGAAACCACAAAGAAAAAAGAGAAATGAGTCCAAAAGATTTCCCCTCCTATTTAGGTGAGTGTCTTCTTCTCAGGGTCACTGATGCTGGAATCCTCCATCTCTCGGTGAGCGATGCAGAGCCACAACCAGGACCTCTCTGGTCTCCAGGCGCACTTTTTGCCGTGTGAACGGTGAATTCGGCACCATCCTTTGTGCTGGAAAATGCCAGTCATTGGTTTGGCACCTGCTGCGGGCTGACTTCAGCCCAGCACCTCCTTCTGCTCGTGCCCTCCTTGAGGACCCTGAACACCGTCGGCGTGGATAGCCCTATGTACTGTGGGTGCACGAGGTGCTCATGTTGGTCTGCAGGCCTCTCCATGCATACACCCTGGGAGGTGACAGTCACCCCAGCTGAGGTATACCTGTGAGCATCTTGACAGCTGAAGAAAGCAAACAGATCACTGAGCTGGGTGTTGGAATTATGTAGTGAGGGTCCCAACCAGTCTGCTGGACTGAATCTCAGCACTTTCGGAAGCAGCTCCCTTGGAAAATCACATGAAGCTTGCCTGGCTTCTCACCGCTGGGGCTGTCATGTTCTTCACAGCCTGAGCTAGCTCCTCCATGAACTTCTCAAGAGGGCTGTGACTGGCTGCACCCTCTCTGTGACTGGTTCATGTGGCTGGGTCCCCCCAGTCACTGCAGTAGGGTGCACTCCAAAACCCTGAACTATAGTTATTCTATGACTTTTGATTCCTGGAGTAGCTCACACTTCAATATGAAACTCCTTCCCAAAATGGCTCCTTTCCTAGTACGGCAGAGGATGCAGGGATTTTTCTCCCACTCTATCTTGCCACGTGGAAAGAATCACTTTCAGAGTAGAACTCCATGTCGTAGTTGCAGCTAACAGTGCATGTGGACCTCTGGGAGAGTCAGCATTAGCGGTCCAGTGTTTCTGCCTGGGGCTGCCACCCCACTCCCGTTCACAAGTCTGCAGAGCCAGGTCATCCTGTGTGGGAGCTGAGGTTAGCATCCGGACTGCTTTGGTGTTTGCTTGTTTTGTACAGTATAATAAACACATTCATGCAGGGAAGATGATGCACACACATACCTTTCATAATTCTTCCCAGCCTGCATTGCGTATATATGAAATAGTACACATGCCATGCACACATGTGTAAAGTATGTAGGATACACGTTTGTAGTACATGATAGGCTGCTTCCAAACTTTTTTTTTTTTTTTTTTTATTTTATTTTTTGCGGTACTGGGGATCGAACTCAGGACCCTGCGCTTGCTAGGCAAGCACTTATTCCACTGAGCTATATCCCCAGCCCCTGCTTCCAAACTTTAGCTGTCAACTGTGCTACTGTGAACGTGGTATCACTGTTTTCAGTTTCTCTAGTTTCTCTGTGATCTCTAGTTTTGCGGCTAACTCTGTGTTGATACCCAGAGCTTTTTTTCTTATCTTAGCCAAGTTGTTGTTTTCAACATACCTGGATTCCTAGGGCAGGAGAGCCTGCATTTTGCTGCCAGTTTTTATTCTGCCATTTTAAATCCAGTATATGTTTTCTTTACATGGAGTGTATAGGTCACACTGTTTAGAAAATCCTTTGTCGAAGTCATTATTGCAGGATTTAGAATTCCTCTTCAAATTGTACTCATAAAAATGTAACAAAAATTAAGAGACCTTAGTGGATCTGAAGGCTTATCACTTTCTATGCTTGAGTATAAGACAGATAACACAGTACTAAACTATGGACACTAGGAGTATCTATTCAAATTCTAGTTACACTTGGAAAGTAAAATTTTAGAGTCTTTCACTCACTCCTGAAACCTCACAAGACATACAAAAGTAATAGGTAAGACAGTAGCAATGAGGGAAAAGACAAATTTTCGAAAATTGTGATTCATTTCTTAAAAAGAGAGATTACGTGTACAAACAGAAAGACATAAAAGTAGATTTTTAGAGATAAAGATATCTTTGAAATTTAAAAATAATATGGCAGAAATATAAAATTCAATATAATATGTGAAAG
The DNA here is from genome assembly GCA_004027595.1 of Dinomys branickii. Taxonomy (NCBI): domain Eukaryota; kingdom Metazoa; phylum Chordata; class Mammalia; order Rodentia; family Dinomyidae; genus Dinomys; species Dinomys branickii. The sequence goes on along the minus strand of PVLD010000536.1, from coordinate 190,147 downwards.
AGAACTTGGGCAAAGCTTCTCAAATTAAAACAAGGGAGAAAACAACAAAAAAAGATAGAAAAGAGGAAGCAAAGTGATTCAGTCATTGCCCAAGGAAATCCAATACTCACCAGCAAGTTCACCCCCGGGGTCACAGTGGGGGTCACAGTGACTGGAGAAAAGAATTCAGAATTGTGCAGATAACACGATAATCGTGTTTTTTCCCCCTACTCCAACCCCAGGATAAAACAATGAGAGCTTTATAAAATTTTAAAATGAGAACATCATAATGCTATTTAAAATATTCTACAATGTAGAATAAAATAAACTCAAATCTGTTAAAGAAAAATAATCATTTAAACTCAGGTATAATAATTATTTTAAAGAAGAAACAATTGTGTTGCAAATGACACAATTATTGTGGATTAATTGAGTCGAAGTGTATGCAAAGGAGTATAATCTTAAAGGACCCTAACATGAGTGGAAGCATATCTTATGGTGCAAATGTGTTTTAAAGATGAAACTTTCAGTGTAACAATCGCGTAAAAGTGGGTAGCAGATATGGGAACAAGAGGAAGAAGGAGGCGCGGGTGGGGAATGCGAAGCAGTTGTAGCTTCTCAAAACGGTCATCATGACCTCAGTGCAGCAGGATGGCACTGAAGACCTTTGAGCAGTGGAGAGAGGTGGGCAGTTTGTTCACTTGTGAAATATGTGTGATTATAATTTCACCAATTTTGCAATCTTAAAGAATGTTTTTGATAGTTAATCACGTTGCCCGTAATTTATGTGCCAAAACAGATTACTGTAAAAGTCTTGATTTATTTATTTGTCTTTTTCTGAGACAGGGTCTCACTATGCAGTTCCTGCTGGCCTTGAGCTCACTTTGTAGCCCAGGCTGGTCTCAAAAATGCAACGATTAATTGTTTGACCAATTTCGCATGTCTATATCTGTGTTCATGAATATACACTTCGAAGATATCAATAGGTAAAGTAACAACCATTGTTGAGTCCATGTCACATTGTCTGTAAATCAGTTTTGATTGTACTATTTCTTATTCTACTTTGTGTCTGTTTGTTAATATGATTTTGTGTTTTACTTTTATTTTTTATTTATTTATTTTTTTTCCGGTGCCAGGGATCGAACTCAGGACCTTGTGCTTGCCAGGCAAGTGCTTATGCCACTGAGCTATACCCCCAGCCCCCGTGTTTTACTTTTAAAATTAAAAAAAAAAAAAAATGGTACCGAAACCAAAAAAAGAAAAAAAAAGATCCTCCTGCCTCAGTCTCCTGAGTGCGGGGATTACAGGCGTGCACCATCACCATGGCTTCAGTTAACAGAAAAACTACTCTTTCTCTTTATTGGATTTATACATCAATCAATTTCTCTTTTGTATATTATGTGTTGTTTAGGGTAAAAACAATAATTCTTTTTATCCTGTCATTATGAAATTTGTATCTTGCATTTTTCTTCAATACTATGCTATAAACTAGAGACAAATATATTAAGATAGGGTCTTATTTTGATTTTAATAAAACCAGTATATAGTAACTGCTAAATGAATATTTTTTTACCACATCACAATTCTAATAACACTATTCCACTGCACCTAAGTACTGGCACTTTAGTAGCACTATTGCATAGTACTAAGTACTGGCACTTTAGTAACACTATCGCATAGTACTAAGCACTGGTACTTTACTAGCACTATTCCATAGTACTAATTACTAAATATATATTTCTCCATTGTCTATTTTTGTGCTCCAAATAAATTCATGTTGAATAAATTGTAATCACAGTTCAGTTTTTTTAAAGTTAAAATTAATTTTGAATATGTACAAATTTATCTACAGAGAAAATGTATTTGCTAGTTTTTTTCTTTTTTCTGAGGCAGGGTCTCACTATGCAGTTCAGGCTGGCCTTGAACTCACTTATATAGCCCAGGGTGGTTTCAAATGCACCGCTATCCTCCTGCCTCAGCTTTCCCAACTGCTGGGATTATAGGCATGAGCCACTGCACTTGGCTTCCTAGGTTTTGCTTACCTCAATATATTTTGTATCTTATTTTTCTAGGTTGAAAATAAATTTTCCCTTAACCTTTATCCTTGTTGTTACATCAATGCATAAATTATATTCTGTAATAAAAGGACTTTGCAGATGTGATGAATTTACTAATCAGTTGATTAAGCAAGTATAGATGTTGTTATGGTTTGTATCCAGGTGTCGCCTCAAAGCCACATGCAGTCATGGGGCCAGCTTCTAGAGTTTTTGATTCATGGGTGTGAGTGCTACACCTGCCCCTGGGGCAAATAGTTTGCATATGTAAGGGAGAGAAAGAGGCTGCTTGCCGCCACTCCCCCCTTTCGCTCTGGTTGCTTTTGCTGTTTGCCAGTGCCTTGAACCATGCCTTGGAGCCAGCCAAGGATAGGCGGAGACCTCCATAAAGTGTGAGCTAAATAAACCTTCCCTTCCTTAATACTGGGCATTGGGTATTTTTGTCTCAGCAACGAGAGAAGAGTAACCAAGACAGATGTTTCTTAACTTGCTACAGTTCACTCCTTATACATTTATCATAACTTTAAAATAGCATAAGTTGAACATGCAATTAGTACTACCCAGAACCCAATGAAAAGCATAGCTCGGTGAAGCAGCGCACCGTGCATATCGGCTGTTTGCCCTCCTCACTGCGAGGCCGGCTGCCAGCTGCTTCTCATCGGCACTGTCCAACATTGTACACTGTGGATCACATACTGGCAGCCCCGGAAAGGGTCAGTCAAAGCTCAGAGTTACAGTTATGGAGCATATAACATTCTTGCACCACCATATATTGGAAATGTTTCGAGCTGCATCATTGTAAATTAGAGATCACCTGTGTGCACAACGCATTCACACGGGGCCTTAAGAGCAGAAGAGCAAGAGAGATGCGGGGAGAAGCACATCCGAGGGATTTGGAGCAACAGGACGTCGCCGGATTTTGCTAGTTTGAAGATAACTAAAATGTGTGAACCACAGAAGAGAGTGAATTTTTCATTAAATGATCCAGGAAAAGTACTGACGCTTAGACTGCACTGCAGCCCTACGGATCCTCCGACCTAGTGCTCATGAGATGCTGTGCGCATCTCTCCGTGCAAGACCAGACTTCCGACCTGCCCGAACTTCGAGATAATAAATGTAAAAATGGTAAGCTGCCCTATCGTAGCGTGTTTGCCGCAGTGAAGAGTGCCTCACTGCCTCAACGGATGCTAGCTGCTACTGCAGTTTAATTCTGAGAAAACACTTTGATGTTAAGAATTTGTAATCACATCTAAAAGCATTAATTACATTTAATTGTATGTTAATTGAGGAGTTATAATAATTATCCATTTACTGTTAAGTGAAGTTTAATACATGCATGCGTAGTGCAAGTTTGTCTGCTCGGAAAGAGAGTTGGTGTTAGAGAAAGAAAATCCGGAAAGCAATGGCACAGCTGACTTTGAGCTCACCGCCCGCGGAGTGACACTAAGAACAAATTTCTGTTTTCTCTGCTTGCTTTTATTCACACTGGGGGTCACACTGGTCCTACCGTCCTTATAAGATTGCAAAGTTCTAACAGGACAATGTATGTATGCACTTTGTAAAGTATAAAATCATGTAAGTACAATTTGTGATGATTGGGCTGCAGCTAAAAAGTTAGTGTTTGTGTTTTTTTACTTAGTTAAGAATAGTTTCAGGTGATGTGTTCCTGTAATCGCAACATTCAGAAAGCCGAGGCAGAGGATTCCAAGTTCAAGGCCAGCCTGAGTTACACTTAGAATTCAGTGTCTGCCTGCAGTAAATACTGATGCTCTTTCAAAACAAACAGACAGACAGACAGGATGCCTCAGCTTCAATTCTGAACTAATTAGGTTTCATAATCAGGTAAACTTTTCTCAAAAATAGTGAATGGGTTGATGGATGGATTAATGGGTAGGTACAGAAAAGTATATGGACCTATAATTTTATAAAATCAATTGAATTTAATATATATTTCAACACATTTAAACTCTTCTCTGTTAAATATTACCTTGTTAATATCAGTGCAAGTTTTTCAACTCATTAGAAATATTGTGTAATTTATACACTTTTTAAAAGCAAAATTGCTCAAGCAGCAAATTCAGAGTGACCAGCATCCTTATATCAACTCTGTGGCACTATTAATTTTCCAGTATCTCTAAGAGTCACTAAAAATAGTATGTCATGAGGTCATAGTTACATGCAGTTTGCTGAGGTCTGGATGGATACTTAGAAGAAAAGATGAAGGCATTAAAAAGCTCATTAATATAAATGATATGGTAAACAAACCAGATATTGCCTGAGATGGTACAATGATCGGTTAATAACTCATTATTAACTCTCTACAGCACCACTTTTTATTTTACCACTTTGCCTCCTATCCTTTGGTCATTTCTTTTCACATCTTGGAGCCTTTTGTTAGTCTCTGGCAAAATGATATAAATGACATTACCTACTTAATATTAGTGCAAAAGTGATCTAGTAATGATTTAACCCAATCTGTACTTATAGGTTCGTATTAGGCCTTTCTCTATTAATAGTGAAATCCCTTCTTTTAGTAACGATACCAATAACAAAGTCACTAACACTTACTATGAAGTACTTAGTCACTACAGTAGTACCTAAACACTTAAATATGTGGACACATTTAATTTTTGTATAGTGTTGTTAAGAGATCATATGGATTATCATCTGCATGTTAGAAGACAAAATGTATAAAAAGTTAGATGATGCACCCCAGAACTTAAGAAATACTACGTTTTGAAGGTCAATTCAGCCCAAAGACTCTGACTTAAAATTCTTCTGACAATTGCTCTTGTTATTTTACACGTATGTATGTATAACTATGTGATGTATATATGCGTATATAAAATTATACAGCATATAAATATATGTATAATTTTAATTCAGAAAATATTGAATGGCTACTGCATGCCACAAACTGTGTTGATGCTAAGGACAAAAAGAGTCATAACCCTGATCTTGGTAACTCAGTTTCACACAGACAGCTCTAGAGAGAAAAGCTTGCAATCATAAATATAAATTGGAGTATAAGCAATATCCAGAAGACACTATGTTATTTCTGCATATCTAAGAATCAATAGCATAACACTGAGACATAGAAATACATCAGTAGAGAAAAAGAAATTAACGTGTTGTATTCTATGTTTTGTGTATTCTTTTTTTTTTTTTTTTGCGGTACTGGGGATTGAACTCAGGACCCTGCGCTTGCTAGGCAAGCGCTTATTCCACTGAGCTATATCCCCAGCCCTGTTTTGTGTATTCTTGCAAAAAGTTTGTGGTTGCTGAGTAAAGTGTGGGGTAAATGTCAACTCCGTGCAGCTCCTTGCTCACACTGTCCCAGTCCTCTGGGCCGTATCCACTGTCGGTGACGTAGTCTCCACTCATTAAAGAAGGAAATCCCTTCCATTCTCACTATGGAATTTCGCACCTAATTTTTGTCGTTCATTTTGAAGTCTGATTTCTTTCCTGGAAGCACAGACACACATAAATGTAAGATTGTTACATTGTATAAGTGGATTCACGGTCTCCTCCTCATAAAATGGTCATTGTATTTAGCAGCTTTCTTCCTCTTGAACTCCTTATTATTATATAGATGGAACCTTACCTTGATAATGTTCATCGAGTAAATCTTTTATCATAACTCTTTTAAACCTATATTGACATGGAGTGTGTTCTTATTCGTTACACATTTGTCTTCTAATTGGTAACATCTACCTTTTCCATTTAAAGAAATTAATGGTATGTTTGGATTTAAACCAACTATATTTTCATCTACTTTCTATTTGTAAACATTCCTTGTTCTTATTTTCTCCTTTTCCTCTTATTCTTGCCTATTTTTGGAGTAATTGAGGGTTTTTAAAAAAATAATTCAAATTCATCACCATTTCAACAATTTGGGTATACAGTTTTTGTTATTTGTTTAGTGGTTAAAGTTCACTTCTACTTTGTTTTCTAAATGTTCATTTCTATACATTTGCGGTGCACAGTGATGAAATTCGCTGTGGGGAACCGGTACATACACATCACACAACTTGATTCTTTTCTTTCCCCTCCTGTCTCCCACTTCTTCCCTCGGCCCCTCCCGTGTCCCAGTTGCCGTAAATAGTACTGCGCCGCTTCAGTTACCCAGGGCTCCCCGCCCTCAGCCACGAGCAGGCACTGTCCGAGTTCTGCCTCCGCACAGTTCGCCCAGCATTGAAAGCCCATTGAGGAGCACGTGAGGCATGTGGACTGCACGTCCTGCTAGGAATCCAGCGCCTGAAGATCTGAGGTGCAGCTGAGGCCGTGTGGAGGTTCCCTGATTAATTGTCAGTCTGAGTGACGAATGCCCAGCTGAATTCAGTCAGCACAGTTTTCGGCCTGGAAGACCCATGTGAAGGAGAATTAGTGTCTTCAGAATGGTATAAAAGGAGAGCTCAGCTGATTTTCCTTGGAAGAGCTTCAGAGTGGCTAATTTTCCTTGGAAGATACTTCTGGGGACTGCTTTTCTTCCACGGAGTTTCAGCAGTTTTTCTTTGAAGGAGATTTGGCTTTTTTCTTTCCTCATGGGAGCTTCAGTCCCTGTCCTCACTTTGGATGACATTTTCTGGCTTCCAGTGCAGATCCCTGCTCCTCCTGGCACAGGTCCTTCAGCCTTTTGGCCCACACACTTCAGCTTCCATCAGTGGGCCTTGGGCCTTTCCCGTGCAGATTCTTCCATCTCCCAGCTCAGATCCTTTGGCCTCTCGATACAGAATTGCATGGGACATTGGTCTCGGCTCCGCCCAACCCCTCGCCTATACCCTTTGTGTCTCCAGCGTGCAGATGGAAACTTTTCACTCTTCTACCTCTGACCCTAGTAAGCATTGGCTAATGTAGGCAGTGATGCTGGTATGGGAACCGGCTGCAAATACAGACTCACTTTAGCAGGGAATTCTGACTGCGTGGAGACTGTAATAAATCAGTTACTTACAGATACTCATCAGAATCCTGCCAGGGTGTGGTAAGTGACAGGCTGTGTCTGGCGGCAGGATTTATGTAGTGCCGAGAGAGTGTATGTACTTCAGTTGTCAGCTGCACACCGGGGCACACCCACCCTTACTTCATTTACCATCTCCATCTGTGCCGCTTTCCTGTGCTGAACACTGGTCTGTCACCCTTTCAGAGTGCCCAAAAGATAGAACTAGCCAAAAGAAGTAAAAAGCATCGCTGAAGCATTTGTTTGAAAAGAGGGAAAGATGCAAGGGTGCAATGGCAGAAACCTCTAAGACTGCCAGTGAGAAGAAAGTGGCAAAGTCTTATTTAAATTATAGGCTTATTGTAACAGATGACTCACATTCCATAAGCCCAATGTTTATGACAGGTGGCACAGTAACCAGCTACCCAAGGAAGACAAGAATCCATTATGACTGCTTTACCACATGGAGACCCAGCACTTTGAATTAAGACTTTGGAGAGTTCTTTTTAAATGAAAACAAATATTAACATGAAGAACAGAAGCCATTATTGAAGGGCACAACTTCATCAAAATTGTACCAAAAGTTGCTTCACAGCTGTATCAGTGATCCACACTAAAAATATCATTCCCAGTAGCTAACTGCATTGCTAAATCTAAGAAACCTGCTACTGTTCATGAACAGTGGATGATGCTGCTGCTCTGGAGATCTTTTGTGAACTTTTAGGGGAGGCGTCAAGTAAAAGGTGACATATTTCCTCCTTCATCTAGCTCCAGAATTAGACAAATTGATGAAATAATTGAGACATAGTTGTAAAAGAGTTAATGAGTCACTGTGGTAAAAATCCAGAATGATGGGAAATATAGTTTTCAGAAAGGTAAGCACAGGGATACGTGATGTGCAATGTTTTGCAACCAACACTGTAGCTGCAGAACTATTCAAGTCTTTGAATAATGACATATAAGGAAAACTGAACTGGTCATTTCTGGTCAGTATTTGAGTAGATGGAGCAGTCACTGTGCCTAGACAGCTTTCTGCTTCCCTACTTGAGTCAAGGAAGTTCCTTTTGCATGTGAGTCTCTGCCCTGTGCCATCCCTGGAGAATGCTGGCTAGCCAGAACTGTCACCCGAGTTTAACAATGCAAGATGCGATTACAGTTATCAGCCACATTAAAAGGTATGATTTAACACCCATCTGCACACAACTCTCTGAGGCGATGCTTGCGGAGCGCACACTTCCCTGCGGCACAGCAGTGAGAGGCATTCTCAAGGCGGATCACTGGGCAGCATTTCTGAGTCATCAGAGTGACTCCAGAGATTTCTTTTAGAAAAACAAAAGTCAGTACCAGTGGCCCAGTTCATTGACAAAACTAGGTCTTAATACTTGCTTATTCGTGTGACAAATTCATCCTTCTGGACAAACTCAATCTGTCAGTCACTTCGGAGGAAGACAGCAACTGTTGTAGTCAGTAGATTTAAGTGGTTGCAAAGCCAGCGTGGGACAGTGGAGGGTGGGGACCAACGCCAGGTGGTTTTGTGCGGTAACAGGGACTGTGAAAGAGCCTGACCAAGGGCCTTCTTTCTCCGAGCTGGTGCATCCTCTGCTGCCTCACATTTCAGTGCGGTTGGACTCTTACTTCCCAGTCACAGAGTGCTGCACACCAGGCAGTTGTGGACACAGGGCCCACTGTGAGTGAACCAGTGGAACCAGCTCATCATGCTGGAAGGTCAGCTGCTGCAGCTTACAAATCATGGCAGCCTTCAAATTATGTTTGAGATCACTTCAGTATCCATACATCTGAGATAAAGTCGAGGCAGACTGCCCTGAGAGTGCCACAAAAGCATTGAAAGGCCACTTCCATTGCCAGCTTGCTAACTTGGTGGGGGAGGCTTTCTGCCGAGACAGCAAGCAAAACGAGATTATGGAAAGAACTGGACAGAAGCAATGTATTGTGGGTAACACTGTCTTATGTCACTGCTAGGTGTAGCCATGTATTTGCAGGAAAACAAGGTCAGTGCTCCCTCTTCTGCTCCTTTATGAGAAATCTTATTATTATTTTATTGCATGCTACAATACAATAGTGAAGTGAACAATAGATGAAATGTTTCATGATTCATCCAGAGCCCCTCCCACCAGCAGAGGCCATGAAGAAACTGGCTCCCCTGAAATGGTCCTCAGTGCCACAGAGGCTGGGGCCACCACACTCTGCTACAAGAACGTGCCCCGGGGTGTGTTTCTCTTCCTCCTGTCGTCGCTTATTTTGTTCGCTTGTTATTCGCTTGTTCATTTGTCATCAAACACTTTATTTCAAAATTTTTTAAACAACACAATTCACTGGTATTACTTTTGCTTAATGTCAATTCAATTCCTTAAAATATGAGGAAAAACATTAACCACATATTTACCATTTTTGTATCACACATGTATTTACCATTTCCTATGCACTTGATATCTTTCAAAAAAATTCAAATTTTCATCTGAGATTATTTATCTTGTTCTTGAAAAACTTCTACTTTTTTTTTTTTTTTGGTGGATCTACTAGTGCACATATTTGCTTAGAATTTGTGTCAGTTCTAACAAGATTGGCTTTGGCTGCTCTTTCCCCGCACCACAGCCTGGCGATTGCCTCCTGAGAGGGACTTGTCCTCCTAGGCTCACTGTCAGGTGGTTTTATACTGATAATGGCACAAACTAATATCTGCATTGGCCTTTACTTTGGAAAGTACTTTTTTTTTTAATTTCATTTTAAAGACAAAAGAATGGAGACATATGACAAAATTATACAGTATATAGAAGGGAATTAGCACTGGATGTTGTATTGCATAATGTTATCTTCACATTAGTTAACACAAAAACATTAAAGAGAAGATAGTAGGGAATTTGCACTGAATGCTGTATAATATAAAGTTATCTTCACTTCTGTTAATACAAAAATGATTGAGGAAATACAGAATTATAGAAAACATAGAAGGGAATTAGCTCTGGATGCTGTCCAACATAATGTTACCTTCACCTTTGTTACTCAGTTACACAGATGATGGTCCAATTGATCATTCAATTTTTCTCCTCCCTCATCTCCGTTGCCCCACCACTTAATCAGTCATCTTCCCTGTGATAATAACTGTACTCCTAGACTCTTGCCTTGGGAAGAGATAAAGCTGCCTTAGACTATACTATAACATACATGGGTGTATACAAACTGCCATGGTCGGAGGTGGAAAAGCACATATGCTCACAGCAGACCGCCTGGCTCCACCCCGTCACCATGCTATGGGTGGGGGCAAGTCCAGTCCATGAGGTGCCCTCAGCGGGGCCCTCAGTGGAGCAGCCGTGGGGCCCCCAGCGGAGCAGCCTTGGGGCCCACTGCGGAGCAGGCTCAGGGCCCACAGCAGAGCAGCCTCGGGGCCCACAGCGGAGCAGCCGCGGGGCTGAAGTTTCTTTGCTTAGCTTTTTTTTGTTTGCTTTGTGATTGAATATTTTTGATGAGAAATCTCATCCTATCTATATTTGTATGTAAAATCCTGCCTTAAAGTTTTGACTATTTTAAAAAAATTGACTGTAAAGCTCACTGTAGTGATTTTCTTTACATTTATTATTACTGGGTTTCTTGGTTACTTTTCATATGGCTGGGACAACATACCTGACACTCAAAAGGAGGAAAGGGTTATTTAGCTCTGAGTTTATAGAGGTTTCAATCCATACTTGGCTGGATACAAGATAGGGTGGCACATGGCAGAGGCCAACAGTTCATGGAGGCAGAAGACAGCAAAAGCAAGAGAGAGCAGAGAGACAAGCCTCCTTCTGCCACTTATATTGTATGCGGGCAGGTGTAGCATTCACACCTTGAATCCTAGCATTGGACCATGAATCAATCACAAACTCTATAGTCTGTGATTTTCAGCACCCTTTGAAAAAGTTCGATCTATAACTGCATGAAATTTGGTGGGGGTGGGAATCTAGATACAAACCACAGCACTGGGTGTGTTGAATTTTACATATGTGGGAGTTCATGGTTGACATCAAATCAGGGTACTCCTTGGCCATTTTTTCTGCAAATAATTTTCTTTGCTCATGGATGCCTTGCTACTTGCATTCATTGTCTTGCTTTGTTTTAAGCACATTGACATTTTTTTAATTCCATGAAATAACCCTAGGCCAGGAGGATAAAATTGCAAGTGGGAAGTAAGTGTGTTACCGCTGCGAATCAGCAGTAGGGCCAAGTTTACCCCAGAGGCCAACGTTTCTGGTTGAACCTGAATTGGCTTTGTTTTTGTTTGCTTGCTTCTTACTTTGTTTTTATTTTATGGAAAAATAAAACAAAATAGGAGAATAACAACAGGTAAGAAGAAATACAAATGGAAAATATTTGAAAAAGATTTTCAACATCACTGGTCATTTGAGAGATGCAATTTAAAAATATACTGAGATTCCATCTCACTCCAGAAAGAATGGCTATTTTCAAGAAATCAACCAATAACAAATGCTGGAGAAGCTCTGGGGAGAAAGGAACCCTTCTCCACTGCTGGTGGGAGTGTAGACTGTTGCAGCCTCTGAGAAATCAATGTGGAGATTGCTCAAACAACAAGGATTAGTGGTCCCGCTGTTCTTATATTTTTCAGTATCTAACGTGGTGTGTTAGTATCATTGTTATGGTTTGGAGGATTTTTTGCAAGGGACAATGATATAATACAGGGCATATATTTTATAAGATTATTTGTAATAGTTACCCAAAGAATGATGTACAAAAGAGTGCAGATAATCTGTCCACACACTGCAGATCAGGAATCCAGCTGAGGGCCTGGAGAGCATGATAATGTTCTGCATGAGTCCAGCTAAAGACCTAGAGCCCATAAAAATGCCTCCCACAAATCCAACTGGGGGCCCAGAGCCCATAACAACATCTCATGTAGGCCTGTTTCATGGGTCTGCATTGGGAAAGGCCCAAAGCTCTGTGGTGCAATCTAGAAGGTCTGTGCCAGTGGGATGAAGGATCTGTTCTAGCAGGCTGAGGGATCTGCACTGGAGCCAGGAAGCAATGCTCAAAGTAAGAACCAGAGCTCCCCTGAAAAGTACCACAGCCGTCCTCAGCAACAGTCGGGTCCCAGGCTCCTCCAGTGGTGAAGACAGCTGAGTTCCCACCAGGAAAGCCAACACAGTAAACTTCTCCAGGAGACTGGCAATGCACCGTCTTCCCCTCCGGAGCCAGGAAGGGATGCTCAAGGCAAGGACCAGAGCTCCCCCAAAGTGAACTGAAGCTATTGTCAGTGCCAACAAGATCCTGAGCTCTGTGAAGGATGAAAACAGCTGAGTTCATCAGGACAGCCAGCATGATGAGCTCCTCCAAGAGAACCAAGAGCTCCAACAGCCTTTCTCTGCTCCCAACAGCCTCCTTGTCCTTCTCCAGTCCTGCCTCTTATGCTGCTGGCCACAGTCCCAGGCGGGCCTCCCACACCCAGCACCACACTTACTCAGTTCAGCTGGGGGTTATAAGTTGACCACCAGTTGTCATCCACTACAACCATGCAGCAGAACTGTTTATTCAGACACTGCTTTTGTGCTCTGGAGTTCTATCTTGGTACTGTTGTCCTTAGTTCTTGCCTTATCATACAGTTTCTTCTTTAATGTCCCTTCATATTGGGGTATGTTTGTGGTAGCTACTTTAAGACACTTGTGACCAGCTCTCTCTTCTTTTTTTTGACCAGCTCTCTCAACTGTATGATTTCTACATTTCTTTCATTAGCATGACTTTTCTACTGGTTATTTGCTGTATATTTTTTCCTGATTCTTTGTATGCCTGATATTTATTGGACCTTGGAAATTTTAAATTTTATATTTTAATTGCTAGATTTTTTTATTTATTTAAACAGTTTTGCACTTTACTCTGGTATGTGAGTACCTGTGATGAATTTTACTATGTAGGGACTGCTAGTAAGGATTGTAGAGTTGGCCCAGAAAAGCCTCTAATCTACAGCAATTTGCTCCACTTCTGAAGTGATATTCATATAAAGTTCCCCTAGGTACGCTATTAGTTTTTAAACTTTCAAGTTTGTTCAGATAAGTCTGACACATGCTGCTTCACGGGTTGTCACCTGTTATGTACAGATTAATAGTAGGTAAATATTCAAATCGTCTCCACTGTACTCTGACACTCTCTCCACGTCTGCGCCGCCGGCTCCACCCCGGTGCTTCTGCCAATTAAGGGGCAGAACTGGAGCAGAGCAAGTGAGGCTGTCGGGAGCAGAGAAAGGCTGCTGGGGCTGGTGGAAGCTGCAAGGAGCTGTTGGTTCTCCTGGAGGAGCCGGCCCTGCTGACTTTCCTGATGAACTCGCCCATTTTCATCCTTCTGACCCGCACTAATGCTGAAGTCTGGCTCTAAGCCTTGCTGAGCCTCCTTGGCTTTGTTTAATCACTCCATGCTTCTTCCACAAGATGGAAAATATCTTCTAAGAGTAATATATGCCAATCATAGGTATCACTGTTCAGTGTCTTTGCAAATAGCCCAATACTGCAGTGTGGGTCCTGTTTTAGAGCAGAGAAAGAGGTTTATTTGGAGTCCCACTTCTGAATGTTCAACAAGGGCTGATCTGCATTCTTGCTGACAAGATCATAAGGCAGCAAAAGGTGTCACACCAAAAAATGCAGGATATATATATAATAATACTGGAGTAATTGAATAATGGAGACTCCACTCTCCTAGCTTTGTAAACTTCTAATCATGCTTTAAAGCTCCCAGTTCTAAACACTGCAGTTGGATTTATTTCCTGTCTTTCTAATACTTCATGGCTATTGCACTTCAACACATGAACCTCTGAAGAACACACTCAAAGCATATCCAAAGCATAGCATTCTGTTTCAGCCCACAAGGTTTGCATCCTTCTTCTAATGCAAAAGCAATTATCTCATGCCCCCAAAGCCAAAGTCTTTACTTATCCCACCATTACACAAACATCCAAAGTCTAATCTGAGATTCTAGCAACCTGTTTGAACTGTGAGACTATGAAATTAGAACAAGTATCTAATTCCAATGTGCAATGACAGAACAACCACAGGGCACACACTCCTGTTCTAAAAGGAGAAAAATAGGAAATTGGAAATGGGTAACTGACCCAAAGCATACCCAGACTCAGAAGGACTGACCTTAAATCTTATAACTGCACTTGCCAAAACTTGTGCACCCTGCAGTGAGAGTTTTATTAGCTCCACCCCTTGATTTTAGTGGTGAAATGGTTCCTCTTAGTGTTGGCATGTCACAGTGGCATTGTGTATTGACAGCACCTTTCTCTGGTGTCTGTCTGCCCCATCTCCATCCCCTAAGCTCCCTCAGCATTGTGCTGCAGAGGGCTGCTTGTCTCCCCAGGCTTTCCTTGGAAACCTTGAAGGATGCTTCCATGACCCCAGACAGTTTGCGTTATGTATGCCTGGACGCAGCACAATGTGGGTACCATGGTATGTGCAGATTAACAGCTACAATTGTGTATACTGCTATAATCTGTGTTTGGGACTGTTTGAACTATTACTACGGTGGTAAAGTGCTGCCCTATCTAAAAGCATGTAAGTAAGCCCCAAGTTGCCCCAGATAGCAAGAGTTGAGAGAGCTTGTGGGAGATCTAGCGTGCACTCGGCGCTTAGCTGAAACGACTCCTTCCTACAAGCTCTGGGGTCCTTTTGCCTCTCCAGGAAGACCTCCAACATCCTTCAGGTCTTTTGGCAGTTGTCACCAAGCACGGCTTTTTATCATCATTAATCTGCTTAGCAAGTGGTCAAAAGCCACACTTCCATATGCGTTTTTATCTCACTGCTTCTCTAGACATGAAATAAAATTTGTAAATCTTTTCTTTCTCTTTTTACTGCTTAGTTTCAACAATAATACGACTAAAAACAGATCATTGCTCAGTCTGAGTGCTTTTTGTTTATAAACGTCTTCCAAATAAACTTGTCTACCTCCTTTCATCTCAGTCTGCTGTCAGGGGGTTTGTGACTGTCCTAGATTCTGGATATTCCAAATAAAGACCTGAGCAGGACACATCAGGGGAAGCATGGATTTATTAGACAGGACACATTCTTCAGAGTGGGAGGGGGCCAATGAAAAGAGCTCACAGCCTCAGTAAAACAAGTTCAGAATCTATCCATGATTTTTACAAAAAAAGGAGTAGCTCTTTGAAAAGGCATGACAATTCCCTCCAGCCAGGGATAAGCACTGTGTCTTCCTTTCTGTCAGGGGGAAGTTTTTGTCAAAAATATAGGTCAGTGTGGAACTGCAATGCTTCTTGAAGCCCACTGTGGAGAAAGACTCAAAACCACAATGTAAACGAAGTTATAACTTATTCTCTGTTGCGGTTGGGGTCACTTTCAGTTGTTTAGGAAATTTTACAGTGCTTCAGTCCCCAAATATGGCTTAATCATCAGAAGTAGGTGATCTCTGGGGTTTCTAAAGAGTGTGTCTTGGGCCTACCGGGATCTGTAGCATATATGCCCTCTTGTTTATCAGGTTGTGGTCTAGCTGTTAGAACTGAGGAATCTCTGTGATTTTGGCAGAACCAGCTTGCTCATTTTCTCCTGAGCTCCAGGATCATTGCTTCTAGGAATTATTCCTTTCTACCTTCATGTCAAGTCTTCTACAAAATCTTAGGTCATGGATGCAACACAGATAAGCCCTTGACTATGATGATGTAAGAAGATGGTCTGCAGTCGAGTCCTAATTTCCACTTTAAACTGGACCCCCCTATATCTTTATCTTCTGTGTCTTTACCAAAATCGTATGCAACAGTTTATTCACATCAGTCTAGGATTTTTTCTAGGCTGTTTCATAAACTGCTTCCAACCTTTGCCTGTAACCTTATCCTAAAGTTACTTTCATGTTTTCAGGTCTTTGTTATCCACAACAGCCCCACTTCTCAATGTGAATTTTCTGTTATAGTCCAGTTTCTATAGCTCATAGCACAACGTTACTGACTGAGTACTTTGTTTAACAGAGATGTTTTATTTTGGCTCATAGTTCTGATTCAAAGTCAAACGGTGATGAATGGTGATAGGTATTTTCATGTACGTTAGTGTAAGAGACAGTTTAACAATATAGTTTATAAGCAGGCGGCTAGCAAGGGAAAGGGCCTAAGACGAGTTGGGCTGGTGAACCTTACAGAGAAAACAGCACTTAACCTAGGCTGAGTTAACTCAAGCGACATAGATTACTAGGACTCAGAAACACAAAGCAAACACAAGAAAATGATAGGACTTGGGACTCTGACCAGGAAAGCGGTTGCTTAGGCAAATGGAATGCCCGAAGCAAACAACCCCTTTAAGCGGCAGAACGGGCGCTGGTTTTACAGAATTCTGAAGACTGAGTAACTGACTTTGCTTTTAAACCCTGCACTGAATAAGCTGAGCCTAAGCGCTTATTTTGAACTCACAAAACACCTGTGATGGGCAACTACTGGATGCCAGGCAGCTGTCTAGGCTCTGCGTCTCCACAGGAGATTTTAGGCAAAGAGCTCTCCCCCTCCTGTGACCTGTGGGGCCCCCTGCCAGTGGGGAACTTTCTTGTTATTCCTTCAACGAACTCACCTCTTTTTGTCCATAACACCATCCATCGACTTTGAGAGACAATGAGCTCTTTTGCTTGGTCTGCGCTAGGTCAGCTTTCTCAGTAGAGAGATTGAAACTGCAGGCCAAGAGAGACCCCACTCCCGTAACTGCACACTAAGAGCCGGCGCTGAAGCTCACTTGCACTGCGCTTGACCCCGCTCTTCACCCCTGCCCTCGGTAGTTATCAACCCCCTTAAAGGAGAGCAGAGCCACCAAGTGGGAACAGAGCAAACAGGACGAATTGGGGAGTGGGCTAAAAGTTCAACCGCAATGGTCATCCGGAATCCGGCTGTCCAAGAGACGTTTTTGTAAGAGTCCAAAAAATGAGGTGATGGTTACCATGGAAAACTAAAAATGTACTTAAACAGAAGGTGAAACTCAGATCGGCGCAGGTATCTTCTCTGGCTCTTGGTTAGAGACTGTCCGTCAGCCAGCTCAATAAAGATTTATTGATTCCTGCTCTTCTGATTTCTTGTGAATGCCATTCTCCCTGAACTCACTTGCCATATCAAAATGGGTCTATAGCACAGAACTGTATCCTTAGTACTTTATATATTTATTTTGAGATAGAGTATTGCTAAGTTGTACAAGCAAAATTCAAATTTGTCCTCTTCCTGCTTCAGCCTTCCTCAGTTCTGGGATTACAGGGATTACAAGAGTGTACCACAATGTGCTATTTGGTAATAGTCTTTTTGCGGGCCAAGGCCTGAGGCTGCACAAAGAATAAGGAAGAGATGGGAATCATAAATATGTATCTCTATGTCACCTGCCCTCCTCTCTGTTTTATGTGCCCATCAATGTTCAAACATGGCAGTTCCACTTTGACAATAGCAGGGATTAACAGCTTCTGATAGCTTCTGCACACCGTGACCAGACTAAATTTCCATTCTGTTACTATTTCACAGTGGGAATTAAACTTCACATATGAACTCTTAGATGACACACTCAAGCAATATCCAGAATATTGAAAAGACCATATTTGACTTCTTTTCTTTGGGAACTGAAGTCCTGTGTTGACCATTGTCCAATGTCTAAAGCCTGTACTCACTTTTTTCTGGTTTTTAGTAATAAGCCAATTTTGTGGCCATATATTTCTGACACAAGTGGTAATACTATTGAGCTTATTAAAAATACATTTCTTATTACTTACCACTAAGTGTGTATAGAAAAAAATAATATATCATAAATAAAAGGATACCTAGTATCTAGATCTTTACTTTCAAATATTATTAAACATTAAAATAACTACTAACTCCCTAGAGCAATAACTGATTTCAGAAGTGGGAGAAAGAAAATACAAGCCTGGAAATTCTTGTTACAGCAGAAAGTAAATATATGTTAAAATATTAATGAAAGTACATTTAAATTAAACAGGTATCTGAAGAACTCTTACACAGAGAACATGAGAATTTGAGAAAGAAAAAGAAAAACGATAAAGTTTTAATATATTGTATTAGAAAAAATATTTGATACCATGAACATTCATTAAATCATGAGGTTATCATTTCTGTACAGAAAAAAGCTTAAATAAAATATACAAGAAATAATAGAAGTAGAATATTATTAACTTGCAATCATTTTTGTAATAATTGTAATTCTCCAGGTAAGAAATACCAAAACATTTTAAAATTCTGGGTGGAAATTTGGAGAGGGGGGATAAGGGCATAGATAAATAATTTCAAAGCAAAAATCAAACCTATGATAAAATGAGTAGCAGAGGTGTTAGTGGCTTCCTAGGGCTGCAGAGTCAGAATTGGAAGTGTGAGTTCTGTGAAAGTAGCACACCTTTGCAAGTACTTCAGATATTCCAGTGAAATACAAAGAGGTCAATGTTTCAGGAGTCAGAGCCTGTCTCAAGATATAGAGACACTGTAAAGTAGGATATAGATTTACCAACCATTTGAACTCACAGAAACTCCAAAAAAAAACCTTCCATAGTACAAAGATGAACCACTAATAATTTAACTTCTGGGCAGACAATTTTAACACATGTCCGATGAAGGTAGAATCAAGACTCCCTACAACCTGCCATCTATAAATTCACCATATAATTAAAATGCACGGTATATGAGGAAACAGGAAATGTGATCCATATCAACAGAGAAAAGAAAGAAAGAAAAAAAGATAACCAGGTTGAAATTAATAAACTGTTACTTTAAATTAACCATGGTAACAACGCTGAAAAATCCCAGTTAAATAAATATAATGAAGAGGTAGTAAATGTAGGTGACACATGAAATAATCCTTATAAATTAAAATAAGCTTTAGAACAGAGTAGGTACAATGTTTGAAATAAAGCTGTTGGATGATATTGAAAACACAGGACAACACAGAGAATATAGTCAGTTTACTGAAAGATCAGTTAACAGAAACTAATTTGAAGCTCATGGTGATGGCTGATTCTAACTATCAAGCTCACTGGATTGAAGGGTAGCTACTGAGAGCAGGTCAGGCTCTGGATCGGCATGCGTGTGTCTGTGTGCAGGGCATCTAGGCCAGAGGGGATCAGCACTGTGGTGCTGCATGGAGGAGCTCTGCAAGCAGTGTGAGCTGGACGCGCCCGATTTTCTGGGGATCCAGCCCCAGCAAAATGACAGAAGAAGACAAATTGACACTTCCTCCTAAAGCAGGGACATCCCTCTTCTCTTGTCCTGGAATATCAGAGCTTCAAGATTTTCACTCTTTAGACTCATAGTTTAACAGGAGAAGAAACCTGGATTCTCGAGCCTTTCCTTTTAGAATAAGAGTTATCAAAGTGGTTTTCTTGGCTCTGAATCTTTGGATGTGGATTTAGCCATGCACCGGAAGCTGAATGGCCCCAGATTGCAGATGGAACTGACCACAGCCATGAAAGGCAATATGGGAAGTGAAATTTGCTGAAAATAAATAAGGTTGGAAATCATTCTGATGAAAGCTTTTGCATTCTATATCAAGTGCTGTGATATTAATTTAAGATAGATTACATGTTAAGGAAGTATATTATAATCTCTGAAACAATTATCATACAAACAGTTAAAAATTAATAAATACAGCTAATAAAGGTAACACTAAAGGTAATATATTTTCTTAAAAATGGGTGTTGGGACAACATTAGGACAATGAACAGTATTGATACATAGAAGACAAACAAGAAGGTCTAATTAAACTCAACATCAATAATAATGTTAAACGCAGGTGAACAAAACCTAATTAAGAGTCAGGTTGTCAAACTGAATAATTAAGTTAGGTTCATTTGTATTCAGTTTACAGGGGATGAATATTAAACATGAAAACACAGTAAAATTGAAAGTAGGAGTAGGAAGTGATATTCAAACATGGAGTGTAATAAAACTGTCCTAGACACACTAATACAAGGTTAAGTAGACTTCAGAAATAGAGTATGACAAGGAATTAAAAGCATCCTTAACAATAAGATTCAATTTAAGAAAAGGTTTTAAAAGAACTACACTTATATGTACCCCCGAAAAACCCAGAGCTTTGTCTCAATGTAAAACAATAACCGCAAGCACCGAAAAAATTGTAAAGAAATTCACACCATTAGTGTTGGAGGAGCATACATACGATTTTATTTACTTACATTCCAAGAACATCAAATATTAATCTAATGTGAAGGAAATGTTTATATTAAGTTAAATTTATTTTAACACACATAAAAGCATAGAATTATGCATATTTTCAAGGTGTCAAGTAATGTTTTGATGCATACATGCATTTTATGCACGTAATGTTTACAGTAAAGTAAAATGCCCATTTCACTAAAAATTCATGGTATCTTTATGGCAAAACATTTAAAAGTATTTCTTATAGCTTTTTAAAACATACAACATGGTACTGTTATCTGCCATTATAGTACTGTGCCGTAGTATGCCAGAGTAGTTTCTGACTATTTATCTATAATTTTATGCCCATTGATCCACCTGAATGAGATCTTAACCATGGTCTTACTTGGTGGAAGTCTGATTGAAAAGGAACCAATATTGTTCTAATGGGATGATGAAAATATTTTTGTCCTGACTGGAGTGGTAGTTTCAAAAATGTACAAATTTGTAAGCTCCTTAAGCTGTGCACTTAAATTTTGGCATTTTATCTTTTGTAAATTCTACTTTAACAATCTCTCAAAACAATACTCAATACTCTACGTAATACTCTTTTTTTCTTCTTATCAGTTATGATTGCTAACAACGGGCACCGGTAGAGTCAGGCATTGGAGAATGCAAGGATTCATCTGCGTGCTGGAGAGCTGGAGGACCCAGTCATAGGCCTGGAGCTCACTGCAGAGTCCTGTGAGAGTCTACATCAGGAATTGAGTGGGTGTGCAAGGAAAGGCTGAGGAATCTGTGCTGGAAGACTGAAGATTCTGCGGTGAAAGCCTGGAGGTGGATGTCGAAGGGGTGTCGCAGGCTGGAGCTCCTCTGAAGAAGCAGAAGGCAGGCTTCCTTCCCCTTTTACTTCATCAGGGCCACAAGCCTATTGGTTGGCGCCTCCACCCAGGGTGAGGCTTCCCTCTTCAGTAAGTCAGTTCGCCAGATTCACTCAGAGCTGTGCTAAACCAGTCTAGTAGGTGTTTCTTATTCAATTTGACATCACAATGAACTGTCACTGTCCTTTACCACATTTAATACTGGATTTTCTATATACTTGTATGCATTATTTCCCTTTTGGAGGTTTACTGTCTTGGTTGAGTTACTTATTTACCTTTGAAATTCTGCAATATCTTGGCCAAATTAGATAAACACTAAATGTCAATTTAGTAAGTAAAATAAGCTGCAAGTAATAATGATGCCAACATGTGAAATATGATTAACTTTATTTATTAGAGCAAGGGTTGCCAAACAGTGACACACCGACTGAACTGGCACACTGGTTGTTTTAATATGGCTCACAAAAAACTTTTTTACATTTTATTATCTATTGTTACTGTTGTTGTTTGTTGTTCTGGGGCCTGAACATGCCCGGCAAGCTCTCTACCATGGAGCTGCGTCAACAGTCACTGAGCTACACCACCGTCTATTTTTTGAGGTAGGGTCTTACTGAGATTTTTAGGCTGGCCTTAGATTTGCGATTCATTTCTGAGATTAAAGTTGCACCACCATGCCCTACTGCATTTTAATTTAGTAGGAAACAAAAGCAGAAAATACTGTATAATGTTAAAAAACCATGAAGGTGTAGCAGCCCATACATTTTATTAGAACACAGGATAGGTGAAAATTTTAAAAAGCAGAAGGATAAATTCTGCCAACAATGAGCAGGATGAAGCTAATATGATGATACCGGTATTAGATAAATGAAAATTCATAAAGGTAAAATTTGAAAGCGCTCCTGTCAGTGGTAAGGTAGAGCCCAGAAATGCGAATGGTGTGAAGCTCTCAAAACCTCTCTCACAAAACCTACTATAAGGTAAGTAGAACAACAAAAAGTATTTTTCATCACGAGCCATACACATAATCAACCATTTCATAAGGTGCAAACTAACAGATGGGGTTATAACACAGAATAAATGAGAGGAGTGCAAGCGATTATCTAGGCCACTAGAGTGGATATAATTTGGAGCCTGTGAGATAAGGAGATAACTGGTTTCTGCCCACACTGTTCCAGCAGCATCGCAAAGATGAGATTTATAAATACTTTATAAATTAAAGAAATTAACTACACCATCACTGAACTGAAAGTACCACCTACACTACTTACACAGTTTTCTATTAATAGCACTTGAAACATTAGCTGCCAAAGTCCTGGAATAAATTATTACAGAATTAGCGCTTCCAGAGATGAGTTATTGCCTCTCATATGCACATTACTGGTAGCAGAAAGTGCCATATTTGGAGTCAATCTCTTGTAGAGTCAAAAAGCTATGAACGGTTACAGTGACATAAGAGCTTAGACTTACAGCCTTATTAATATTTTATAGAAATAGGGCGGAGAAGGTAAAATGGATAATAACTTAAATGAAGGTGACAGTGTTCTTCAGTACTTCTGGATCTCCTTTTAGTGTCACATCTGCTCTTAAGAGTGCACACAGGCTTTCCTTACTTTGGGGGAAACTCGTTATTCTATGGCTTTATTTGTGCAGCAGGAAGATCATAGTTAGAGAGAGTGGGAGTCTACACAATAGATTTTGAGAGGGCACTGGGTATAGGGTGAAAATAGGCATAAGATCAAAATTATTTAGTTATAGCTAATACAATGGTTTAAGTTCTCACTGGCAAACAAGAAACTCATTAGGAATTATTAATCACAATGACACTTTCTTGCAGGAAGAGAGCCTAGGGGTTACTTGCAGCTCCCAGGGGTCTCACGAGGCCGGCCTCGGGGAAGTAGCTGGGACCACTAACGGGACTGCGGTTGGTGCTCGATCTGTGCTTCTTACCCGGACCGCTTCTTCCTTCCTTCACGCTGCTGGGCAGCTTCCTCTGACTGAGAAAGTCTGCCTGCAGATTTCAACTTTAGACGCCTCTGTTGTAGGAGGGGCATAACAGAGCTCAGTTGTCCAGCACCATTTCTTAGAAGCTGCAGGATTTGGCCCTGATGGTGCCACATGGGTGCTGTTACTGACCGCAGCCAGTTTTGGGCTTACTACTGTGTCTGGAAGCGGAATATTGACTGTCTTATTCCAACAGATACTCAACAGATAAACCTGAAAATATGATGGTAAGACCAAGTGTATGAAGTATTAGTTATTGAAAAATTCCTTAATTTGTAAAACAAGAATGTTTTACTTGACCTGTATAAAATAATAAGAAACATGCATCGCCAAAACTTATGTGGGGATGTAGAAAATACCTGAAGATGATTACTTTACAAAGAAAGATGATTATTTTGCTTGCAGTTCTTCGAGGTCCAGGTGCAAGGCACTCACATCAGCTTCAGAAGAGGGCGTCAGGGTGGGGAGCCCCGCAGGGAGGCACGCCTGTGAGAGTGGTCACGTGGTGAGAAGGAAAGGACAGACAGAGACAGGGACAGGGACAGGGACAGGGACAGAGACAGGGACAGGGACAGGGACAGGGACAGGGACAGGGAGCAGCACACCTTGCCTAATGGAAACCCATCATGCCACAAAGGCACCAATGCCTCCAATGGCCTAGTCACCTAGCTTCTGTTACATCCAGCTTTTGGTTAACACATAAAAACATACAAATTGTGTATATTAGTGGGGACCCATGCCATGTTTTAATTTCTGCATATATTGGGTAGTGGCTTTAAATTAGGGTACATTTAATTATCTCCTCAAACGTCAGGAGATTGTTAAACAGAATTTTCAAAATCTCCTAGCTTTTTGAGATGTGTATTATTTTTGTCTATAGAATATAATTGAGAAATACGGTGAAAGTTTAAATTTTTAAAAGTTACTCTGGTAAAACACACATCACGATTCTTTTCAGCATATCCCCCGTACTTCAAACACGACTATCTGCAATTTTCTGAAGCAGTTCTAAAAGTCCTCTTTCCTGAGTGCCAGGAGCTGTTCTGCTGTGGCTAACTCAGTATTGTGAACCGACTCAAAACATTTGGCTTTCACGACTCTGTTGACTTTGGTACTGAGCCATCACACCAGACTGAGCCAGAAGAAGGTGGAGGAAGACGCAAAGTAACGTTTTGGAAGCCTGGCTTCCCGTTCAGTGGTACCGACAGCAAGATGCCCTGCACTTTTTATCGTCCCTCCTAAACACACGCATGTGAGAGGACTTCTGAAGTTGTTTCAGAAAATGACGAGTGACAGGATAAGTGTCTTTGAAGTAAAGGGGAGTATTCGGAGGGATGTTAATGACAATGTGCCGTTTACTGTAATTGCTTTTAAAATTTAACCATTCACTGTATATATTGATCACCCCTTTCTCCTAGAGTTGTTTTACATACTCTTAAAAGTTGAGGAGACTAAAGCAAATGTATGGAAAACATATATTATGCTTGTTGTTTAATTGGCTGGGCCAGAATTCTTGCTTCTTAAAGTCAAAATTTATCGTTTCCCCACTGAACTTTATCATGACAAATACTGGCCTTATTCTTCAGACTTCTCACTGGCGTATCCCGCGGGTATTCACGTCCTATTGATTTTCTGAGCTCGTGGATATTGTTCCTGCACTGCATCATACGATAGTGTTGGATGTTCCGTCTCCACAGCTCAGGGACCGCAATAAGCCCTTTCTGAAGAGCGCCACATAATGACATAAGGGAAATGATGCATTTTATGATGTTTTAAATGTTTTTCCTCACCTGCCGCATTCAGTACTTTGCAAAGCCCTGACGTCTTCCCCGTCTTCCCCTCCAGGTCTCCCATTCTGTCTGGATGCTCCGCACTGCCTTCCTCCTTCAGGGCCCGCTCACGTCAGAGGCGTAAGTGACTTCTCTGAGCCTCGGCTTTCTTGCCTTTATAGATTTTAAGAATTACCATACTTTAGCCCTTCTTTAATGCAGGGCACATAGAGAGCAAACTTAAGTGACAATCGATGCTGTATATTATTTCTGATTTTCACCTGGTGAAAACAGTAACGGATGATGATGTAGAGAATACTTCCTTTTTCAGAAGAAATTTCAATATCTTTCCACAAACGTTTTGACATTAAAAAATGTTTTCCATATCCAGATATGGCGGCGCATATCTGTAATTCCAGCTCTTTGGAAGGCTGAGGGGGGAAAAGTCAATTTTAAGTCAAACCAGCATGGGCAATTTAGTGATTTAGTGAGATCTTGTCTCAAGATTTAAAAAAAAATCAAGAAAGGTGGCTCAGTGCAGCGGCCACACATCCAATCCCAGCACTCCCTACGCACAGGGGAAAAAAGTTAAGGCCTCACGTTGATGATATAGTTATATCTTCTACTAAGTTCTGACATCAAAAGGATTTTTCCGAATCTCACTTAATGAGATTTTTGTCACTTAACTTACCTAAGACAATGAACCGCACCTAGAATACTGAATTCTTCCACAGTGTTACACTGCTTATCTCTTTCCTGGACTAGTAACTCCTGTAGTCCAGTAGTGGGTAGTAGTCATTAAAGGAAATAAAGGCTCTCTGTTCCTTACATTATACAAAATTACTTACATTTTTTCTTTCTCAATTAAAAATGTCTCCTTTGCTCCTGTAACAGTACTGGGGACCCCTGAGGTGGACCCCAATCTCTTGCCTGGTGTTGCAGAGCACTGCATAAAGAAAGAACAAGAGACAGAAGGGCGATGTGATGGGCATCTGGGGTGAGCAGGTGTTCAGGCAAAGGCCTCCGGGCAGCTGGAAGTTCAGCATTTACTGACCACTTTTGTGCTGAGGAAAGCAGTGAGAGCTTTCCGGGAGGACTCAGAGGGCTGTGGTGGTTTTATGTTCATGTGGGTCTTTATGTTGATGAGGATGGTGGGGAGAGATGCCAGGTTAAGGAGGAGTTTGTCCTTTCCCAAAGTGAAACCCCACATTTTCTTAAAAAATTACCGCTTGGTTCTCATGGGACCAGGATGTCTTCAGCTGATGTCATCTTGTCCTGCGGCATCACAGCATCCACAGGACTGTTGAGGCCTCAGCTGTGACCAGAGACACACAGAGTTATGTGTCCGCATATCACAGCTGGCCCCCATGGCAAGATACTAGGCCTCAGATGAGCCCTAAGCACAACTTAACTGTGAAATGATTACCCCCCAAAATTAGACAGAATGGCCCTCAACACGGCAGTTATTATCAGTCTTTCTATTCATTTGTAAAATTATTGTGTTCCATAAATGGTTGCTGTATCTTTTTAAAATCACAGAGAACATAATGATATCTTATTTCTTGTGTCCTCCTTCTCTGATGGAATTTCCCTTCCAAGCTGCTTTATGTGAGTCAGCCGACATGTGGCAAGCACCAGTCTCACAGATGGATCAGTAATGACCATCGCACAGTGGCTGAGTTTTGCAACACAGGTGCTGGGATTGGCTTTGCCTGCCTGCCAGCGATGTACGGGTTGTTGGCAGACCCAATCGTTTTAGAAAGAAACCAAGCGCGAGCACGTACTCGCTCAGCCGGCACTCATTCCTCTCTGCCACCGTTCCTGCAGCTGAGCCAGACAGACTGCTATCGTAACTTCTTAGTTCCTGAATCACTGTGAGTCTTGACCTATATCTGCAACTTGGGAGGAAGCCTTTGGTTTAACCACAGATGTGTAAAGTTAGATGTGTCCCTGTATCCAATGTCCTCTTCCAGCAAAGGAGTGGGAAGTGGGCAAACAGGGATGCAACACTTAAGCATCACTCAAAATGAAAGTTTCTACAATGAAAATCCATTTAAAAAGATTTTTATTCTGATTGAAAGCCACGTTTTTGTTATTGGTTTCCAAATTATACCTATAGTTTTCTAGCAATACATTTGTGCCTTGTACTTGAAGATATGTAGAGAGAGTGATGATGAAATCAAGAAGTTGAAAGGAAACTTTAGAAATGAGGATTCCCAAAGAGGTGTTTCTCCAGATTCCTCATGCCGAGACTAACGCTGACCTCTCTCAGCTCTGGCACCAAGGAGTTGTTAAGGGAACTAGACTTTCAGCGTTTCTCTGGACTGCTGATGGGCCGAGGCTGGCTGACTCTCTCTGTGTATATTCTCTGGCTTTCGTCCTCCCCTGCTGTGATGGAAAGTGTTCCTTGCATAGTGGGGAGGATGATCACTGCCCTCGCGGTTTGCTCAAATTGTGAATAAACTCACCTTTCCAATTTTAGACGTTTTCCTCTTCTGGCATTCTTGATGACAGGCAAGTGAACAACTCCAGATATTTGGGGTCCAGGTTTTTACTTCGACAACATTTGGCACCTACAGGCGGCACAGCACCGTGTGACAGTCATTTGATACAATGCTTTCAGGAGCTCTGTCTGTAAGCGCTTAGCCCGGGAAGAAGGAAGTGAAAAGAATTCCCGTTTGTTTCAGAATGCACCTCGCTTTGCATCTGTACTTATTAGTGTGCTTTCCTGTTGCTGGGACATAAGCCCCAACACCCGGCACTTAGAGAGGAAAAGTTTAACTTAGCTCACGCTTTCGGGGACTCGGTCTGCGCTTCTGGACTCCAGGGCAGAGGTATCACGGCAGAAAGGTTAGGCGGGGCAGACTGCTTACTTCGTGGAGTTGAAAAGGGGACTGCGAAAGCAGCATCCAAAGGGCGGAGTGAGGGACCGAGACAGTTCCCAAGGTCACAGCCCTGTGACCTGCTCCGACACTCCCGGAACTCTGTTTCACAAATGCCCTGGGTGACTCCTAAGCCAATGAAATTGAAACAGTCAAGCTGTCCGAGTCAACATCCAGTATCCTTCCAATTTTTAACAAAATGGATGAAGTTCTGTTTCAGGATGCGATGGCCCAGGTTTAACCCTGGCAACAGTCTCACAGACAGCAAATGCCGGATCTTGTCCTTCCTTTTTCTTGATTTTGGAGCTTCTTGTGAGCCTTTAGGGGTTATAAGATTTGGGGTTTCTTGTGTGCAATTAGGAATCTAAGGATCTTGGTCAGTTTCTGTGACAAGAAAAGTTGGAGTTTTGTTGCACTAGTTTATTTCAAAGAAGCATAAAAATCTTAGACAAAGTAGGGTGTTTTCACAAAACTGTTGTGATTTGCATGAGATTAAAAGGTGATAACTCCACCTCAGAGCTCCCTGGGAAAGTCTGGTTACCTACAATTTACGCCAAGATGAGTCCGTGGTGGTGCCCTGTGCCTTACGTAGTGAGAGTGCTCTCTGATTTAATGC
Organism: Dinomys branickii; assembly: GCA_004027595.1. Lineage (NCBI taxonomy): Eukaryota > Metazoa > Chordata > Mammalia > Rodentia > Dinomyidae > Dinomys > Dinomys branickii. Next base: position 161,909 of record PVLD010000536.1, on the reverse strand, counting down.
AACACCCCCAAGTTCCTAGGAGCAGCTTTGGCTGGGGCGTCCACTGCTGCTTTATTTTTGGCCATTTGAGCTCATGTTCTTCATTTTATTTTGTATCTTATTGGAGAATGAACTTCAGTTATGTGTGCTTAAATACATGTTTGGTGTTGTTACTTGAAACGTAATCTACTTTCACTGGAGAAGTCTCCCTGATCTGCACCAGATACCCCGGGCCGTTCTTGGGTGAACGTTGGTGAGTGCTTCCCGTGGCTCAGAACACTCTTTAACTTAGCTGACAATCTTTTCTTTATTCTGAACTGATTGTTGTGTTGAATATCTTCTTACTGTTTCAGGGAAGTTGTCACACCCTCTTTGTCAGCATTCAGCTTTTCTCCTGCCACTCCTACGTTGTCAAGTTTTTATTTTTTTGCTTTTCTGTTGTTTTCCTCTTCACTTGAGCCTTACCCTGTTTTAGTATAGAAAGCCTGTGAACACCAGAACATAAAGATGCTCATTAGCAGGCACTCATTCCCTGTGTTAAGGGAACGCTCCGGAAAATACATCATGTGGAGGGCTATCACATATCTCCTTCCGGAGTCAGAAGGAACTTGTTTGGGTCACCCTGGGACAGAGGGTAGATACATATATAGATAGATAGATACATAGATACATACATAGATACATACATACATAGATACATACATACATACATACATATATACATACATACATACATACATACATAGATCAATCGCTATTCCTTACGTCTTGAGTCTCCTTATATTGCTGTAAATATGCAGGATAAAGCCAAGCCTCAGTGGGAGGAGCTATGCTTGGGTGGAACCGGAGGGAGATACTCTGATGTGCAGCATAAGGACTCAATCCAAGATGCAAATCTCTGGCATTGAAAACTTGAAATTTTGAAGCAGAAAGATACCTCCACAGGCATGAGAAATTCAAAGATTAAGAAAGTGGTAAAGGGTACATCAGCACTCAGTGCCCAAGCTGCACTTATGCTTGACTACAGTGCCGCCTCAAGGCAATTCTTAGAAAAATGGAAATTTTAGCTACAGTTCATGTATCTTTGTGTTTCCCTCAATAGGAAATACTTGATATTTCTAACTGTTGTGCATTAAGCTAGAGGACTTGGGCAATAGAAGAATAGGATATAATGTACATAAGCTTTGGACAGGTTATGTCTATATTTTGATGCAATGCTAAATATTTTAAATCTTAAATTATCTCTTTCTAAACTGATGAAAATCCAAGATAAATTAAAGCAGGAATGGAAAGATTCAGAAAGTCGCATGGTGTCTTTCCCAGGTTATAAGGGCATGAAAGTGTTATGTGCTTTTGAGGTGTACATTTTCTACCTTGTTTCCACTAAGAATCGTACATCTGGAAGCACAAGTTTGTAATTAAAGTTTGCCTAAGACTGTGAAAAGGGAGGCATGGCAGCAGTTTAACTTTGTAAACTGCTAGAAGATAAAACGAAATGAAAGCTACACAGTCTTTGTTCTATGTATATGTGGAATGTTTATTGTATTTTGTGTACGTACGTATAATTATGATTGTAAATTGATTATTCAGCACCAAATTTGTTTAGAAATAAATGGTCATTATTTTTTCTAAAAGTGCTTTGTAGTTCATATGACTTAAGAACATATTTGACAAATAAATTGTTTTAACTTTCTTAATAGATATGGTGTCCTCAAAATTGACACATACATTTTGCCTGTGTTCTAGTCAATCAGGATTTTTAAAAAGTGTTTGCTATGCAATGCCAATTGCTTTCTATATTTTATATAGGAATTTTTAACCTCCCATCTTAAAAATAATAAATTTAAGATATCCCGGATGTTCTATGTAATCTAGAGTATCTGTTTGAAATGAAATAGCCAGGCGTGGTTATGCACCCTTGTGATCCCAGCTACCTATGAGACTGGGCAAGGAGGAGGGCAGAAAGCAAAAAAGGTGGATGAAAACAAAGAGAAAGGAAGGGAAATGGAAACAAAACTGGTGTAAATGAGGAGTGGAAGAGGGTTGAGATGAAAGTAGAGGAATGAGAAAAAAGAAAAAATTAAGATATATCATGTACAAATTCCCTATGACGAATGTGATCTTTATGTATATTTAAAGGGTAAGTGAGCTGCTGTTTTCTTATCTAGTTTTTGCTTAAATTAGTTATTTAAGTGTATTTTCTTAAAAAATAAAATCATTTTGCTTTTCAAAGAAAATCTCACAAAATTCAGAAATGAAATTTTTGGATTTTTGATCTACCAAATGTGTGTGTGTGTGTGTGTGTGTGTGTGTGTGAGTGTATGTGTGTGTATGCATCTGTATTCTTGAGGAGTGTATGTCTTTTACATATGTGTGGCATAGTTATAGTTTATCTGGAATGTAAACATAAATATGTAATATCAGTTGGGTAAATATTTGGAAAGCTACAAAGAAAACTATATATTAAGCATGGAGTGAGCTCCAAGAGTTTACAATTAAGTGTTTACAACACATTATTTAAACTGTTTTAAATTACTTTTAAAATTATTTTTATTTTATTCATATATATATATATATATATATATATATATATGATCATATTCATCACAGGGAATTTGTACCTGCACATGATATATCTTTCTTCTTCTTTTCATTATTTAAATTCTTAAACTCAAGCAATTTAATTTTATTTGGTGTCTGTTTTAAATTACTTTTAAAATTATTTTTATTTTATTCATATATATATATATAATATATATATATATATTATATATATATATATATGATCATATTCATCACAGGGAATTTGTACCTGCACATGATATATCTTTCTTCTTCTTTTCATTATTTAAATTCTTAAACTCAAGCAATTTAATTTTATTTGGTGTCTTTTCTTATCCCAAAATAGGCCAAAAGAAATAACATGATTTTAAAAAGTACTGGCAACATATGTGGTTTCTGATTTCTTGGATGGCATCAATTTGTAATTTTCTAAGAGTTATGTTTTTATTGTGAATAAATTGCATATCCTGGCAGTATTTTCAACATGTATATGTTTGGAGTAAAATATTTAAATATGTTCTGGTTAAAGAAAATTTATTCTAACAGAAGATGTTTGTGTAAGAAGCAAGGTTTTATTCTATAACAAAAATGCAACACAGAAAAATAGAGCCAGAATCTTTAACAAGTCTTTCCTAAAATATTGATCTGAGCTTGGTGAAATTTACAAGGAAAACTAGCTTGCAGCGGAGAGGTCTGACATTTTTTCTGTAGGTTTATACTTACCAAATTTGGTAAATGTAATGTCTAGTTTGATTAGACAAAAGACCTGATAACCTGATAAAGAATGTATATGAGCATTTTATTCCAGTTTTTGCCATTTTGTATTGATCTCCCTTATGGCTTATTAATAGAAAAGAGGGGGAGTAGGCATAGATGACATGAAGGTCACAGGTCTTCTCTCGGAGTGATCATACTAAAATTCTGCTGCTTCTCTTTATTTTGCAAGTGGAGGAAATGTCATGAATTTTAGGCAGGCCGCATTCCCGTTGGATGTAGACATGTTCAGATGTGGATTGAAGCAAACTCTAAGTGACTATTTTAATAAAGCACATGGAAATAAGAGAATTTAAGTTATGTTTTCAATTAAAAGTTCCCGTGGCCTCTTTTCTCTTCCTGTAAAAGAACAGATTACTCAGCTGAGAGATCAGAGCTCGGCACCACAGACCTTGAGCTCTTTTGACCTGAGACTGTTAAAGGCAGGTCTTTTTGGTTATACTAAACTAAACTTAAATTTGAAGAAATTTAGTAAATGTTCTTTCTACCTTCTTTCTAAGTGTGCACTCTTTAGTAGCACTGCACTTGTAGGGTATCTGTGATTAGCAGCAAAATGCTACTTGAAAAGGGCCGCATGTTATATAACTGAAGGTGTGAGCGTGTTGGATGGATGGAATTATTTGGCATTATCTATTATAATGCTTACCGTTACTTGATAAGACAATGGAATAGGTATTCAGTGTTGTTTCATTTTCACTGAAGAATAATTACACCTCATTTTGGCTAACCTTTTAAAAATTAAATTGTATTTTGTATTTTGAATAGGTACTATAAGGCCACACTGAAAAGTATGAAAGTAACTACAAGATACAGAAGAGGAAATCATTCTCAGTCTCATGTTCACATCACTGGCATTGAGTTCTCTGTCCAGAGGCGTTCACTGTGAACTTTTAAAACTATGTTCCTCCAGAGTTACATCTGCATATTCAGCATATAATTATGCACATTGTTTTTAAATAGTCACAATGTATCACTAATATTATACATATTGATTTCTTCTAATAAAAATTTAGGATTTTTTTATACCAGTACATAGTTACCTTACCTAACTGCTGCATGACCCTCCATCTTGAGAACGATTCACATGATACTATATTTCCTTTTCTTTCTTTTTTTTTTGGTGGTGCAGGGATCAAACTCAGAACCTTGTACTTGCCAGGTAGGTGCTTATTCCACTGAGCTATATCCTCAGCCCTATACTGTATTTCCTATTAATAGCATTTAGGGTATTTTCTAATCTTTCCACTGAAGGAATGTTATGTGAAGTCTGCTAGCCTTCTCAGGATAAATGAACTCACTTTTTCTCTGAGAAGTAATGTTATCTTTTCAATTAACAGAAGAAAAGATGTAAAATATCTTTTCTTGATTATATCTTTAGTCTTTCTTTTTGTTAGTTAGGCTATTTTAGCTATCAGATTTTAATGAACTGATTGGATTGGAACTCCCTTCATAAATCTCTATTTATTTTATGTCTTTTTAAATACTTTCACTTTTTCAATCTTGTCATATTTTTATTGTGTTTAATCCATAATGTCATTTGTGTTGATGTTAATATGTGTTCATAAGTGGAAGTTTATTTTTTCTTTATATTTCTATGTTATGCTCTGCTAACCAATGTGTTCTGTTGTGTTTCATGAATTTCCTATTTTCCTGTATTTCTACTTTTAACTACTGATTTAGGTCATTTCTTGCTTTATCAGTAAGATTTTCCCATTTAATGGCAATGTAATTGGTCCCAAGTTTTATGTTTCATTATCATTTCTCTGTTATAGCAAATGTTTTTGCATACATCTTCATTCTGCTTTAATTCTTTTTTATTCTAACATTTCCTGTAAATCCATTATTATTATGAGTTGAGTTCTGGAATGAATAATGTGCAAAAACATTGTAGGGGACAAATTTTTCTAAGGACATTGTTGAACAAGAATATTATTTCCTTTAATATTAAAACAAATGATTTATTTGAAGTACTTCTTAGATTTAGTAATGACATTGAGAATCTCTTAGCTTAGTGTTCATCTTTATCATCAACTAATATTATTCTAACATAACGAAGAGAGGAGATACGGTGTAAATGGGACATTTCTGAGGCCATGATACGTTTGTTCTAGCTGAGGTCTAGTGATCTGCCTCTTGACTCTTTACTAAAAGAGAACATAAAACAAAGCAAAAGTAAAGTCACATCAGTGGGTGTCAGAGTCCTTAAATGTTCTCCACCGTATGCAGAAATGATAGTAAAACATGTAGTTACTGATTCTATTACAAAGAAAAACTCCTAAGAAAGTTAAACTGCAAAGTTTAGAGACATAATTCAGTAAAAATAATTTTAAGTTTGTTGTGACTGTTTTCTCTGACACGCATTTATGGGTGTCTTAGAATAATTGAGACAGATTTTGGGATCGTTAGTTGATACCATCATAGCTAAGTTACTTTATGTAGAGTAAGCTACTTTGAGATTCTGATAAAATATTTCTGATACAGATTAACCTACTGAGAATATACACTTATTTTTCTTTTTCCAGAAAAGAAACTTCAACACTAAGTTCATATATAGTCACACCGCTATAGTTTTAGTACCTTACAGTTGAAGTCCACTGCACGTGAGTACCACTTAGACTCTTCCATCGCAGCTAATCACGCCTCGTATTGAAGACTGACCCTCGTCAAAGCCCATCAACCTGTGAAGGTCAGTCCCAGTTAGCAGGACCATGTGAGGCTGAAGGAGCATGGAATGAAACAAACAACCACAATGCAGGTGAAAAGGAAGCGTGGTCTTCCTCACGCAATCCTCTTTGGTGTGCATCTGGGGAATTACCCTTCTGTGGCACAGCCCAGCTGGAGAAAGTCCCCTTGGATCCTACAAAATGATCGAGTTCCACATTGAGAGGTTACTTATATTAAATAAAATTAGTCCCTTCTTTCTTTACTAGTTAGAATCCAAAAACTTCAGCCAGAAATCCCCACTAAGCTTTACTAAAATTTACTTCAACGTTTATATAACACTGTGCTAGCTTGAGACTATGGAAAAATAATCTGCATGAAGAGAATCACTATGTATGAAGATCTCCCACTTCTGAAATTTTTTATGCAAAACACGAGGTATGTTTACAGTATTTGTGTATATATAAAAATTATTTTCAAAGTTTAAGGACTTTTTCGCTTTTATGAAATTGAAATAGAGATGAAGTCAACTGAAATAAAAATCCAAATAGAATGCACACCACAAATTATAAAATTAAGAAAATTGTAATAATAACAACAATAATAATAATAATGGGTTAGATATTGAAGACAATTATGAGAATAGTAAACTCTGGAGAGAAGTTTTTCAAAGAGAGATATTTCTGAAAATGAAATACAGAGATAATAAAACAAGACTAAAGTGGGACAGATTTAAATTATCTGACTCAGTGTTAATATGATTAAAGATGATGCAGACAGGGTAGACAAAGCAAATATTACAAAGTTATATATCTGAAAACTTTCCCTAGGTGAAAATATATTCAAGCCTATAAGTAGAAAATACCTTTCAAAACCTAGGCAAAGTTATTCTACATGAATAATATGGAGATATATCTTGGTTAAAAAATATGTATATATCTAAGGGAATATTGCTACTTCATTCTATAATCACTTTGGCAAAATACTGTTTAGCACTGTAACAGTCACAAGTTGCAGACAGTAGGAAGTGAATATCTTCTGATAGGGCATGACTCACCTTTCATATAATATAGAAGGTATATCTGTGTATGTAAATCTCTAACCATTCGAACAAAAATATGGACTTTTGCAAAGGCACAAAAGTCTAGCTCTCTTACACTTTCATTCTGTCGAGAGGTCTATGGACAGGAGAGACAATTCTTTAAGAATAATTTTATAAATTGATCCAATTCTCACTTATTTGTGAAGGAAACTAAACATTTTCTCAGCGGTATAGAGACTTCATGTATCTTTCAAAAAAAATGTTTCAGTTACTGACACATCTGCAATGAGACAAGTTTAGAAACTGAAAAAGCGGGTGGTTTTATCCAGCTCGGGTGATAAGTACTGAGCCCGTTTTGAGACTTAAACACCCAACAGGTTCCAGTTAGAAAGCTGGCTTCGTGTGGTCTCGATTTGCACTCAGTTTGTAGGTGGTCTCCTTTCCTCCTGGGATTTTTAGATAGGGTCTTTAGGCTGGAGACTCCCTAAACTATATCTCAATTTAGATGGCTCCCATCAGCCCCACCCTCACTTAATAAGCACATTCTCCATCTCTTTCTCAGAGACACCTGAAAGTCCACAGGCTCTCACTCAAACTGTTGTTTCTCTAGTTTGACCTGCTGAACCAGTGAAATTCTTTGGCTCAGAAGATCCTAACTCGAGCAGTTGTTTCAGCAGGCAACCTTGCATTCGCCGTCTGTTGCTCTGTGTTGGCAAGCTTTGCTAGCTGCAACTTAGGAGTCTATTGCTCTTTGTGTTGGCAAGCTTTGCTAGCTGGAACTTAGGAACGTGTTTCTTCTGGAGGCCTCCCCGACCTCCACACCTGTCCTCTGTCTGGGGCTGTTCTTCTGCAGATCGCTGCAGGACTTGCTGCCTCGCTTTCTTCCTAGCTGCCATGACACGTGTTAATTTGAGCGGGCCTGGCTGCGCCAGCGCCCTGTGCTGTGTTTGCCCCTGGCCTTCTTGTTGTGCAATCCCATCATTCTCTGTGTATTTGTTCTTTGGGCATCTCACAGCACTGCGAACTGAGTGACATGGGAGAAGTGTTTTCCGTCTGAACACAGTAGGCTCAGTGTTCATAAACGTGTGGAAAGCGATCAAATTCAGAACCTCACTCTTGTCAGGCACGTCTTTTTCTAAAATATAAAAATTCTTAATATGTTTGTGGAAATACCAAAAAGTTAGAGATCATATTTGGTTAGAATTAATTCAAGTTTTCATGCTCATAATATCTTTTCAATAACTGTACTTCAAGTATCCTTACATTTTAGAGATAAAAAATGGAAAAAGAGAGATCAGTTTATTGGGATATGAATATATACTCTCAAATTTTTTTGAAGTAGAGGGTGTTAGGTACCTGTTCTGTTCTTTATATGCATTTGTTTTGGTGATACTGAGGAGACAACCCCTGTGCTGAGCTACGCAGGCAGGCTTTTCAAATTGTTTTTTCTTCTGAGACAGAGTTTAAGTCACCAAGTTGTTTTTCCCGGAGCTTGAAATTCTCTTGCCTGGGTCTCCAGAGTGCTCGAATTATAGATGCAGTATTGTCTTCTGTGGTGGAGAGGAGTCCTCCTGTGAGGATGCTTGCGTACCTTAATTAAGAAAAATGTTTCCAACAGTTCTGTCCCTTAATTTATTTAGCAAAGGGTCACACTGAACTCATTTCCAGGAAATTAACACTCACTGCATTGCAGCATTAATAGCAGTAATATGGTAAACCAAATTCTATTTCTTAGGACTTAGCATATAATAATTTAAATTTTTGCTCTTCTAACAGATAATGACAGTTAAAAATAGGTTAGAAAAATGAACAATTAAAAGGGTTTCCAGACAAATTAAATTGTGTTGCAGGTGCTGGAAAATGCCCATGAAGGTGGAATTTCACATACTTGTGCCAGGTAGTGATGAAGAAACTTGGGTACTTTGGAACCTGATGCTTTTTGTGGTATCAGTCTCCAAACTACATTCAGATAAGCTAATGGAGCCTTTCTGACTGCGTATTACCCCAGATAAACTGATCGGGACACCATTGTACTTATTTCCTGTTTTTGGAAGCTTTGAAGATCTGAAGACAAAAGAATAGTTCTGTTAGAATTCTCACTTAATATTTTGTACATGGCTTCAAAGAGAAAACTCCAAAGAAGATTATTAAAATTTTATCTTTCATGGTTATATGAAAACGATAATTCACTTACCGAACAGAATATTATGAAAACCTTTGGTTTAAAATTGAAATGCCACTGTGGATGTTAACATTTGAGGTTTCATTCACTTACTTCCTTACACAGAGATAGTAAGTTCCAAATTATCATATTATAATATTATCGAACAAAGAGAGTAAAATTCAGTTAGGAAAACCAGAGAGACAGCTTTAAGAGCAGTGAGGAAGAAAGCACATTTTAAAGCTAAAATTGCTGGTTTGGGCTTAGAGCAATAGACTAATAACTCATTGTCTTGGTTACTTTTCTTTCATAGCTGAGACAAAATATTGGATGCCCCCAATTAGGAAGGAAATGTTTGTTTAGCATGCAGCTTCTGGAGGTTTCAGTCTGTAATCAACAGGCTCCAGCAGAAGGTGGCATGGCACAGGGGCAACGGCTCAAAGAGGCAGGAGCCAGCAAAAACAGCAAGAGCAAAACTGGGGAGAGCAAACCTGTTCTCCTCCCTTACATGGTATCTGAAGATGAGAATGTTTGCAAAGTGAGGACCCTCCCTTGCTGCTGAGTTGTTTAAACTTCTAAACTTCTCAAGTTGGCACAATGTATCAACCATTACAATCCACCCCTTGTCACCTTGGCAACCAGATACATTTCTCTTTTTTTATTTTAAAGAAAGTAGTACAGAAAAAAGAACAACAGCAAAATACAAACAAAACAAAGCAAGGACATTAAAAATGATACAAGGTTTCAAACCAAATGATAGGGATTAACAGTGGTTGTTATATTACATGGTGTTATATTCAACAAAGTTGCTCAGATTGCCATATGTAAGAATAGAAGATTGATCAAATCATTAAAGGGAGTAAGAAAATAATAATTTAAAAGAACATTATAGAGAAAATACATCATTTCACTAGACAGGATTGTAGGAATTCACCAATGGTGGTTATGGTGCGAATTGTTGTTGTCATATAAGTTGCTCAGATCACCAGATACAAGCATGCAAAGTTGGTCAAAATATAAAAAAAAACCTTTTAATCATTAGCTGTTCCCCTCAACAAACCATCAGACATCAGCAGTATCACAGTACACCATTAGACACCAGCAGCAGTACAGTTATGCCACCAATCCACATACATATATATATAAAATATATATATATATATATATATATATAATGCTGTACTACTTTCTTTTTCTTGTTTCCCTTATCCCAGTTGTTCCTTACTTTGAGCAATTTCTTTCCCCTTCTTATTATCTATTGTATAGTTTAGGTTGTATTTACTCTTTCATGTTCTTACACCAGGGAGACAATGTGATGCTCACACATGTGAGTCCAATTTATTTCACTTATGAGTATGGTCTCTAGTTGCATCCATTTACCTATAAAAGCTTTAGGTTTATTTTTTTAGAGCTGAATAATACTCCATTGTATAGAAATACCACATCTTTGCTATCCTTTCCTCAGTTGATGGGCATTTGTGTTGTTTCCAAGACTTAGCTATGACAAATCATGTTGCTATAAACATGGGTACACATATATTACTGTGGTATGATGTTTTTAATTCTTCTGGAAAATACAGACACATTTCTCTAAACAAGATTCTAGATGCAAAAACATGCTTATTCTTAAATTTTCACAAATTGTACATTATAACAAGTTTAACAGTCCTTAAGCACCAGTATTAAGCCTATCAATGTTCATTATATTATATTAGAACCATAACATTCTGTCCCTGGCCCCCCAGAGACTCATGCATATCCTTTTATGCAGATGTCTTTTAGTTCATCTGCAAGAGTTACCAAAGTCTTAACAGTTTCAGCACTGCTGAAAAGTCCAAGTCATAAGTCTCTAAGATTTAAAGCAAAATGTTAGTTACAAGCCCCTGTACAAATGAAAACAAAGTTAAACACTTCCAACATCCAGTGGCACCAGATTAACATTTTCATTCCAAGAGTAACAAACAGGAGAATACAAAAGATTGGGAGAAAAGCAAGTCCAAAATCAAGCAGGGCAAACGTTAAGTCCTGTAGTTGCTAGTCTGGTATTTGATGCAACTTGGGGTGAATTGTGAGCTCCTGATTCCACCCCTTTGGCAATTCTGGTGGTTACATCTCCCATGACTTCTCTCTTGGGTCCACTTTTCTCCTCCTTGCAGTTTTCCTTAGACTGTCCACGTGCCCGGCTTCTCCAGATTTCTGGGATCTGCCCTGGCCTTCAGCTTCAGTCTCACAGCTTTAGATACTGCCATCTCAGGGACACACTGCCTGGCCTCCCAGGCCTTCTGAAATTGGGTGGAAGCCTTTTAAGCCCAACTCTTTTCATTTGATATGAACCTAAAACCAGCACCACGTGGATGATGCTGTCTTGGTTACTTTTTTCTTGTTGCTGAGCAAAATACTCAACGCCCAAAATGAAGGAATGAAAGTTTTATTTAGCTTACAGTTTGTGGAGGTTTCAGTCCATACTTGGTTGGTTCTGAGACACGGTGGCACATGGCAGAGGGCAACAGTTCATGGCAGCGGTACCCAGCAAAGCAACAAGCGCAAGAAGGGAGGAATGGCAGCAGGAATGGTGGGAGTAATGGCAGCCAGCAGCCTCTTTTTCTCCCTTACATATACAAACTATCTGCCCTAGGGAGGGTATGGTTCTCACTTCCATAATCCCAGCTTTGGATCATGGATCAGTCATAAACTCTAAAAGCCACTCCATAACCGCATGAGGATTTGGGGAGACATGCAGACACAAACCATAACATTCCATCCCTGGCCCCCCAAAGACTCATGTGCATCCCTTTATACAAATAGCATTTTGTCCATCTGCAAGAATTGCCAAGGTCCTAACAGTTATAGCATTGCTAAAAAGTCCAATTTTCAAGTCTCCTCTGAGATGTAAGGCAAACTCTTAGCTATGAACCCCTGTACAAAAGAAAAGTTAAACACTTCCAACATTCAATGGCATAAAATACACATTACCATTACAAAAGTTACAAACATGGGGATACAGAGCATTGGAACCAAAGCAAATCCCAAATTCAGCAGGGCCAACATTATGTCCTGTAGTTCCAAATCCAGCATCTAAAGCAACTTGTGGCACATTGTGCACTTGAGAAGGCTTGTATGATTCCACTCCAGTGGCACTTCCAGTGGTTACAGCTCCTAGGGCTTCTCTGTTGGGCCCACTTTGCTCCCTCCCTGCAGCCTTCCTCAGATGATTCATGGTCCTGCTTTTCTAAACTGCTGAGGTCTCCAGTGCACCTTTTGCTTCACACTCACAGCTTCACACACTGCCCTCTCAGAGGCACACTGCCCGGCCTCCCAGGCCTTCTGAAATCTGGGTGGAAGCCTCTTTAACCTCAGAACTCTTGCATTATCCATGCACCTAAAGCCAGGGCCACATGGATGATGCCAAGGTCTGCTGCCACCTGGAGCAGTAGCCAAGCTTTCCATTCTGATGGCCATAGGGGTCGAGTGCCTGGGCCGCTGGGCACTCTGAATCTAATTTTGAAGAACAAATTCTCTATGCTGCCACTTTTCTGGAACCTGGTGCAGCCTCTGCCACCATTCTGGAACACAGTTCTCTGTGGTTTCCTTCTCAAGGCAAGGTCTTTCACATCTGCAGTTTTGATGCTGCAAAGAATGGAGACTTGCTGCCTCTTGTGATGCTCTCAGGCCATCTTTTCCACTCTCTTGTTCCTCTTCAGCAACCAGGATCTCCTCAATTCCACCTTCGCAATGCACAGCTTTGCTAGAGCTTCCTGTCTAGCCAAACTCACAACATTTTAAATCATCCTGTCGGGCTCTTTGCTTTTCATTCTCAATATAAATCTGGCTAAAAGCCACAAACAATAGCCACGTCACTGCCCAACATTTGACTGCCTTGAAATTACTTTTGCCAGATTTTCCAGTCCCCTGCCACCCTTAATCTCAGTTTTAGGCAAAGTATATGGATAAGAGCAAAATGCAGACAAACTTTCTGCCAAGCCATGTTATGGTTGATACATTGTGTCAACTTGGGGAATCTAGAGGTTTAGCTGAGTGACTCAGGAGGAAGCTGGGGTGCTTACTTTGTACACATCCTGAGCCTGTGGAAGAGGAGGGCATGGAGATTGTGTGAGAGGTTCACGACCCGTGGGTTTGGGGGTAGGTTGTTTACAATGTAGGGGAGAAAAGGAGGCTGTTTTGCAGCCATTCCTCCCTTTGGCTGGTTGGTTTTGCTGTACTCTGCCGCCATGAACAGTTTGCCCTCTGCCATGTGCCACTCTGCCTCAGAACCAGCCAAATATGGACTGAAACCTCCACAAACTATAAGCTAAATAAACCTTTCCTTCCTTCATTTTGGGTGTTGGGTATTTTGTCTCAGCAATGAGAGAAAAGTAACCAAGACAAGCCATAATACATATTGTCTGGAGTCCAACAACCAATGCAGTCCTTCTTTCCAGCAGAAACCTTCTGAACTCGGTCTTTACTGGCAGGATTTCTATCAACCTTCTGGTCTTCTGAGCTCTGACCAGAATCTCGCACAGAGAACAGGCAAAGGCGTTCCTGCTCTAGTCTTTCAGGAGACATCTCTGAACCTTTCCAAACTCTTCCTACAAGACATTTCCAAAGGCTCTTGAACCACATGGTCAAGTATGGTCACAGCAACCACCCCACTCCTGATACCAAATTCTGTCTTGGTTACTTTTTTCTTGTTGCTGAGACAAAATACCTAACGCCCACAATGAAGGAAGGAAAGGTTTATTTAGCTTACAGTTTGTGGAGGTTTCAGTCCATACTTGGCTGGTTCTGAGACACAGTGGCACATGGCAGAGGGCAACAGTTCATGGCAGCCGTACACAGCAAAGCAGCAAGCACAAGAAGGGAGGAATGGCAGCAGGAATGGCGGGAGGAATGACAGCCACCAGCCTCTTTTTCTCCCTTACATATACAAATTGCCTGCCCTAAGGCAGATGTAGCTCTCACTTCCATAATCCCAGGATTGGATCATGGATCAGTCATAAACTCTAAAAGCCATCCATATCTGCATGAGGATTTGGGGGGACATGCAGACACAAACTATGAAAGATGCCAAGGTCTGCTGCCAGCTGTAGCAGTAACCAGGCTTTCCTCTCTCTTGGTTGTAGGGGTTGAGTGCCATGATCACTGGGCATTCTGAGTCCAATTCTGAGGAACAAATTCTCTGTATAGCCACCATTCTCACACATGGTACACTGCTGCTTTCTCTTCAAAACAAAGTCTTTCCCTTTTGCAGTTTTGAGGCTGCAAAGAGTGGAGACTTGTGGCTTCTTGTGATGCCCTGAGGCCATCTTTTATATTCTCCTGTCCCTTCTCAGCAATCAAGTTCACCTCAGCTCTATCTTTGCAGTCCACAGCTTTAAGGGAGCTTCCCTTCTGGCCAAAGTCACATTTTAAATCATCCTGATGGTCACTTTGCTTTTGATTCTGAAAATAAATCTAGCTAAAAGCCCTCAATAATAACCATGTCACTGCTTTAACATTGGATTGCCTTAAAATTTTTTCTGCCAGATTAATTAATCCACTTCCCTTAATCTCAGTCTCAGTTAAAATCTCTGGACATGAGCAAAACGCTTATAAACTTTTTGGCAAGTGCTAATACACATCATCTGGAGTCCAGCACCCATTTTCAGTCCTTCTTCCCAGCGGAAACCTCCTGAGCCTGTTGTTTACTGGCAGGATTCCTATTGGCCTTTTGGTCTTCTGAGTTCTGACCAGAATCTCCCATGCAGAACAGCCTGAGGTGCTGCAGCTCTACTCTTTCAGGTGGCATCTCCAAACCTTTCCAGACTTTTCCCTCAAGCCATTCTTAAAGGCATTTGGACCACGTGAACAGGTATAATCACAGCAACAACCCCACTCCTGGTACCATATTCTGCCTTAGTTACTTTTCTCTCTTTGCTGAAACAAATTATCTGATGCCTAAAGTTAAGGAAAGAAAAGTTTGTTTAGCTCACAGTTTGTGGAAGTTTTAATCTGTAGTCAGCTGGCTCCAAGTCAGGGCGGCATGTCATACAGGCAACAGCTCAAGGTGGCAGAAGACAGCAAAAGCAGCAAGAGTCAAAAGGGGGCACAAGAAGCCTCTTTCTATTCCTTGTATTTTGTTTTTAGAGTAGGAAGAATTTGTTCAGAGAAAGGAAGCTTCTGTCTGAGTGATAGAAGGGTCCCAGAAAGTGAGTTACCCTTTCTCCCTTATGTGCAGGCTACATATACACACCTGCCCACCTCCGAGGATGAGTGTAGCATTCATACAATCTCCATGCCCTCCTCCTGCACAGGATAAAGATGTTTACAATGTAAGGAGCCTGGCTCCCTGCTGAGTGTTGAACTTTTAAGCTTCTCCAATTGACACAATGTACCAACCATTACACTCATTCTTGGTGATGTAGTAAAAAGTAGAAAAAGCAAGTTTTGTTTACATTGTAACTGATATCATTTTGGAAACCTCCTTTAAGAGAAATAATGTTAAATTCCAAATAGAAAATTATATGCACCATTGGTGGTATAGTGGTTATCATAGCTGCCTTCCAAAATTATATTCAATGCCTTCAAAATGGTCTTTGTGAGTATTATGCTTTAGAACTGTGCTGTGCCCCCTAATCCTCTTGTGCTTAGAAGATGATTGGATTCTGGAGGCACTATACTTATCAGTGGCTTAGTTCACTGATGAATTCATAGTGGTTTTGTTGTTAGCAAATGGGGTCTGGTTTGTCTCTTCCTTGTTCTCTCTTCTTCCTGGCCACCTGATATGCATAGCTTTCCTCTGTGGGAGGTCTTTCCTACACTCTGTTTCTGCCTTGGAGTCAAAGAACCCACTTCTTTAAGTAATGGGCATTGAGTATTGCGTCTCAGCAAAAAGAAAGTGATTAAAACAAATTACGGTACCAGGATTGGGGCCATTCCCATAGCCATGCCTGATCACATGGTTCAGAAATCTTTGGAAATGGTTCACAGAGGTGTTTGGAAAGGTATGGCGATGTCATCTAGAGAAGGCCTAGAATACCATAACCTAAGCTCATTGGGAGATTCTAGTCAGAGCTCAGAAGACCAGAATGCTCATATGAATGCAGACAGTAAAGGCCAGGCTCAGGCGGTTTCCATTGGGAAAAAAAGTATCCATTGTTATTTGGTTTCAAGGTCATATGTGTTATATTCTGACACAAAATTTATCATCTACATTTTACTTGTGTTCTGACTTGTCCTTAGACTGAGATTAAGAACCATGAGCTCATTAATCTGACAGAAGAAATTAACAAGATAGTCTGCAGTATGGAGTGTAGCACACATCCTGTATGTGAATTTTGGCAAGGTCTACCATGAGATTCAGAAGCAAATAACAGAGTTAAATGATCTTAAAACTCTGAAAGTTCATCAAAAGGGAAGCATTTTGCAAAATGGGGGCTTTGAGAACTTGGTTTCTGACAAGTTTAGCATGAAAAAGAGGCCAAAATCTTTGCTTCAGGACAATAAGAAAGATGGATGTCATGAGAGCATATCAGGAATTAGCACAAACCAGCCTTTCCCAGGTTGAAATGTTATAAAAGGGCAAAAGTAAACTTCTTGGAAAGACTTTGCTTTAAGAAGAAAATCCCAGGTGCAATACTCAAAAAGGGCCATCTAAGGAATTGATTCCTCAGGATTCAGTTCACAGTGCTGAGACATGCAGGTACCCAAAACTTCTGCATCCAAGACCCAGAGGGTTGGCCACTGCTCAAATGTGCAGCAGACCTTGGGATCATCAACATGGTGCTGGTTTTATAGGCACGCAGAAGCAAGAGTTATGAGGTAGCAGAAGCTTCCACATTTATTTCAGAAGAAGGTCTTGGAGGCCAGGCAGTGTGCGCTGACCGGGTGATGCACAGAATTGTGACAGTGAAGCCTAAAGTGCAGTGGAGACTCTTAGTAATTTGCAGAAGACTGATATATGGAACATCGATATATGGAAAAGCAAAATAAAAATAAACCTTCTTTGTTTAAACTGTGGATGTGAAGTATTGTATCATAAGAGGGAGACTAAGATGGTAAGGACCCCTGAAGTTTAAGTGTATAGTCTACATGATGAATCTTTCCTGGAATAATGTTTTTTTCTGGAAAGTTTTCAAAAAGCCCTAAGAGTGTAATGAAAATTTGTATTACAGAAGTAAGTGTAGATTTATAAATCATCAGTGTTTCCTAGACTATCACTCAAGAATCTTTAGCTACTCCTTTATATTTGTGTGTGTGTGTGTGTGTGTGTGTGTGTATCTGTGTGCGCACATGCCCATATCTATATGGGGCAAAGTACAGAAGAAAGAAGAAACTTGTTATGTAAAAACCAATTTGTTTAGAGGCATTCTAGAAGGAAAACTGTATAATCCTGAAAATATAAATTTGATATAGAAATAAAAAGAAAAAATCTCAAAATTTTATCAAACAGAAAAAGTGAAAAATGACAATAATTTCATCAGCAAAGACATGCAAATTATCTGCTAAAAATTAGGTTTTCAGCTGTAAATTCACTTCTAAGTTCATACAAGTTCTGCTACTCCATCAAGTTGTCAAGAGAATCATTATTTGCAGTTGTGAGTTTTCTAACATCACTTCTCTAAATTAAGTGCTTATAATCAGAAAACCCTCTGTAAACTTTTGTTAACTGGTGGGGAAACTTAGCGGTCACAGCCAACAGCTTTATGCTTGTGCTACAGGTTGGCTTAGGTGGATGAATAACGTTCCTCTGTGCTCTCCCTTTGGCTAAATTTGGGAATGGCTCCCCTAAAGAGATGGCTGCTAGATAGACAGACAGACAGATAGGCAGATAGTAGATAGTAAGCAAATATCAATGTTAAAAGCATGGTCATCTGTAACAATTGCTATCACATGAAACACCATGAAATATTACACATATAATTTATTTAACTTGTTCTTATTTTTCAGACATACCTCTACCCAAAGCATATAAATATTGTTAAAAACAGCAATATGAAAACATAACTTTCTAGTGCAGTGGTCATAGAAAGAAGTGTGTGTGCTCCAAATTTCATCTAAATATTCCATAATCTCTATAACAATTCCTTGTTCAGAGAAAAAAGTTATTTCCTGATATCAGTAACAAGTGTATTTCTTTTATCATATAACATTGCAAAATTTTCAGAAATTTTCAGAATTTTATGAAATTTTCATAATTTTCTGCTTTCCAGTCATAAAGCCATATAAGCTATTTTAAAAAACCCATTTCCTGGGTTCTTTAAATTAACCTGTTAGAATGCACCTTTGGGTTATGAACTTTGTTACACACTGGAAGCAATTCAGCATCATTAAGAAATATTGATACTTCGTTCCTACTTGTACATAGCGATTAAATTAACAGTGGCAAGTAGATTGCAAGTCTTAATATCTTCTCAGGAGATGCTAATGTGTAACAGAAGTTGGAAACTACCGATCAAAGACCTGCTATTTCTTTCCTGGAGAAAGCATTGTCCTTAGGTCTGTGAAGAAAAATAGTGCTGTTACGGACAAGTAGATCCGAGTCACTAGGGAACTAGAGAAATTACTGATGTTTAGGCTCCGCTCCCAGAGATCCTAATTCCATAGGTTTGGTGTGCAGTAGGCTACGATTATCCCGAAGAACTCTAATGTTTATTTAGGATATAAGTCTAGGAAGCACAGAGCTGAATGCCCCGTGTGTGTGAAATGATGATCTACTGCTTTTATCTACAAGTCCCTTAGCTTTCACGCCCCTGGACAGGACCCGGGGTAAATTGCGTCCAGTTGGCTGCAGAGGCAGATTATCTTCTCGTTCCTGCCCACCTCCCCCCCCTGTTTCCTTGTTTCTTACCCTCCTTCCTGGCTGCCCAAAGACTCACAATACTGTTTTCTTCCCACAGAGTAGAACGGAAGTCTGTTGTATCTTGTCCTCTGACATCTACTTAATTAACAAACACCCAGCACTGTGACGGCATTAGGTAAGCAGTTGTAGGGCGACTCTCACAGCACCAAAGCATTCACAAATAATTGCCTTAAGAAGTCAGGGTTTTTTGTTGTTATTGTTGCTGTTTGTTTGCTTGTTTTACCTCCAGGGTAAACATAAAAAAGTCAAGTAAAACTGCCTTTCTCCTGGTAAGGGATCTGGTTTTCGGTGTGCGTGTCTCTTTGTGCTACTGTTGGCCACTACAGTGATCATATCACTCGTGGATTTTGTTACCTCTGGTTAACTCTAATGGTAAAGGTTGAACTAGATAAAATGGATATCAAGGTAAAATAAACTCATGGAAGCTAGGGGACATTTTTGGAAGGAAATTTGGAAAAATCTCTCTATTTTCATCTCAGAAAATGTGATTTTGAGGCATTCTTCCCATTTGGATACAGCATTATGCTAGAGATGGGGATGGACAGAGATTTTTTTTCATTTCTGCCCACAAACTTCTAATGTGTTTAGCTGTTCAGCTTAATAGTGCTCCTCATGCAGTTACCGATAATATAATTGATCTAATATTTTTCTACGCTACTAGCTTGTGAATAATTTTTTCAGCTACAACAGTGCATATTAATATCCAAAATGATTGTTGCATTTTATCATAATTGACCCCTGTAATACATAAGTTAATTACATATTTTTATATTCACTGTAGCACCTTGGTTGGCTAACACTCCTGTTTGTGAACAACTTGGTTTGCAGACAGAAACATTTGGCATCATTTTGCTTCAGTTCTGGAGTTCTGCATCAGGTGATATTGAACGTTGTAGGGAAATTTGATGTGGATCGTGACCAGAGTTGTGGAACAAGTTCAGTTCATGAACCAAGATACCACGGTCTGAGAATTTGATGCTACATTCGTGAAATATGCTTTACATTTTCACACCACTTTTAAGGCCCAGTTAGCTGATTACCGTTTGACTGTCAGCTGTGCACCTCTTCTCGTCTTCTGATTTTTCACCTCCATGGGCTACTTAGTGAGTTTCCTTAGTGCAACCCCATGCTGGACATTAGGAGGCTTCTGTATATATAAATGTACATAAGTATACATGTATATCTTTGTGTAACTTTTCTGGTGACAGCATCCCATTATGTGGTTTAGGCTGGTTTTTGAACTCACTGTGTAACTCAGGCTGGCCTGAAACTCACAAGCAATCCTCCTGCCTCAGCCTCCTGAGTGCGGGGATGTACCACCACACCAGACCATGTACATATTTTCAAACCTGGTGATATTTATTTTTTGACAGTCTGAAAGCTGAGAAATGGTACATAGAATTTAGATTTATCTTATGTATATTTAGTAAAAAATTTAAAATTCTTCCTAATAAACACCTTCATTTTAAATAAACTCTTCATAAAAGCAATACTTTTGCTGAAATCACTATGCTATAATGCAACAGGGTGCTTTGTGAATCTTGAGCTTGTCACATTCCTTGGCAGTGTGCCTGGGCTCACTCGTGGGGCTGTTGTGCTGAAAAGGCCTCAGCTGAAGTCATCGGAAGATATGCATAGAATTTATTTTCACATTGGCTAGAAATGATTTTATTTAAAATTTTTATTCTTTTTACTTATAATACTCAGCAGCTAATTTTTAGGAAAAATTAAAATTAGTTACAATGATATTTTTATGGTACATGTTCTGTTAAAGCTTATAAACATTTTCAGTAATGACTCATCAAGAGTAACTCTTTTTCAGTATGTGATAATTGATGGAATTGATTTCTTGATGGTAGTTGCAGTTACTGTGCCCCTTCTGTTAGAACTTGGGATACAATTACTTGTCATACTTTTGAGACATGTACTAAAACATTTTATCAAACTTAAATGATAGCTTCCAAAGATTTTTATATTTATACCAGGATTTCATCTCCCCATACTCTGTCACCTGGAGGGGACCTTATGCCCTTTTGAGATTTTAATATTTGCACATGGTCAATATTTTAACTGACCAAACTCTGTTTTTCCACTTAGGAGCCTGTCGAAGTGGAATGTCTGAGAAGTCTGATACCCTGACTTCTGTCTCTTTGTACATACGTTTCTCCCTTGCATCGATGTCCCTGAATTAGAATCGAACATCGAAGCACCCTTTTAAATGGTCATCTCTCAAACAGTCGCTGAGCGTTCATGGCACTGAAGAGATCGCAGTGATAAAAGCCAAGTCGGTCTGGTTAAACGCTGCCCGTAAAGGGACATTTTTGCTTTACAGCTTTTCCTTCCTTCTAAGAAGGAACAACCACAAAGAGTGAACAAATGCTCGAGCTTTCCGTTCTACTCTGCAGCCACGGTGCCAGGGCCGATCTTCCGGGGCTCCAATGTGCTTCTCTGAATAAGTCAGGCCCTGTTTTGACATAGCACCCTCGGATGCATGACACAGGACCACATCAGCAGCAGCATGAAAGGCCCTTGGAAGCACCTCGTGAGAGCAATTGTAAGAACATGGCTAATATGAGGATGACACCCATACCCCACTTCCGGTGGCAAGTGGTTTTGTGAACTAATTCTCCCACCTTGGGTAACCTGAATGTATGGTTTTGAATTACGTACAGAAATTCCTTGATTGTGTCTATTGGTAGCAGTGGTTTGCTTCTATAAGATGTTTCCTAAGGAACGAGCCTCTTATTTTAAAATTCCTTCCTCCCCTCACATAAAAGACAAGAAGACTGTCACTCTTGTGTGTGCTTCAGTATCACATATTGACATTAATTTGATAAATTAATTAGAAGAAATAATATTGTACAGGAGCCAGTGTTTCAAGATTTCGTTCATTTTAAAAACATACCTTTACATGAAAGCCAATGAAATTACAGACATGACTAAAAATAGAAGACATATATTTTAGGGAAGAATTAAAATCATACAGGAAAGAGAAGCAGCACATCATTTTAGTATGCATATCATTAATTGCCAGATTTTATATTGTGAAATTTAATTAAACATGTTCTGGCTCTTTGGATTTTGAAATGCTAGGTAAAATACTAAGTGAAAAATGTGCAGAATCACTATTACCCTGCTGGCATTTTTGCCACAGCTATATAATAGCTTTCTTTGAGGTGTGTAGAGAGCTACTAATATTTTTGCCTTCATCTACAAGAAAATGAACATTCTACATAAAGGGCAAGTCTATTAATTAGAGACCCGGGCAGCTCTCCTTCTTGCTGGTGTAATCATTAAACTGGTGTTTCCAGTCCCTCATGTAGCTGTTCCAGCGATGGAATCCTGCTTTCCACTCCTGCTCGGCCTCATCAATGTTTCCTGTAAAGCACAGAATGAGCCGCATTCATCTAAACTCCAATCTGTTCACGTTTATTGAGAATAATTTTGTTTACAGATGGGATTTTCTCCAAGTACACTGTACAGTACTTTTTATTCTTTATTAATTTATCGTCCTCTATTTCTACCTAAAAACCTCAACAAATTTTTAAACATTATATGGAAATGAAAGTAAGATAGATATAATTTTTGTATATGAAATATTAAAATGCATTAAATGACAAAATGATTTTATGCATTATCTTCCTTTCTTTAGTTCCCACCAGTATAAATATATACGGCTACTACTCTCATTAGCTGACTCTGTTTTCTTTTTGACTTCATACACTCTTTCGTTGCTTGTGCTTGCCAGGCAGGAGTTGTGCCACTGAACTCTGTATCACCAGTGCTGATCCTTTTGGTTTTAGAGACTTGTTCTCCCTGGCCAAGCAACACAGGCTGGCCTCAAGCTCCTGACCCATTTCAACAAAACAGTCTCATCCGTTGCATCCTTGTTTGTGCGTGTCTGTCTGTGTTTGCATATTTAATGATTATATACCAGAGTATTATTATATTAATTATATTATAGCAGAGTATTATTTTAAATGAAACGCTTATATATCTATATTTCTTAATGCACAAAATTCCATATATCCTGCACTCACCACACTATAACTATATTTTAATTACAAACAATGTTTACTTATTTTCTCAGCTGCCCATCACGTGGACACACTTTAATAATTGCTTTATAAATGTGAAAGATGAGTGAGATCTGACTCAGAGCTTATCTATTATCAAGTAATTTGAAAATATGTATCTTAGTGGAAAAAAAATGTTTAGCCAGAGACAAAAAATATGTAGAAAAAATATATACTTTATTTATTTATTTATTTTTGCAGTACCAGGAATCAAACTAAAGACCTTGTGCTTGCCAGGCAGGCACTTATTCCACTGAGCTATATCACCAGCCAGAAAAAATATCTAAAATAAAGTGGAGTTCAGCACTAAATTTACAGGTAAAACCCTGCTCAGTGCTGTTCAGTGGGAAAGAGACGTGCGAGGCAGGAAGTTAAGCAATCGGAGCCCAGCACGGGCCTTTAACTGACTGGCAATTTGAAACCCAGTAACTGGCTGGGAGGGTAGCTCACTGCAAAGTCTTGGGCCGGGTTCCCGATACAATCCAACAGGGGAAAAGGAGAAAAGCACAAAGAAAAAGAAAGTAAAACCAAGCAGGTGAACCCTTGACATCCTCTTTCATTTTTAGAAAGAGTGTTTATTCACAGTACTAGAATGGTCACGTCACTGGTGCTTCCTTCTCGTGGTGGCGCTTCACCGTTCCGGCACTGTAACACAGCGGAGGGATTGCTGTAGCATATTCTAGTTTTAATGAGAAAATCTGAGCCAACACGAGTGAAAAAGCCCCTTGTTTTCACTGGTAATGTAAACAGTGGAGCAGATCTACTTTCGCACTGTCTTCAGCTCATGGCATTTTAATAATATATGCAAAGTGCGGTGGTACAAAAAGGAATAGAGGTAAATAACAACAACGTAAGTGATAATATATGTAAAATAATAATCAGGTAAAAGGACAGGGAAAAAACACAGCACAAACATAAATATAAGAAAAAATAAGGACTGCTAGTGCTGGCAAGAGGCGTGGGCACAGCCACGGCCAGCCACCGATGGAAAGACTTTTATATAACAACTAAAATGAATGCAAAAACAAAAATAAAATGGAAACGAGAGCATGTTCTTTATACACAGCAGGAACCAAAAGTAACTCTTTCAATGAAAAATACTATCTCACAAGAAATTATTCTGTCAGTGTCATAGAATATTTCCAGAAACTCTAAAGCCACTAGCCAGAGAAGCTCTTCTGTGCAGCGCAAGCTAACACATTCATGAATCAATAACCAGAGCATGTCGTATTTTCATTTAAAATTACTAACTGGCTTGGCTTAAGAGAGAATTTAAATTCCTTAGTATGACACACAAGACACTTGGTCTCTGGTCCCTGCTTGTCTAGCTTCTCTCTGCTTTGCCTATTAAGATTCAGCACAGATAACTTCTCTTAAAAGCGTTTCACGCTCTTGGGCCCGACCCCACTGCCTCTCTGTGAGTGAGCAGATGCTGCCATTTTTACCTGTGTAACTCTAGCTGCTAACTCAGTTCCTAGAACAGTCACACAGGAGAAGCTCTGTAAGGATGGTAAAGACTCCTCTAGTTCATTGGTTAGAAAGTGAAAAAGAAATCATGTTTAACAGGCACCTTGTTATACATGGGGTAAATATCGTGGAACATCTTGAGAAGTTAGATAACTGTTAACTGCTGAGGAAAGACAACCCACCACAGATGTTAATTGTTCAGGAATTAATTTCTTCTTTTTATGTTTGTAGTTTCATGGTCAATTGATCTTAAGGTAATTTCTTATTTCATTTAATAAATATTTATGTGTTTTTGCATTAGTAAATGTTTTTTGAAAATACTGATCTTTTTTGTTTGTTTCTTGCTTAAGAGAGGGTCTCACTATGTACTCCAGACGGGCTTTGAACTCACTATGTAGCCCAGGCTGGCCTTGAAATCATGTAATCCTGCCTCAGCCTTCCGAGTGCTGAGATTACAGGGGTGCACCACCAGGCCTAGAGAAAATATTGATTTTAAAAGCACTGTTTAGCTGGGTGTGTTAGTGCGTGCCTGTAATCCCAGCACTCCGGAGGCTGAGGCAAGAGGATCACTGTGAGACCAGCCTGGGCTACAAAACAAGCTCAAAGCCAACTTGAACAGCATAGCATAACTGTCTCAAAAAGACAAAAAAAAGAAAAAAAGAAGAAAAAGCAGTGCTCCTCCCACAAGTCATTGTCCCCCCCCAAAAAAACCCAAAAAAGCAGAACAAAACAAAACTTTGTAGGCTTTAAAAACACCCTAATCCCATTCATTCCAGAGTTATGATTCCAAGACATGATTTGTAAGAGTGCCATAGGGGAGAAAGCTGTAGACTGAACTGGCCTAAAATCCCCAATGGAGGAAAAGTTAGCAATGACCAGATTAAACTGATGTTTAATTGTGCTGAGCATGAAAATTTAAAACACCACAGCTCATACCCTGCATGCTCACCGACTGTCTCTTCTGTCTCTGTCACATTCCAGTTTTCCTGCCACTGACCAGCGCTATGGTTTAGATTTAAAAGTTGCCCCAAAGTCTCCTGTGCTTTGAAGGTGAGCGGCTCACCAGACCGGGAACGCACTCTTGGCAAACTTAGAGTTGCCGTTAGGAGGAGGGGTGGAATTCAGAATGAGCGCCGGTGAGGGTGGCACTTTTGGCTGTGTCCTCTGATCTCTGGTTTTGGCTGTCGGGGAGTAAGAGCCTTGCTCTGCCAGGCCTTTGGGAAAGCCATTTCTCCCCTGGAGCCAGTGAAACATTGGCTGAACTCTCTGAAACTCAAATCCAAAATAACCCTCATCCTTGAATTGTTAGTGTCTGACGTATTTATTGTCCAAGTGATGAGAAAGTGGCTGATATAAGCAGTTATGCCATTGGCCAGGGAAGGCGCAGTTCTTCGTGCAGTGGGGTGTAACCGCATCAGTTTCCCTGTTAAAATGTGAGCAGAGAGTGCGATGGGAGAGGGGACTGCTTTAGACTCGGTAGGCATTGTGAAGGCTTCATGTACTGCAATAGATCGCTGATCTAATAGTCAAGTTACACGAAGCTTTCTGTTTGTTTTTCTATTAATGGATGGAGGATTCTTAGATATTAAGATAATAAAACTAATTTCATTGTTTTCTCATCATCTTTCTACTGTCTCATCTTTTACTTTCACTTATATTAGTAAATTGTGTAGTAAGAGTAGGATATTCCACGAAGTGGCCAATATAAAGAGTTCCCTAGTTCTTAAGTTTGTAATTTTCTCTCAGCTTTGGCCAGCAATAGTGTTCTGTTACTTACTTAAAGATCAGTGGAGCAACCAGTTCCCCCTTGTTTTTCTTTAATGGGATGATATAAATATCAAATCATTTCATTGCTGGCAAGTAACAATGTTCTGTTCTGTATTTCAAGGTCAGTGGAGGAACCACAATACCTAATGTTTTCTCTACTGGGATAATATGAAGATCAAGTAATTTCTTTGAATGAATGTACTCTTTCAATTTACTTTTTGGTTTTTGCTTTGTTTTTAATATAAGGTCTCACTGTGTAATTCAGATCGACCTTGAACTGAATAGATCCCAGGCTGGTCTCAAACTCCCAGGAACCCTCCTGCCTCAGCCTCTCAGGTGCTAAGAATATTATGCCACTACGCCCACTTCTCTTTCCTTCTTAATGAAACAAGTTGGGATCATTGATGCAAATTTGTGTGTCATTTATCTACTTCCCTTTCTTTTTTCAAAGAAACATGAGCTATGCTGAAACATTCTCAGGAGAAATCTCAACACTGTAATATTTTAAACAAATACTGCACATTTCACATCTTGCAGGTATGTGTGGTAACAGCACTGGCTTGAGCCTAACCAGCAGCTTTGGAGTGAAGTCCCAGAACTGATGTGTTTAAGTTAAAGAAACATTTTATTTGAAAATGATACCTGCCCCAAAGTAAAGTATGGCTAAGGAGTACTTATAACGCTTACTGTGGTTCTATTGTAAGTATTTTTCCTGTTTTCAAAAAACCAGTCAATAGTGATTCTCTTGAACTTTTCTTCATTTGTAGAGCTACGTTAAAAAAAAATTCGTTTTATCCCAAGTCATCTGAGTACCACCAACTTTTAAAACTTTGAAGCAGAAAATTTTCAAAAGTTATATAAAAAGTATAAAGTACAGTAGAATATATACTTAATCTACTTAACCATGTGATCTTATAGAAACAGGTAAACTCATACAATTTTTGTTTGTTTACATTTTAACAGTATTTTGTTAATGAATGCGCGTTTACAACAACCTTAGGTTGCGCTTACTTTAAAATATGTAAAATATATTTACTATAAAAATCTTTAGGGGAGGGAATTATTTGAAAGAAAAATAGTGCTCAAAGGCAAAATAACGTTTTCAAGACACATCGGAACAAAGCTCAGCAGAGCCTCAGAGCACAGCAAGTTGTGGTTTGTCTAGAGCTCAATACTATTCAGCTAAAAAGTTGTGAAGCATTATCCGAAACAGCAGCAGCTGGCTCAAAACTTTGGCATTTATTTGATCAACCTGTTTATGGCAGACAACGTTAGATAGAGACTTTTGAGACCTCCTTTCAACAATTCCTAGTATTCAAATTTATGTTTAGTGACAAATAAACTGCCATAGATCACTTATGTTAGAATCAGAAGGACTGTTAGTTGGTAATGAGTAAAAATTAAAAATAATCACTTTCCTTTTTCTTTACTTATTTTCCCTCAAATCAGGATCCTGTTGTTTAAAATATTTTAAATACAGATGAAGAATACGCAGTCTAGGGTGTTCGATGGCATCTCTCCGGGCCTCTTGGCAGATTCACTTAGTTACCTCATTGTTACTCACACTCAGAGAACACAAGGCCCACACTGTGGCTCTGCCAGGGGAAGCAGGGCCCCGTGTCTAGATTATACTATGTCACAGGGCACTTGGTAGCACACGGAGCACTGCTATGCCAGACGCAGCCCCCAGACAGACGGAGTACACAGTTGTGATTTTGGTTGAGTAATTTCTGATAATCAAAGGCCTTATTAAACAGTGTAATGCAGCTCTGAGACATTCCTATTTGTCTGAAATTCATATCAAAAATTCTGTCAGCAAGAAAACTCGAAAATCTGCACTATGTTTTGTTATTGATCATGTAGTCTGAAAGTCACAGAATGCTGCAGTGGCTGAAATGGCAGAACTGGCTAGCAAAAAGCCTGAGGGTCGAGTTAGTTGTATTTATTTGAAAAATAAAAGTTGCACATAGATGTGAGGAACAACATGCGTTACACACAGGCATACATTTTTGAGCTCGGCAGTGAGGTGATAGAGAGGCCACTTTCTCCAAGGGCCAAGTGAGACGATGCATGGTGATATATGAACACACAGGCTGATCAAATTGCAATCATGAATATTGAAATTCTATGATAATCTGTACCAATCCCCCATTATTTCCTCATGTAATTTTAAACAATTACATCCTAAAAATTACTTAACTAAATTTTATGTATGATGTGTATCTCATAAATATATGCACGCTCTTAGCTAATATTTCCAAACTCAAGAGTACTTAAAAATACTTGTATTTAGTTTTTAAAAGTGTGTAGATTATGGACCTATTCTTCCCCCACAAACCAAGAATTTTGCTATTTATCGGTAAGCTTGCTTTTACTTACCTTTGAATGCTTATTCTATGGTTCTCAATATTATTTTATGTACTTATTCATTGATCTATTAATTAACTCCATAAAGATTGGCTGAACAGTAAGGGGACTCCAAAATAGATTTCTTGTTCCTCCAGGAAGAAATATATATACTTCTTTAGAAACTTGGCTGCTAAATTTGCTACTCCTATAGTGAGTACTAACAACAAATCTCAACCTATTGGAAGAAAGCTTTTTACATAAGGCAATAAGATGACAGAAAGTGAGGAGACAGACCTTTCTCAAATGCGGAGGGCGCCAGAGACAGGAAAGGTGCAGAGGAGGAGGGAAGGGGTCCGGAAGGAGCTCACACGCAGCACGTACAGGCGCCCGCTGCACGCGGCGATGCGAGCCTCGTTAGGACGCATGGAAGGGAAACACTGCCTCGGTGCTGCACACACGTACGACCATCAGGTGAACTAAATAACGCGCTCTTTAGTAATGGAAGCAAGTGAATCAAGTAACTGTGAAATCACAGATGTGCACAGTAACGTCACTTTAAATAATGTCTCGAAGACTGTCTTTTCCCTTTTTATAGCCCGTAGCCTATTGATTAACAAGTTAAAACACATACTCACACACCTGTCATTTCCAAAACTTTGGGAAAAAACAGTGTCCAAAACCGGCATTGTTGAGCACGTAGTTTAGCATATACTCTTGGTGATTCTGTGCTTAAGGTCAGATATTTTTGTCCACTGCTTTCGAAGACCGGCCATCCTGTGCTGTTTCTCTGGGTACCGTTTGGGTGTCTAAATAGTTAAAGGCAAAATTATTGTTGATTTTAAATCATTGTGATGAAAAAGAATATTTTTCTCTAACATTATTAGCAAGAAAGTTTAAGCAATCAGAAAAAAATGTGGGTCTATTTTGATGATATCAGACAAATGAACTGGGCTGACTATTTCAGTGCCTTGAAGAACTCTGTTAGTAAAAACAAAATGGTAGGAATTAAAATCGAAAGACCAAATTATTACAAGCATTTCTGTTATATTACATGTAACATACAGTGAGATAAAATATTTTTCAATTTCAGTGAAATCTTTCATGATTTGCAGCTAGGCGTACTGAGAAGGGAAGCGTTAACTTGTCCCAGGCCCACATCTTCCCTTACACGGAGCCAGCATCTTCACAGTCAACATTTACGCTGTGCGGTCCGGACGGCTGCCTGCTGTTTCACTCCACTCCCGCTTACGGTGGGGACTCACCGCCCGTTCCCTCACATAATGAACTCATGATTGCGCCACCACCCTGATAAGATGATTTCGCATTTTCTGATGTCATGAATTCAAAATTCTGCAATAATTCTCACCTCAGCTCAGGTTAAGTTCAATGAGATAATGTAAGCACCTTTACGAATTTCTTTTTAATTGTTCTCTTTGGAAACATTCAATAAGAATTAGTGAATATTCTGAGAAATTACACCTCTATTTCACATTCTTCTCTTTATTTCAATTATTATTCATGCTTGACATTCCTTTATTTCACACTCACATATCCAGACATTCAGAAAGTTTATATACTCTTTTCACTGATGTTTCCCATGTCCATAATTGTGATTAAATAACAAACAGTTGACTCCATTTTTAGATATTTGCACTTTTATGTTCATTATGTCTGTGTAGCTCTCAGTAAATAGCAATAAGGTCACATAAATGGAAGCCCCAAGTGTTTCTCAAGTGACTCTACGTAGTCAATTGTCAACAAAATGATAGGTTACTCATTAATATATCTTTACGTTATTATTACTATGAATTTGAAAGCATGGGAGATAATTTATACACAAAACATTTACAGAAACAGAGAGCCAACAACGCAAGTTATCCTAAACCAAGTCTAAACAAAGGGACACAAATCTTCAGAAGATGTAGCAATCACCACCACATGCTTCAAATGAAATACAGGCAAAAACAGGATTACGGTGGATGTAGAGAGAAGTAAGAAGCTGATCCACAAAGGCAAATGAGAAGCCTCGGAAAGGGGCACAGAATTAACATAGCTAAATAAGGAAGGGAGGACACGGTGGGTCGGGCCTGTAATCCTGGTGCTCAAAAGGCAAAGGCAGGACTCTCTGGTGCTCCAGAGGCCAGACAGACAGCGCAGTGAGCTCCAGGCCAGCTGGGAGTACACAGCGAGACCCTCAGAAATAAGCAAGCAGGTGAAAAAATCTGCTTTTTCGTTTTAGCTTCAATGATTACAAACCTAGCATTTTGGATTTTAAGCCAGAAGGAAGTGTTATCAGAGTTAAAAGCTTAGGATGTAATGTGATTATGTTAAAATCTGAGAGACTGGAAAAATGTTTGGAAGTTTAGCTTGGATGAAATTACTGCTCATGAGAGATTTTTCTGTGGATATAATATCTTAGAAATATGGAAGTGAAGTATATTCAGAATAATTTTTATAATGTGTAGTGTAGTTGCAGGCAGCTCTCTCACAGACAGAAAACAGACATGGTAAAGACACACAATCATTCCTCTTCTTAGTATCATTCCACCTTAAAAATGCCAGTTGAATGTGCTAAAGTTTTGGTGTGCAGAATTATTCATTATTCATATAGCACCTTTATGTTACTAATAAATACAAATTGTTTTACTAATAAATAGAAATTTGGGAGTAAGAAATGTTGGCAGAGTTAAGGAGTTGGAGAAAGATTGGAAAAAGCCTCTCAAAAGTTGAGAGTTGACTTTGAAACAAAAGCAGAAATTTATCCAGTATGGTTATATAGGCAATTTTACCATGAAGAACTGATATCAATAAGCACCATAAATTCATAATTCTTTCCTAAAGCAGGCATACTCAACCGTGAATTCAGGACTCAGGAACTTTAGAGATAAATAGCTTCCTGATGGAGTAGTTGATTTTATGTAGGAATTGGATGATTTAATAAGGATTATTAATAAACAGACCTATTCAAACAAAACTAATATCATGGTAGGGTTGGAAGTTCCTGCTTTAGGGTGTTACTTGAGAGAGGTCAAGAAGAAAATTTTTCCGATCACAGATGGTGTGCTTGTCTAGGAGAATTATGTAGGGTCTTTCTTTTCTTTTAAAACTGTGAAAACTAACAAGTACAGCTGCTGGAGGTTGGTTATTAAACCAAGAGAACCACTGGGCTGATTTGGTACAGCAATTCTTACGTTCCTAAATGGCCCACTTTCCTCCTAATTCCACTCTAATTAACTTAGGGCACCATTTTAACTGTACATTCATTTCTGGCTTCTGCAAACAGTGACTTAAGCAGAACTGACTTGTACTCAAGTTTCGGAGCAAAGTGCTAAAGGCATTGCCAGTGCTCATCTAACAAACTTTGTCCTATGCAATAATGTGTGACACCCACCTTGCAATTCCAAGATAATAAAGTTCTTTCACTATGGAGGCAGATGTAGTTCTCAAAAAATGATTGAAGTAGCTACTGAAGTGATGGAATTTTTTACCCTATAATTTAAATTTCCTAAGAGTTTAAAACTTAACAAGATATACAATTTTCTTCCAGTCTGTATGAATTAAAAAGCTGTAAAATGTAGCAGCTTTCCCAGATACACAATTCTGACTGATCTCAAAATTAGAAGATAACTGTAAACATCTTGAGTTTTGTATTCTTCAGAAACGTTGCTTTTGTAACACAATTTTTAAGCATCAAAATGATTATACCTTTTTCCAAGAAATACATAAATATGTTAGGTACTAAGTACTCACACATATGTTATTATTACATAATATTCTTTATCTACTTTGCAGTATATCAGAATGGTTAAAGATCATCTATCACAATTTTCCTCTTATACAGATTTTAAAACTTATACAAATTCTATTTAACCAAAATGGCAGAAAGTATCTTCTTTATATCTGAGTTACAGAAAATTCCCCTGCCTGTCATTGACATTTGAGCACATATTTAACAGCTCATTTCATGAGCAGATTAAAGAAAAACACATGAATTTACTTAGGATTTTCTTTGTGAAGACATGTATACTTAATTTCATGTACAAATTTTCTTCAATTTACAGATTCCCAATCTGTCTAACCAATGCTAATATGGGAATTAAGATTTTCTTTAGGAACTTAGAAACGTATAATTTAAAATTTATCTCATTATATTTCATAGATTTTAATTTGCTTTAAAATTATTTATGAAGTAGTAGTTAGCAGTTGTAGAAAATTTAAAACCCAAGGGAAAACTTTTCCTGCCTGTAAAGGGCTAACAGGAGAGACTTTATATTGAGCTATAGCTTAAATATGCCAAAAATTGATGGATTTGTATGTTGTAAAAACATAATAGAATTCTACATTAAAAATGGAGAAACTGTAAGAGAAGGGGATAAAATTTTTCAAACTCTGTAGTTATGTGATACATTAATTACAGAGGTTGGCTTATTTCATTTAACATAATGATCTCCAATTCGATAGACATTGTCAAGAAATGCAAAATTTCATTATTTTTCGGGATGAAGAATATCCCACTGCATGTATGTATTGCATCTTCTTAATCCATTCATCTGTTTATGGACAATTGTGTTGTCAATAGTGCTGCAATAAACAAGGAAATTGAGATGTCTCTTCAATATATTAATTTTATTTCTCTTGCATATACACTTAGTAATGGGATTTCAGGATTATATTGTGTTTCTATTTTAATTTTGAGGGAGCTCTACACCAGTTCCCATAATGGCTGTACTAATTTATATCAATACTGTCTAAGTTCCTTTTTCTTCACATTTGCACCAGGATATGTTATTTTTTGTCATTTTGATAATAGCTATTCTCACAGAAGATGGTATCTCACTGTGGTTTTGATTTGCATTTCCCTAATGGCTAATGATTTTGAGGATTTTTCATAAATTTTATGCCATTTGGTCTTCTTTTGAAAAACATCTCGTTATTTTTTATTTTAAATTGGATTTTTTGCTATTGAACTTTTTTAGTTTATTGTGTATTCTAGATTTCAGTGTTGTCAGATGAGCACTCTAGTAGAGCTTTTTCCCATTCTATGCATTTCCTCTTCACTGTGTTGTTGCCTTTATATGTTGAAGGATCTTAGTTTGATATAATCCCATTTGTCTAGTTTCAGTTTTCCTGTGCTTTTAACTTGGTATCCGAATTGTTATCTATATTGTGTTTTACAGTATTTCACCTATGTTTGCATTTAGTTGTTTTGTAGTTTCAGATCTTAGGTTTAAGTCTTTCATCCATTTTGATAGTGTTTTTTATGTAGGTTGGGAGAAAAGGAAAAAGTTTAAAAATTTTACATATATTCAATTTTCCTAGCATCATTTATTGAAGAGGGTGTCCTTTATCCAATGTATATTTTTCACTTTTAAAGGAGAATTGGAGAATTGGTAGGCTGTAAAATCCTGGGGTTATTCCTGGAGTGAGTATCCAAAGGAAATGCTGATTATTAAAATGATATTTGCATTTTAGTAATGTAGTTTGTTACCATATGGTTCACAATAGTTAAGACATGCTATCAACCTACATGCCCATAAACACATGAATGGATTAAAAAAGGTCTATTTAGACAGTGAAATACTATGCAGCTATAAAGAAGCATGATACCATACAGAGAGAGATATAGATATCCATACAGTACATTTTACAAATACCTAAAAGTGGACACTTGAAGATTTCAAATGCAAAGTTGTAAGGAATTGTAAGAAGAATTACCCTGATTTATCAGCATATGCTATCAGAAATTTGACAGCATCTAGGGCTGGATAATGACCTGTGTTGGGTGAGTCACCTCTTGGATCCTCCCTAAGAGGTCTGTGAGAAGTTCCACAGAACGTAACTCTGAATCAGAAAGTAGTAGTTTCCTGAAAGCATGTTTACCATGACATACGCTCAGCACCCTCTAAACAAGGTTGTCTTTTATAAGTAAGGGCAGTACAGCACCCTTTGGAGAACTTCAGGTGGACAGACCCAAAGGTGGCACCTGCCAGGAATGAAAGTGTGCCCTTAGGAAGGGAGGGTGGGCAGCGCCAGAGAGGGTGCCTGGAGCAAGCTTAGGGTTAGGTTCTGCTGCACCTTTCCTGGAACTCGGAGGAACGGCTGAAAATGGTAGCTGATGGGGTTTCTTTCCAATCCACTGTGAATCTCCGCCTTTGTACTGGGGAGGAGAGCTTTTGAACCATGTGACCTTCCTGCTGACAAGCACGGCAGCCAAAATGTTTATTAAATCATTGGGGTGGGAAGGTCAGAAGCACAGGGCAGATGCAGGTAGATGAGGCTTGGGGTGGGGCAGGCAAATCACCATGTGTCTCCACGCAATTAGTTCTCCTAAGTGTGAGCGAGTGTGGCCAAAGGCTGTAAGAAGTAGGGGAGGAACTAACAGGGGTGTGAGGATGGTCAGTGTACACATCTCAGGGGTTCTGAAGCCTGCAAACAGGAAATCTGAATCACTTTTTTTCCAGGGTTTTTGCTAAAAGCCAGCTGCCAGTTTCCCAGGCCAATCCTCATTTTTGGCTAACTGCCTACATACCACATACTGTATACATGCACTGAAACAGTAAAGTGCACCTTTTAAATACACGTTACTAATTTGTGATTTTTAAAATAAAATTTAAAGAGATGGAAATGTTAACTTCTTTGAGTTGGTTATTACACATTGTTTACCTGTACTGTTATCTCATCATGTCCCATAATCTGTGCAATTACAATAATAATTAACTGAAAACAAATTCTTGTTATGCCCATCTGTTCCCATGTTACTACATGTGATTTTCAGATTCTAGTGGAGATACATGAACATGCAGTGGGAATTTAGTAGCTATTGTTTATTTTAGTAGAAGAATTTCTCTGCACTGCTAAAGGATTCCCAAGATCAGCAGTGTTCTCTCTTAAACACTAAAGATGTGACTCAGTTGACATATTTCCACAAGGCTATGATCTTTCAAAATATGTTCAGGCAGTGTGTAGGTTTACGGTGTACACCAGAACGGGCTCCTCCCAACACTGCTTCAGTGCTGCTTCCATCTACCATCTCTCCAAAGAGGCCTTTCTAGGAGCCCAGTTGAAGCGGCTCATCTTTTTCCCCTTATAGTGTTTTATTTTCACTAGGATCTCCTCCTTTGTCTGTTCTCATTGGAGGGTGAATCCCATGCAAACCTTTATTTGCTTCACTGCCAGTTGGAAGGTACCTAACTAAAACCCTGCAGGCAGGAAATACGGCCAGCTTATACAGGAAATACGGCCAGCTTATACAGGAAATACAGCCAGCTTATACATATAGAAGTGGCCTCTCTGTAATTTCATTAGCAGTAAATGTTCACGTTTGGAAGCTACCACCACACAGAAACATGTATTTCATGGATCACAATTTCTCTATTTTTTAGGAAAATTCATACTTGTATCCAACCTGAGGGATTCTGCCACACATTATTTTTCCTGGGGCCATCATACGTTTCTAGACAGTTATAAAATGTGTCTCATATGCTTACTGCTTTCTTTTTTACCATGACAACTTAACACTGAACTAAAAATAACTGATAATATAGCATATTAACTTAGCTAAAAATACTCTGTTTAAAAAGTAAGATATGGAGATTCAGTACATGAGGAAAAATCAGGAGCAAACTGAGCAAAACTGAGCATAAAGAAAGTAATGAGACAGTCGCTTGTTATCCTGACTAGTAGTGGTGCCAGCAAACGAAACTGTTCACAATTTCCTTCTTTCTTTCTTTTCCTCTTCCTTTATTTCTCTTTCATTTTCTCTTTCTCCTTTTCTTTCCTAAAACTTGTGATCCTCCTGCCTCAGCCTCCTAAACATAGAGATTACTTGGGTATATCACCACAATGGGATTTATTTTCTACTTTGGCATATTTCTGTAAAGAGCAGGGTGAATAATATTCACACAGTAAAAAAATTCACTCTTCATATCTAAGCATAAGATGAATATGAAGTTATAGTATGATCTGTTTCCAGAAAATGTGGACACACAGGTAAAATATTGATGCTGAATAAATAAAAAAAGATAAATAAAATTCTTTTTATTCTATTATCATTTTCTCTGCCTTGTGTTGTATACAGGAAGCTCCTTAGGTGAAATATGGGGATGAAATAAATTTCAAAGTAGTTTCTTATTTTTTCTAGGGGAATTTTCAATGATTAGCATATTCATAAATTTGATCAAGTTCAAATATTAATTTAATTTAATTAAGGGTTCTAAAATCTGAGCAAGGATTTTTAAAAGAAAATCACTGTATCACATTCTAATTACATATCCAGCCAAAATGATTATGATACTACTGAATTTTATGAAGCAACTTAATATTAATTTATGATTGCATTACCTATAATCCAGTCGTATGTCCCCCATTTCAATTTACTAGCTGTGTCCTGGGTTGATTGATTAGTTTTATGTAATTTAATACACTGAACTTCCTGCATTTGTACAAGCTTCCAAGATAAATCTTTAAAACAGGCTGAATAATTCAAATAGTTTTGTTTGTATACATACATGGGTACACACACTTTCTTAGCCTGTTTGGGTTGCTATAGCACAAAAAGCACACACTAGATGGCTTATAAATAAAAGAACTTGTTTCTCATAGTTTGGTAAGATGTGAAGCCCAAGATCAAAGAGCTGGTAGACTTGGTGTTTGGTTAGACCCTACTGCCTCATTCACAGACAACCACCTTTTTGCTTTGTCCTCCCGTATGAAGCTCTTCTAAGTCTCCATGTGGTGGATTAGCCAGTGGTCAACTTGTAACACCGAACTGGACTGCATGAGTGTGCTACTGGGTGTGGAAGGCCCACCTGAGGGTTGTTGCCAACAGCATGAAGAGAAGACCTGGAACAGAAGATGATACACTGTTGATTCTCCTGGAGAAGTGTATCAAGTTGGCTTTTCCGAAATGCTCAGGTGTTCTCCTTGTTGTAGGAACGTGGGTCCTCGATGTGGCTGAGGATGGCTGCAGTTCCTTTCGGGGTAGCTCGGGTCCTTATTTTGATCATTGCTTCCAGGCTTCAGTGTAGATACCTCAGACTGCTGACACAGACCCTTCATCCTGCTCGAGTAGGCTTTCTATCTTCCAGAACTGACCTTTGAGGCTTCCCAGTGCAGATCCTTGATACAGACTTGCATGAGACATTGTTGTGGGCTATATGCCTCCAGGTGGATTTGGGAAGGACATTGCCATGGGCTCTAGGTCTTCAGCTGGATTTGTGCAGGACATTGCTATGGAATAGAGGCCCACAACTGGAGTCCTTGGGTCTCTGGTGTGTGGAAAGATCTCCTGCATTCTTTTGCATTCGACTCTTTGGATGAATATTATAAAATAACCCGATAAATTATGTGACCTACATTAAATCTTTTCCCTTATGAGCCCTGACTGCAGCACTCCTGTTAGCATGACATCAGCCCCATTTATGACAGAAGTTGTCACCCCGTCACCTCCCAAAGTCTCCTCCTCTTAGCCTCTTTGCTTTGGGGGTTACAACTTCAACATATGAGTTCAGGAGGGTGCATGTTGTATTTAGATAAATAAATATGGTACAAATCACAAGCATATACAGGCATGTGTGTGAGTGCGTGTGTGTTCTGCTAACTGAATAATGGAAATATCAAAATCAACTGAACAAACATAATTTATATAATAATTTAATTAATATAATGTCACTAATGGAGCACATTTTAACAGTGCTAAATTTTATAAATAAAAGTTGTGTATTAGGCTTCAGAAAAAATCAGCTCTTATTTATTTGTGCATGTATCATAAACCTGGGCAAAAAGAATATGCATAAAAAATGATTGTTGAAATGAGAACTGAGTGAATAGCTTCTGTGTCAATTCAGTAGCAATCACTAAATAAAAATTTTTAGTGCTAGAAGAAACAAATGCCTTTACTGAAATACTTTAAGTTGGGAAAAGAGAGTCAAAACTATTATTGTTCTAAGATTAACTGAAAAACATCACACTGATTCTTCAAGATCTCTAAAGCAGTAACATCTTTGACTTCAGAGTCCTACGTCAGGTGATAAGGAGGCAACATGTGCGTGTGATTCTCTGAAGCTTGCTCACAAGTGAACACTTGCTCAGCTGTTCCAAGGCCCACTTACATCTGCCAGCTTGACTCATGACAGTTCCTCAGGAGGGTTTTAATGGGGATGTACTTTTCCTTCTAGATACAATAAGGGCAAATGGTTAAATTACTAAAGCAGTATGGGTTGTATGATAATGGAATTTTGCATGGAGAATTTTTATAGTTGGCTTCATTTCAATTTGGAACATATTTTATACAAAAATCTAAATCTAGTTAGTGTTTGTTTCTCCTTTCTTCACATCTCATATTTCCATTGTGAACTATAATTTTAATGAACAATTCAATATATTTATCAGTTTGTTAAGCTTATTTGTTTGCTAATCATTTTTTCGTATAGGCAGAAATTGAGGTCCCCAGCTCAAATATTCAGTAATTATGACTTTCTAGATTTAAATATATTGTCTGAATATAATTTATGGTCAAGTTGATTATTCAAAATTTATTATCTTATTCTTAACTAAGGAATTGAGATAAATTTTCAACTTCACACAGAAATACAAAAACAGTGTTTTACCGGACAGAACTAAGAGGAAGAAAAGAGAAGGAACAGAAGGGAAGGGAGGGAAGAGACCGAGAAGTCTTAAAGGAAATCTATAATTTCCATGATGCTGTTAGCAAGCTTAGTCAAATGGTAAAACGGGACTGTGTTACACTTTGTAAGAGAAAGGGATTTACTTTTACTAAACTCTAGTCAACAGTGAAACAACACTATGAATTTTGCTACGTATCATCTTCTGACTTAGGACTTACGAGCTGTCATAGCTAAATATGTACAGAATGTAGGTTGAACTTTTAGCACTAGCAATGGCAAAGCAAATTATGATACAGTATTACTATATATGTGCAATGAAGATGAATGTCTTATAAATTATAAAAAATATAAGGATGTTAGTGCGGAGACTTCTTGAAGAATCCCTGATAAGAGGTACCTCATCTCACTGTAACCTATTTTCCTTTGAACTATAACCTGCCAAAAAGCCTTGCACAGTTTGCTAACCATGCTGTTTAGCTTGGTTACATTTATGAAGCCAACTGTAAAAAACACTTCAAGAAAAGCAAGCATGTTTCTTTTCGATCCAAGTCAAAATTTTCTGAAACAGTTTTGCTTTTGTAAATTTATAACTGGGAATCAGTTGCTCATTCTAAAACATATGTTCTATATTGGTGAGGAAAAGTTCCTGGAAACATAGTTCTTGATTAGTGTTTCACAGGAGGTTGCATACTTAAACTAGGTCCTGAGTATTTCAGCGGAGTAGTTGCGTAGGGTCCTGAAAACAAGCGGATCTCTAGGGCTGCTCAGTGTCCTTTAGTTGTCAGGTTGCACTGCACGTGGTGCACTCTCATCTGCCGGAAGGGCAAGGGGTTGCCAGACAGAGGGTTGCCAAGGTGTTCAGTATACTGGTGTTGTGATGGGTGAACACAGCTCAAAGTCTGGAAGATTATTCGTTCTTCTTTCCTCTGCATTGTTTGGCTATAAGGACTTACATAATTAGCTGAGCGTTAAGAAGGAGTATCAGGCAAGAATTAGCCTCCCTTAGCTCTGCAGGAAATAATTAACTGGGCTGAATACTGCGTCAGTTTAATTACAAGCAGCAGCTCTTTCTCTCTCCCTCCTTCCCCGTTTTCCTTCCTCGGTTTCCTCCCTCCCCTTCCCTGCCCCTCCCCCTCCCTCCTTTTCCTTCCTTCCTTTTGATTTCATTCTTTCCTTCCTTCCTCATTCCCACTCTACTCTCCCCCTTTCCCGTTTTCCTCCCATTTTCATTAGTTTGCCAAGTACATCCAGAAGTCTCACCCAGTTCCTAAGAGTAAAGATGCATTATGCTGGTATCCATTTTTGTTTTCTAGTGTTAGCAAGGCAACTGTTAACATTTAGATGCAATTGTGAATCTCAGAGGAGCTGCAGCCCCGTGATCTGCAGAAAGTTATAATGTCTTCACATAATAGTAGCAGAGAACTTATTTTAATAAGGGCATGGATGTTGCATTAAATAGGAATAAAAAAATACTTCCAAGCTTGAAACAAATTGGTTTCTCTTTTGAGCCTTCCAAGTCCTATCGGGTTTGCTCTTTGTCCTGTTCGTTTGCTCTAGGCTGTGCCATAAAGACTCTGGCAGCAAGCCCACTATTTCAGGAATGAAGCTGAGAAATGCCAAGAAAAGGTCCTGGAAACTTAGTCCTGTATGGCATATATAAATCTTAAAGTAGCTAGATTTTAAGGCAATCCTTTTACATTAGAAAAGACTTGGGAATTCAAATGCTCTAGAAAATTATACCAAACCATAATTATTGTTTTTCTTCCTTAAACGGGTGATTCGAGCATAAATTTTTCTTTGATTAAAATCGTTTGTAAATCCCTTCACAAGAGAACCTCTTATTTGCTTAATCACCTTCACTGGCCTGCCACGGTATCTGAGAATAGACGTGTTTGTTTTCCTTACTTCTGCAGCCCAGCACAGTCCGCGTGAGGTAAAAGTCACTTCGTAGTGGTGTCCTACCAGAGGTTCCAGGGTATAAACAATTGCACTGTCTCTGAAGGAAGCTTTGAAGTGATTGGAATTATACAACATAATATTGCTTTTCTAAGTGAAACAAGAGAGTTCTTTTTACCTCCTAAATGACTGGTGGGTATTTTATAATTTTTATTTTAAAAAGAAAAAGAAAATAAGGATAACAATAAAACAGAGTTTCAAAACAGGTTAGTAGGAGAATTACAATAATTAACACATTGCATATTATTGTCTTCATAGTAGTTATTCAGAGTATAAGGGAAAGGTGTGATATCCTGTCCAAACAATATTTGCACAAACCTTTCATTTCAATGAACTAAGAGAAAGTAACTGTATAACTAGTGGGTAGGCTAACTAGGATACTTTGAGGTCCTTTGAGGTCTGTTTTGGAGGTATGTGAATTGATGAAATGCTCTTCCAGCAAAGGCTGGGGTGAGGGGGTTTCAGGTCTGTTAGGTACTTGCTTTATGGACTTTTATGTAATTACTCAGTTAATCTTTAGGACAGCTCCTTAAAGGAGGTAACATTGCTCTTCAGGTTTCACAGGTGGAGAAGCTTAGATATAGACAGTAATTTGTCCAATACTACACATCCGTAATGTCTGAGTAACTTCACTCTCAGGAAATTAAATTCAGTTACCTCAAAACACATAATCCCAAAGCATAAATCTGAAGTTATCATGAATTCAGTTGAATATTAAATTAAATTCATTTTGCATATTAAAATTTTAATGTTACTCTTTCCTAATGAAAAGCATACTTATTATACAGCTTCATAAAGCTAGGTTATATAGCTCCATTCAGTGATACAAATCAAGTACAAAAGCATTCTGCTTGGGAAGCTTAGGGTAAGATGTGAAACAATCAAATTTGCCATGCTAAGGTGGACAACCATCAGGAAACAGTCCCCTTTCAACAAACGGTGCTGGAAAATGGGCTCTCCACGTGCCAAAGACTAACACTGGATCCATGTTTATCACCATGCACCAAATTAAAGTCAAAATGGATCAAATGTGCCATTAGTTTTTAGAAGACGTTATCAACACTAGAAAACTTTTGTCAATCTTATTGCCATATATCAGTGTAAAGAATAAAAATCAAATCTACTCAGTGAATTTTCCTAAGTGAGATTTAAACAAATTAATTTTATAGTCATTAAATTTTGATATAAAATTATCTTCTTTCATTTAGTCAATTTAAATTACTAACTTGTGAAAATCCTTAACCCAATAATATATAAATCTTTATATAGTTGACAGGTAATAAAATATCTGTGATTGCTACTTACAACACAAAATGTCATGTTGTTTTTCAAGGATTTTTTCATCCTTTGACTAATAACTATTCAATTGAAATTATTATATCATTATTTTCCATTAAGTAAAGATTTTGTCGTGCTCCATTTCAACATTAAACTGTTTCTCATGGAAGCATCTTTCTTTATTAGCATGCAATTGAAGTGTTTTTTAAAACTAAATTCTTTTCTTTCTATTATTAAAATGTTTTAGGTCACAATTTCTGGACATCTCTTCTTAGTTTTATCTATTATTTAATACACTTTTACAGCTTCAATGCATTCTTGATCAAAATACCTCAGAAATCTAGAGAAAACATTCTTAAAATGTCATTCAAAAATCATTAGTATATCTCATAGATCTAGAGAAAATATTCTCTTTTTGGTCTTTTTCATATAGGGTCTCACTATGCAGTTCAGGCTTATGATGAGCTCACTTTGTAGCTCAGGCTAGTCAAACTTGCAATGATCCTCCTGCCTCAGCTTCCTGAGGGCTGGGACTACAGTGATGCACCACCATGCCTGGCTAGAGAAAATATTCTTAAAATTTATCTGGAACCAGAGGAGACCTACAATAGCAAAAGTAATCCTGGACAACAAAGGACAGGCAGAAGGCATCACAATCTCTGACTTGAAATTATGCTCCAAAGCTACTATGTGAAAATCAGTATGGTATGGCAAAAAAAGAGACCTGAAGATCAGTGGAACAGATTAGAACATGTAGACACAACTACAAACACACTGAGCCACCTTATCTTTGACAAAGGGGTCAAACATGTTCACTGGAAGAAAGACAGCCTCTTTAATAAATGGTGCTGGAAAAACTGGCTCTCCACATGCCGAAGACTAAAACTAGACCCCTGTTTATCACAATGTACTAAATTAAAGTCAAAATGTATCAAAGATCTAAATATTATAACAGAAACATTAAATCTATCTGAAGAGAACTTAGGCAGAAAATTCGAAGATATAGGGATAGGCAGAGAGTTCATGAATGAAAACCAAACTGTATGGAAAATACTTCAAAGAATAAACAACTGGCATCTCATTTTACCGAAAAGATTTTGCATTTCAAAAGAAATCATGAAGAGAGTAAAAACAAGACCTACGAATTAGAAAAAAATATTAGCCAACTATCCCTCAGAGAAAGGACTCCTATATAGAGCATATAAAGAATTAAACAAGGTCAGGCCCCAAAATTCAAAGACCCAATCAAAAAATGGGCATGTGAGATGAACACACACTTCTCAGATGAGAAATACAAATGGCGAATGAATATGAGAAAAAAGGTCAATATCATTGGTCATCAAAGAAATGCAAATTAAAATAACACTGAGATTCCACCTTGCCCCAGAAAGAGTGGCTGCCATTGAGAAATCAACCAACAGCAAATGCTGGTGGGATGGAGGGGACGAAGAAGCTCTTCCCCTCTGTTGGTGAGCGCGGAGACTGATGCAAGCACTGTAAATCTCAATGTGTGACTCCTCAGAAAACTAGGACTAGAGGCCCCATTCACCCAACATTCCCCACTGAATATTTTCCAGAAGAACTGAGAACATCACACCACAGTGATGTGTGTGCACCCAAGTTTACTGCAGCACAATTTGTAATAACCAAATCTTAGAAACAATCCAAATGCCCATCAAAAGACGTGGCATTGTTATACAATAGAATATTACTTAGATATAAAAAATGATAAACTCAAGGCTTTTATAAGTAAATGGGTGCAACTAGAGACCATACTCACAAGTGAAATAAATCAGACCTGCATGTGTAAGCAACATATTGTCTCTCTGGTGTAAGAAATTGAAAGAGTAAATAAGGTCCAAGAAGTACAATAAGTATTTTAAAAGGGAAAGAACCTGCTCAAAAGGAAAGAACAACTGGAATGAGAGAAAGAAGAAAAGAAAGAAAGAAGGAAGGGAAATTTTATATATATATATTTATATATATATATATATAATAGTATATATATGTACTATTAATTTTTATTGGTTTATTGACAGGAACAATTAATACTTATTTTTGTTTTATGTTTTGTTTTGTTCTGACTAATTTTACATGCTTAGATCTGGTAATCTGAGCAACTACTTTGACGACAACAATATGCAATACAACAATTGCTGAGCTCCTGTCATCTGTTTTGTGAAATTTTGTATCATTTTTAAAGTCTTTTATTATTTTTTATTCTCTTTAAAAATATATTTATTTCTGAGGAATAAGTAAGGAAGGCCATTTCATAAAGTAGGGATTTGCATGAGGTAGCGCTGAGTAAAC
The DNA here is from genome assembly GCA_004027595.1 of Dinomys branickii. Classification (NCBI taxonomy): domain Eukaryota; kingdom Metazoa; phylum Chordata; class Mammalia; order Rodentia; family Dinomyidae; genus Dinomys; species Dinomys branickii. The sequence continues at coordinate 117,061 of PVLD010000536.1, read as the reverse complement.
TCCCACTCAGCCTTCTGTTCTCTCTATGCCGCCGCAGGCGCTGGTCTAACCTCGGTCTGCTCACTTTCCTAAATGGATGTGCATCTCATAATGGACAAAAGGTTCCATACTTCACCACTGTATTCATTCCTAAATCTTGTTGATGAACAATTTGCATTCATGCCCTACTAGAATAAAAATATAGTTGCTGTGATTAAACTTTCTCTCAAACAGAAATATATCTTTTCATATAAGAAGTTAAAACTGCCTCCCATTAGCCAACAGATCTCTGATTTGTACCCTTGAAGAATGCATATAAAATTCCTTTTATAATGCATATTTAGTTGTATTTAAAAACCCACAAGTTCACTCCTATATCCCTACAGAGACCTTTTCTGGTCTCCAGATTAAAAGTTATCTCTCTGTGAGAAAACAACTTTACTCTTATCCTGTGATGTGTGACGTGGTGGTCAGTATTCACTTGCTTTTACAAAATCTCCACAATAAAATACTGAACTGATTGTTTAGAGAAAGCTATTTGTTATGCACTGATGGAGTTTATCACTTGTGGTGTGCCAGGAATTTACCTATAGGCACCAGGGAGTCAAGGTGGATGGAATATTTAAGGCATCTGATCTCAGATCTACCAGTTGAACAGGGGAAAACAATAAATACACAAATGGATAGATTTTATGAATATTGGTCTCAGTACTTCTATGCTTAAAAGACAAGCGAGATATTCAAGCATATTTAAAGAGCATGTGATAATTTAGAATTGACTACTGAGGTGTGGACAGGGTGTGCGAGCAGAACTGAAAAAGGATTGAGACCTTCCTCCCTCCTCTTCCCGGCTGCAACTTCCTGGCGTTTACTTGGGAGTAGAAGTGTGGGAAGGAGGAGAAGCCCGGGCTCTGCACGTCGTATGGCTGTGGAGTTCGGCTTAGGCAGGGCCTCTCGGCCTACCCTTACCTGACAGTGATAACCTGATTCGGAATGACTTGCTAACCGCACAGTAGTCTGTCACAGGGCTTTACTTTCCACGTCCAAAGCGGACAGACCATAATGAAACACTGCAGAGATAATTCATTTACATTGAAAAGTACTATTTAATGACTTAGGAATTTAAAGGTAGTGTACCTTGGAGACAATCTTATGAATTTTATTAAAAGTATTTATATAAAGAAAAGCTAAAGAATATTTCATGTTAAATTTATCCTGTTTTTGGTTTAGAGCCCTAAAATATTGCTATATTCCTTAACTTTTTATATGAATACCTAATGATGAAATAACAATTTATTATAACTTAATAATTTATTCCATAAACATGGAATAAATTATGAAATATAAAATATGAAATGAAGACTTTTTTGATAAAACAAAGTATATTTAATCTGAGGGAAGGTATAAAATTTACTTAGTACATGAAAAATGAAAAATTTATAAAGAAATGTAGGAGTACTACCACCAAAAATATATTTATTTTACATTATGATATTTTCCTGATAAAATGAGTTGTGAAATATTATTTTAGATTTCATATTTTGTAAACAGTTTTAGAGTCAAGAAACGTGTAAGATACATTTATTACAAGTTACATTAGCTGTGTTGATTTGGGAAATTTACTGGAAGTCATCATCAGTGGTATTTATAAAACAAAGATGCTAAAGATTTTGTTGAGTGGCTACAAAGAACATGTGCAGTTTTTAATCAGAACGCTTAGAACACTGTTAAAAATACTTAATGAATCAAAAATATAATGAAGAGGAAGAAGGGGAAGGGAGGCCAAACATGGACAACTTTGAAGAGAGTAAAAGAAATCCCTTTAACCACTACCACGTCTAGAAGTTGCTTGTGGACATTTCCCTTCTGTCTCCACGGCCATGTGCATCCCCAGTGGGATACACGTTACCCCCTGGACCAGGTTTCACGACAATCCTGTGATGTCAGCAGTTTTAGGCAGAGACACAGAGAGGGAAATATGCAGTTGAAAAGAACTGTGCTTTAGACACCGGCTTCGGAATCTGCTGTGTCCTGCTCCAGTGCCAACCTCTCTTTGATTCATCGTAATATGTTGAAAACTCAGTTAAGAAGCGAGGCTTCCGCCTGAGGCGTGATGGTAGGTGCCTGTGGTCTCAGCACTCTGGAAGACTGAAGCAGGAACACTGCAAGCCCAAACCTAACTGGACAGTTTGTGAAGATCCTATCTCAAAATAAAAATTAAAAAGGGCTGGGGATGTAGGTCTTCTGAGTTCCATTCTGAGATTCTCAGTACTCCCCTGCACTCCCCTCCCACTGAAAAAAAAAAAACAAAGTAAAGGCTTTTGCTGTAGTGGTGAAAAACAAAATCAAGGAATTCTTTTTTTTTTTCTTTTGAAGAAAATAGTTAAAAAAAAAGAAGAACAATAACAAAATACCCAAATCACAGACAAAGACAAAACAAAGCAAAACATTAAAAATGATATAGGGTTTCAAAACAAATTGACAGGAATTAACAGTGGTTGTGATATTACATATTGTTATCTTCAGCGAAAGTGCTTAGATTACCAGATGTAAAACTGCAAGAGTGATCAAATCATTAAAGAGAATAAAAATAGTAATTAAAAAACATTAGAGACGATACAGGATTTGCTAGACAAGGATAGGCGGGGTAACTCATGCTGGTGTGTGATGGTTTATTGAAAGGCAGTTAACGCTTAAATGTTTTTTATTTTCACCAATTTTGCATGCTTATATCTCATCATCTGAGCAACTGATCTGAAGACAACAATATGCACTACAGCAACTGCTGGTGAATTCCTACCATCGTGTCTAAGAAATTCTTAAATACGTGTTTAGATGGCTATAATCTAACATAAATTATTTCAGCTTATTTGGATTGAGTCATCCAACTGCATTTATCATATCTTCTAAGATATTTATAGTTTAAAAGTAATCATCTCAATCATATTGGTACATATATTCAGTCAGACACGCTTCTACCAGTAACTCATATTATTCGTGCTTTGTAGCATGATGAGTGCTCACAACAAGGCAGATTTTAATGAAAATCTTTTAAATAGTCTCCCTTCTGTTGTTACCACTACTTCCTTTTATGTTGTTAACTTTCTGTTTTGTCTTTGGAAGGTAACATTATATATTTTAGGTAAGTGTCTGCTTCTAAAAATGCTACGAAACCACGTGAGCCAGGGGTCACCTGTCTGTGGCTGTCTCTGTGCTTCAGAGTTCCCAGGATGGGGGAAAGGAGAAAAAAGGAGGGACAGAACATCAAGATAACTAATGTAATTGTGCTCCTAATTTCTATTAGTTCACTGAAAGGGACTGTTAGTGTTTACATTGTTTGATTGGTCTCACATGCCTGTATCTGGTAATCTGAGCAACAACTTTGAAGTTAACAGTACGCGATATAATACCCATTGTTCATTTCCTATCATCTTGTTTTAAAGTATTGTATCATTTTCATTGTTTTTTTTCTCACTTTAAATAAATATAATTTAGTATGTAAACAAACTGATGCCTAAAGTAAGGATATATTTTTGTAACAAACAGCTAAACTTCAATCCCAGGCAACCAACCCAGCAGACCATGCACAGGTAAGGCAAACACTTCATCATATCATGTCCAAATAAGGTAGCTGTCCATCCTGTAGTATCACCCTCACTGAGATTCAGTATCACAGAAGATCTTGACATTTAAAGTCAGTATCATACACAAAATAATTAAACTACTTTTCATATTCTGGGTAACCAAGGCACAGTCTTCCTCCAAATATCCTTTCTGCGTCTACCTACTTTGTTTTTTTTTTTTTTTTTTTTTTTTTAGTTTTTTTTTGGCGGTACTGGGGATCGAACTCAGGACCTTGAGCTTGCTAGGCAGGCGCTTATTCCACTGAGCTATATCCCCAGCCCTGCATCTACCTATTTTGAAAAAAATTCACTCTTGGATTTTAATTATCCTCATATGTGACATCTCATATATCTCTTGTCACAACATTTTATCTATAGCATTTTACTTGGACCTAGTCATAAAATTCTGTCACATATACATTTGTATTCAGACACCTTCCCCTTCAATTCTGCAGCGCTGTACTCTGCTAACCCTCACCAACCCATCCTCCGCAGAAACAGGCTTCTTTGTGCTCTAGTTCATGTCCGGAATCTACTCTTGGCTGTCGCAGGCCTGGGAAGGTATACGATACATGGGTTAGAATCACAAGATTTGCAAAAAGACTCTGACACTTGAAAGTTATTTCAGTTCATGAAATTGTTCGACTTCTCAGAGACTGCTTATCTTCTTTTATGGGGGTTAGTGAGATTGAACCTAGTGAGGATTGAGCCACTTCCTAAGCCCTTTTTTATTTTAAGAAAAGGTCATGTCTGGCTTCGAACTTGCAATCCTTTTACTGCAGCCTTCTGAATAAGTGGAATTACAAGCATACTTTGCCAGATCCAGTTTATACCATGGAATTTTAATAAGTGATTTCAGGAGGACAAGTTGGCAGTAATACAGTCAAAACAGAAAGAATCTCAACAGAAATTGACAAATAGTATTTCATATAGGGCTTTTAGATAATAAGAAATATGCATTTTATTCTACATGAAATGAGATGTCACTGGAGAGTTATATACATATCATTCCAACCACAGTGAGGAGAATAAAGTATAGAAAGGCAAAGTGGGGACCGGGGAAAAATGGACAATTACAGTAAACCAGAAAACACACGTGATGGTTTAGATTAAGCTTGTGGCTCTGAGGAGAGTGAAACCTGAGTTGTTCTGGTAGCTGTTTTGAAGGCTGAGTGGACAGGATGTGCAGATATTTGGTTTCCAAGAACAGCTAACTGAAAGAGACATCTTTAGAGTCGTGAATAGATTTAGCAAGTGTTAACATGACTGTTGTGTCAGTAGATGAGACGACTTAGGAAAGTATGTGGCTCAGGAGAAGTAAAGATACCTGAAAACGAAGCTCCGGAGAAGTTCAAAGCTGGGGAAGAGGAGAAAAATCTGCCATCTGTCTAATACCTGCATCTACGATGCATTTACCATCTGTCACCTATCTATCTATTTGGTCAGCTTTTATTTCTTCTACTATATTTTGTGTCCAAAAGTTTTGTAAGTTTGGGAAATACAGTTGTAGACAAAATAAATGTTAAAAATCTGTCCTTCTGGAGCTCATTTCTCAAAGAAAAACAGTGATGATGATAAACAAAGCCACCAGGGAAATGAAAAACCCTAAAGGGGTGAACAGAAGCGGCAGAGGGAGATGCTTAGCATGTGGAAAGTTTCAGCGAGTCTGTAACTCATTTAAATTACTTCTTTGTTTTACACAGCAATGAAAAACCATCACACTGTATGGCTGAGCAATTAAATACAAATTTTTTAAAAAAGAGAATATTCTGCTACTTAACTAGAACTATACCATTGTAACATCTACTAAGTGTAATTATAGTCTCTGAATGTTATGTAATATCCAGGCTCTTCCACAGATATATAATGACCATAAAAGTTATAAACAATTTTTCTTTTCTTTTTTTTTTTTTTGTGGTACTGGGAATCAAACTCAGGACCTTGTGCTTGCCAAGCAGGCACTTATGCCACTGAGCTATATCCCCAGCCCTTATTTTCTTAAAAATAATCTTGGGTTGGTTATTTTTAAATGTAAAATTGACAGAGTTTATTGATAAACTGGAAATGTCAATTTCCAGTGGGAAATAGTAAATATAATTAAAGTACTTTTCAGGTTCTGGGTACTCAAGGCACAGTCTTCCTTATAATTAACTTTCTGCATCTACCAGTGAGAAAATATTAAAAATGAAAGCAGCGATGTTCTTCCTGAGGATTTTTTTGCATACTCCAATGAAAGAATGAAATTATTTCTAACTGGGGCAGCCTAATAAAGAGAATATTCAAAGTAAGTAATAGATGCATAAAGTTCATGAACATTATGAAATATTTGAAGGGTTATATGCTCAAGACCTGTGGTTTCAAGGACAAACTTGAGCTGTGTACGTTTGGACATCATCAGTATTTGTATAGTACTCAAGGCAGCAAAACCGAATTGTATTTCCTGTGGAATACACATCGGTAGAAAGGGAAAGACATCCAGAAAATGGGCATAGACATCACAATATTTAGAGATGAGAGGAAGGGAGGAAGCAGCAAAGAAGACAAAAAGCAACCTTCAGGGTTAGAGAAAACTCCAGGATTCCTGGGTCTGTTGGCCTCACTGAAGACGCACTGAGGAGGACAGCATATGCAGGTATCCGGTGCTGACGTGACTGAAAAGCGGTCAGGCCCTCTGTTATCATGGACTTAACTGTCAGTCCATGTGACAGTAGGTGACATGCAATCCTAGTGACAGAATGCAATTTATGAAGAATGTAACTGACAGAAGGACAGAAGCCTGTCTCGGCCAGCAGCAACACAGGACTCCTAGGTTTTGAGACAAGAGGAGGGCTTCATACACTAAGCTAGACAAAGGTATGTATGCGGGCTTCATTAAAGACCATGAGCACATCAGAGGTCATTTAAGAAACCCTCCAGGCATCAGTGGCTGGCCCCGGAAGACCAGCTTATTTTCTTTAGGATTTTACAAGGGTGGGGTTTGGAACGCAAGCCATTGTCACCTGGTGAGCAAGATGGTGGCACCTCCAAGAGGCAAAGCAGAAAATTCTAAGATTTCTTCCCTTGAACACACTGATAATCTCAGTCGAGAACAGTTTCCACAAGCTGTTGTAGCTGGTCGGACAATTCCTTTTCGAAAATATGGATTTACAGCCATGACTCTACTGTTATTGTTCTTCATTCTAAGGCCCTTCATCATCTCTGCAGCTTGGCCTTTTTCAAAGTGCCTCAGTGTTGCAATCACGTAGTACGTGGTCTTAAACTGTGCTTGAATGAGATTATTAAAAGCGGGGACTGAAGTTTCCTGACAATTAATACTGAGATAAAAGAATGAAAAAATAACAACAAATGCACAATTTCTAATAACTAAATCGTGGAAGTAACACAAATGCCCATCAACTGAGGAATGGATAAATAATTGTAGTATTTTTACATAATGGAATATTACTTGGCTATAAAGAAAGATAATCTTGAGGCTTTTATAGGAAAATGGATACAGCTAGAGACCATACTCAGAAGTGAAATAAGTCAGATCCGCATGTGTAAACTCAATATTGTCTCACTAATGTAAGAACCTGAAAGAATGAATAAAATCTAGGATGTACAATAGACCTTGTGAAAGGAAAGAAACTGCTTAAAAGGAAAGAACAACTGGAATGAGGGAAAAGAGAAAAAAAAGAAGGGGAAAATACATACACATGAATATGCGGGATTGCTAACGTAGTGGTAGTGATAGTGAAAATTAAACTGGGATTTATGGCTAAAATATTATATGATTTGCTTATCTAAAATGTCTTTGATAAATATCTTGAGTGATCTGATGACTTCTGCTTCTTATTTTCTTTGGGTCCATGGTGTCTGGTCCTGTGGAATTTCTGCTTGTCTCTCCATACCTCAACTTATTCTCCATTCAGATTTCCTCTCCAAAGTGTTTCTTTTGGCTGAATCCCAGCCTTTCTGGATTTCATACTCAGTGTCTGTGTTTCAGTTAATTCCTTCTCTTTCTAATTCTTCATAGTGGTTTTTATGCTTTTCTCCTTTACATCTTTATGAGCGGACAAAAATAGACAACTGGTAGACTTATTTAATTTAGTGACTTACTGTTAAGGAGTAAAGAAAAATGGGGAAATGTTGAGAACAGTGGGAGGTCACATTTTAACCATGGGAAAGTTTTGTGCAGTAAACCCATAGGTATGATTCAGTGGAGGTGAAACAATGCTAAAAGGAAAATAAAATGAATTATTAGAAATTAAGTGCTTGCATAGTCATCTAGTGGGTGGAAGTGAGAGAATCCAACCTCCGGGCAGAGATGGGACAGGAGACACAGTAATAAGAACACCAGCTGCTATGTTGATGTTTTGGACAGAGAGGTGCCCCATGGTCCTTTCCTGGTTCCTATTGTCCCCCTCAAAGAATTAAACAGGACAACCTAGAAGTTCAACATTTATTTAAGGGAAAACAAGATGAAAAAGAAAGAAAAAAGAAATGCTCAAGAGGAAGAAGTGCTCTAAATGAAAGAGAAAATATGCCCTGCATGCAGAGTGAGCCACTACAAGGACCAAAGCACAGTGGCAATTAAATCAGGCTGACCTCAAACTAATGATGATTCTCCTGCCTCAGCCTCCTGAATACTGGGACTACAGGCATGCACCACCACGTCTGACTGGTCACTGTCTTTTATATCTTCTTTGGACATCAGATCCAGACCATTCCATTCAGCGCTCAAATGCTGCTCCAGGCATGCATCACTACTATTATCTGACAAGTCTCCATGATTGATGAGTCATTCCTGATTGTCCAGCCAGCTTCCCTTCCCCCAATTTCCTAGTTTATTGGAGTTTTGATAAGTAGGTTGATTCTGTGAACTAATTAGTTCTGAGTTTTTCCTTTTTTCATTGTAGGAAGGAAGTCTAAAACTCAAATTGTGACTGACATAAGAATTGTTTAGTTTAATTGTGAGGAAGGGGAAGGCATTGATACTCTTTGGAAAAGATGAAGTTTTGGGTGGATTATTGGTATAAATACTGAAACAGTGTTAACACATGTGCTTGATTTATAGTGGACAGAAGGACAGCAGGCTTGATGCTAAAATTTTCCTGTAAGTGAATAAGATTCAGCAGAATTTAAGCAATCAACAGCATCCAGAAAGGTGAGTGAGTGATATAGTATCATTAAATCTACTTCAAGAAAGTTCATTCTGAGCGGGAAATGAGAAGTAATAGTTGGAAATAATAAGTAAGAAGTGGTTCTCAATGATCTATGAAACAGCAGAGAGAACAGAGTGATGAGCTGAATCACCACATACAAAAGTCGAGATTTCCGCCTTTGCTTTGTTAGGGTTTTACATTTCTTTTTGAAAAAGTTAACTCTGCCCCCTTCATTGTTTTCTCCTAGTTGTATTGTTCCTACTCTGATTTTCAGACCTACGCTGTGCTTAAGTCAGTAAAAGCCCTGAGTTTTGCCAAGCCAGAAAACCAAATGACATCCACTGATCTTCCTTTCTTCTCAGTTTCCGTATCCGCCCGGGTCGTCACCAGAGCCCAGAGGTCCACTCGCCAGACCTCTCAAGTCCACCCTATGCCTTGCTTGTTCTCTCCACCATTTCTCGCTGCTGAAAATGCAACTAGGTCACCAAATGTTACGCTCTCACCATTCTTGTTCTCTTCCAGGCCACTTCCTCTATGGATGCAATGGTTTTTCTAAACTTAAAATTTGATAAAATTCTGCCCTGACATTAATTTTTTTAGAAAATTCCACATGATATCCTTGATACGTGATCCAAGCTATACTGCGGTTTGTAGACCCATAACCTGGTGTCTTCATCACTGTCTGTCTAGATTCGTGACTGGCCACATCTGCCTTACGACTTTTTCTTACTCTTTTCTATCATCTCTGCATCTTGATATATGCAATTTCATACCCTAAAAGGGGCTTTTTAAATCTTCCTGAGGAAGGATTTATAAATTTCAAGGACTGGATTGATAATCCCCAGTGTTTGTTTTCCAAGTTGGTATCCATCACAGCAGGGTCCTCACTACACCAGTCAGTTGTTAACTGTGGCTCTTTCCCAGCAGTCTGTGGTTAGTTTCGTGATGGTAGTTCTGTACTTTTTCAGCATTATATCTATGTTGATGGCAAAGCATTCGCCCAGTGCCTGGCTTATAATTGTTATTCTATAAACACTGGTAGAATTAATGAAATTATAAAAGATTACACAAGTGTGAGATAAATTGTAATGTAAAAACTTAATTTTTAAAATTTTTGTTTACATTCATAATGTTGGATAAAACAAGACTAGAACCAGATGCCCAAATAATGATATAATTTCATCTTTGTGATAATAATTACATAGTTGGTATTAATGTGCTATAATAATGGCTAAAATGGATGAAATATTGTGGTGATTGTTTTAATTACCAACTTGGGTCTTTTGTAGCAGTATTGATTGATTATGCAAAACTCAGTTGTTACATTAGGGAGAGAAAAATAGCCTGAGTAGAACTCTAATTTTAGACAAATAACTGCAAATTATGATGTCATAACTCTGGGGAGATCTGTTAAATAGACTCAAAACTGTACATTTAAAACTATGATTGATCATGTTTTCCTTAAGAAGGGATTACTGTTTTTGAAATTCCAATCTGTCTTTCGTTGGTGGAGTGGAGAATGAAGCTTTAGTAGTTTATAATTTTTATTCCTATTTTTTAGTTTTGAGTTAAAAGATTACAGAACAAAATAAACTGTTTCACTGCTGTTATGGTTCGTGTCTACATGCCCTACCACTCGAAACCTTGAACAGTCGTGTGGGAAGGCTTTCTGGGGTGGCTGAATTCAGCATTTGTGACTGATTCTCAGTCCAAGGCTGGGTTTCAGATGTGAGTGCTACACTCACCCTAGGGCGGGCAGCCTGTGTGCAATACAAGGGACAGAAAAAGGCTTGCTCTTTCTTCCTCCTCTCTAATTGCTTCTGGTATCTTTCGCTGCCATGAACAGGTGCCCCTCTGCCACTAACATGCCACCCAGCCTTAGAGTCAGCCAATTACAGACTGGGACCTCTACAAACTGTGACTTAGTAAACCTTTCCTGCTTTAACCTTTGATGTTGGGTGTTTTGTCTCAGCACTGAGAGAAGTAACTAAGACAATTAGGTTCTTCACATTAATTATAAATTCCCAACTTACAGTAGTTTTTGCACATTCAGAACAAAATCCTTTCAACTACTATATTTCTAAAATGTTATTCATATCTATAAAACAGAGATTCATAGTATAGAATATAATTTCTTCTTGGACTATGTTAAGAGTATAAATATAATAAAAAATACTATTATTAATTATGCTGATACATTTATAGTTATTTAATCCCTTTGACTTTATATGTAATGCCAATTTAAACACTATGAATTTGAAAGATCATTTTATCTTATATATTTAATAAGTAAATATTACATGCAGATTTCTCAATATACTATAAAAAGATATTAGTTTATTTTAAAAGATTTTTATAATGTTATCCGGTATTTAGGTGATCAAAGACAAAAATTGTGAACTTTCATGATTCTATATTGTAAAAATCTTTAAACTTGATATTATATAGCCTTTTGGGACAGGGTTGAATTAATAATATTAAGAGCATATAAGCAAAATATGAATTTCAGGCATAATACAAAAAAACTTCAATTTTAATTGCAAAATTTATGAGAGGATTTCCACTTTTATATCAAGTAATGGCACCACTTCCAAAGTGCTCACAAATCTCTTGTGCGGCATCCTAAATAAAACCTAAATACTGACAAACCAGTTATATGGCAAAATTGTTTAGATCTTTTGTTCACATTTAGCATAAGCATGCCAGAGGGATGTTAAGGCAAATTTTGTTAAGTGTATCCCTTCTACAAATCCACTCACATTAGCATGCATTTTTGTAATTCAGGAGTACCATACTGGCATATAATACATACAGTGCATACTGTACCAATATAGGTAAGTTCTTTAAGAAAAGTGGCATGATTCTCATGACAGTTGAATTTATAGGAGTGAAGAACAGATGCTGTTTGTCAAGTATAACATTAGTTAAGTATTTTTAACTGTCAAATGTAAGAGTTTATCAAAATGAATTTTTATCATAGTTTCTTGGAAAATGTCCCTATTTTTAGCATTTCATAGCTATTAATATAATTGTACATATTCTTAAGAGACTTTTATGGTAATAATTATTAAAAACAAGCTTTCATTGACAATTATCAAAGACATGCTTACTATATCACAGCTATTGTATTTAGTGATTTGAGCATGGTTTTCATCTTCATACCAGTTGTCAAGATTGAGGTTTATTTTAAGGACGAAAATGTAAGTTTCAAATAGGATGTTGTTTGCTTATGATGTCTTAAAAATAGACAACTGACAATAAAAATTAGTCATGTTATCTGTAGTTGTACTCAGTGTGTGCTAAGTTCTATTTCTGTTTAAGTTGTGGATTTCTATCAGAAGATTGTAATTCAGAGAAAATGTCTGTGAGAGTTTTCTGTTATTGTTCACACTGAAAATATTATGCTCATTCAAAATGGCTCAACAAGTAGCAAGCAAGGGGCTCCAGCAGAGTGCAGAGGGCCCGTGCACACGTCGTGTTCACGTACGCGCTGATGAGTACTTTAAGGGATTCGTGGAGCACTTTGCGTTGTTTCATCACTTTTTAGTGTTTCTCTCCCATGTTTCCAGGCACTGAGGCTGCGCTAGGGTACTGAGTCATTTTGATCGTACACTAAAGGCATTACAAACACCGCAGGGAACACTGAAGTCAGGAGGATGTACACTAGTGGTGCACTACTGCTCAGATCGTCACTGGCAAGGAGGTGCGGAAGTGTTTCTCAGCTTCGCTTTGCCGTCTACCTGCAGCCGAGTTCTCCCACTTCCGTAAATGGTTACGGGGTTAAACCTCACATCCTTTTCTCCCACTTCCGTAAACGGTTACGGGGTTAAACCTCACATCCTTTTCAGCATTTTGAAGCAGCTGTGTTTCTTCTTTTTAAAATATTTTGTTCTTTCATGTACCATTGGATGAAGAACTTGTGTGGCCCTTTCATCTGCAGGGACACACTGTGAGCAGAATATCAGATAACATAGAGGAGGAACTTTTAAAGGAAGGTTATCTGGCTCAAGATTAACACATTAAAATTCCTACTGAAAATATTATTGAATAGATTGTTCCTCTTTGCCCTCTTTATGAGTTATGAGTTAAACCGGCTGGAATTTATTGACAGTGCTGAGAGAAATGAAGCTGCAATATCCAATTGATTATTTAAAATGTAATAGGTTCTCAGTTTTAAATCAGTGATGAGAACAATACAAACATAAAATTTAATTAGTAGACCACTATGACCCGAGAGCTGGAACAGTGTTCTTTAAGACTGAAAGCGCCCAATTGCCAGTGACTCAGGATGAAGCGGAGCGCAGCCCTCGCGTGTAGCAGGCGGCTGCCCCTCCCACAGGAAGCACGGCGCTGGGAACGGCTATGCACAAGTCCGGGAACTGCTAATGATTCTAACCGGATTCTGAATTAATACCAAAGGAAACCAATGCGAAGTAAAAATGAAAGCATGTTGTACTTATATTTTCATGAAAGGGGTCTGCATCTGTGTGCACGCACATCTAATAGGGGGTGCAAGCGTGTGTCTGGGATGCAAGATGGAGACTAAAGGAAATACGATAAAATAATTAAAATTTTAAATACAAGGAAAATCTCACATGAACAGACTATGGTAATGCGCCAGGAATAACTGAATTATTTACACTCATACACACACGTGCAATTTGAACAATAGTTGGAAAGTTTTAAAAAACAAAAAATACTATATTATTCTAGATAAAATATTGGAACTAAAGTATTTCCTGATTTTTATTATCATGGATTAAAATATATTTATTTATTTTAAAGTGCATCTCGTGCTTATAATCAAAGCTCAACTGCTTCAGGATATCAGAGACACAAAACTCTAAATAAACGGTTTACATAAAACTTTTCCATACTTGCGCCACTTTTCAACTGTATAACTGTTTTCAAATCTGGCAATTTCCCTTAGTGAAAACATTTAACCCATCATGTACAGAATAAAAGCATACAACCACTGTAGTGCATGTTCCTTCCATATATTTGTATTATAGCTATGCTACTCATTAAGGTACTATTACCAGAGAATTGTACTTTAATATTAGTTTTTCCATGTTTTTCTATAATCTTTTCTCTGTTCTCCATCAGTGTGAAGTGATACCCTTCACAAGGTAGCAAAGGATTCCCAAGGCACTAAGCGCGTGATCTTTAATTCTCATCTATTTTCTATATATCCTTAGCTGAAAAGTTATAACAGATCAACTCTCTAGAACATGTTCTATAAGAAGCTTATCAATTAGTCAATCAGACTAATGCGAAGACAGCGATAGGCTATGTACCAGCTGTTGTGACTGTCCCACGAACCTGTTTGGGAACTGCAGCTACATCACCTATTGCCAACTAATGTGTCAACGATTGTAACTGTATCACTAACCTGTTTCATTGTCTTTTTTACTCTTTGAGATAAGAAAAAAAGGAAGAAAAAGAGAAAACCTGGAGCTTATCCAATTTTTACAGCCTTCGCGGGGTTTCCCTGATATTGAGCTATTTTTCACACTTCTGGTGTTGAATGATGACTTGTGCTCGCCATTTTACTGAATCAAATCTTCCGTTCTCTTATCTGTTGTTTCTTTTTAATTAAACAATGTCCAGGTTTAAATAAGCAGAGGATGGAGATAAATTTTGTTTCTTCTGCATTTTACTATTTTTCCTTTATAGATATCTGATAACGCCGTTATCTACAGTAGGTTCCTAGTGGGAAAACTTTTTTATGGTATATTTATATTCTGTAGACAGTAGTAATTTAAATGACAATAGTCACAGATTCTCGATCACACTGCAAAGTTGGCTGAACTCATAGTATGTTTAGAGAACTTCTGTTAGGACTTGATTTCATTTATTTATACCAAAATCTCTCCATTTCATAACAGATTTCCTAACAGATTTCATTGTAAGAATGACCTATGAAAAAGATGAAATTTATTTTTATATTTAAACAGCAAAATTTTTCTTACCTTAGTATTTCCTATTCCTAACATATGTGATTTCTAATGTACTAAAGGTAGAAAAACAATGTAATTAAGAAAGGTTGCAAGCAACCAATGTAGATTTGTTACAATTTAAAGTAAATTTACATTCAGTTTATTATGAACCCAAGAAACTAATAGACTATGAATTCTAAACTGAGGAGAAGAGAAAGTTAAGGCCATCTGTCCTGAAATTGTAAATGTATTGACGTTATTTTGATATATTACTTTTCTAATAGACATTAGATAATGATTCCCTGAATGTTCCGTGGGACTTAGAAGACACTGTGTGTTTTGTCGTCTCAGGGCCAATATTTTCTCACTGTCTCTATCAGCAAAGATAAGAGAAGCGAATTCTCCCCTGTTTTGTTTCTTCTCTTGCTGTTGATTTGCAGCCTCTCAGCTCTAGCGGTAACATCATTCACCTCTTGCCTCAGTTTCCTTGGAACCAACTCCTAATAAAAGAGGAGCTGAGCCTGCTTTTGGACACCTGTAGTGTTAGCTACACATCAAACTGCAGCAGGCTGAGACCTTCGTCTCCTAGACTCTCTCCCAAGTTATTGCTTACTCTGTTTCCTCTGCTGGTGAGGACAGTGGGCACAGTGCTTGAGCTCACAAATTCACGGTCAGCCTGAGCAATGTGTTGAGCTCTCATCTCAAAAGACACATCCACACATCTACACATGTAAACATACGCACACACACACACACACACATACATGCGCACACACACACATACACATGCACACATGCACACACATACATGCACACACACATACACACATACACACACATACACATACATGCACACACACATACACACACATACACGCACACACACATACACATACATGCACACACATACACACACATACATGCACACACACACATACACACATACACGCACATACATGCACACATACATACACACATACACGCACACATGCACACATACATGCACACATACACACATACACGTACATACACACATACACACAGACACACACATACACACACATACATACACACATACACACACACGCATACATACACACATACACACACACATGCATACATCCACACATCCACACATCCACACACACATCCACACATCCCCACAATACACACACATACATGCACACATACACACATACATGCACATACACACATACATACACACATACATGTGTGTGTGTGTGTGTGTGTATATATATATATATGTATATATATATATATATACTTCCATTAAAATTTGGAGCACCTTTCACACTAATCGGTTCCAATAGAATTTTTAAAAAGTAAATATCAAAAGAAATACTACCTGATAGCTTTTTGGAGGAGTACCAAGAATCGAAATCAGGACCTTGTGCTTGCCAGGCAGACGCTTATTCCGCTGAGCTCCATCCCCAGCCCCATGATAGCCATTTTTTACGTTTGAAATAGTAGGAAGGTTATTCATTAGTTTCCTCTTTGCTTCCTATCTCCTGATTCCCCTTACATGTGCTCTGCTAGTCTAAGCTACTGATAGCCTATGTTCTAAAATCAGATGGTTGTGTTTTATTTAAAGTTGGTATTTTCTAGAAAATATATAAATACATGAAATTAGGCCTAGGGTCATGATCCTGAAACAAAGCTAAGTCAACAACGTGAATCGCCGTGCAATGGCCATCAGCCACACACAAGCTTGGGAGCGTCTTTCCTAAGGAAGCGGAAGCAGTAAAGGGCTCTCGCTGATCTCACTCCGTTACCCCTAACTTTCCCGTTTCACATCAGAAAGCCTTTGAAAGTTTATAATTTCTGAGTCTTCTGCTCTCATTCTCTTCTGAATCTGCACTAAGGGTCTGATTCTTGCCATGCTATCAAACCACAGGTCTTTTTGACACTAATGTGCCCACCACAAACCTCACAGCTGTTTATAGTTTCACGTAGCTTCTGGTGCAGCCACTACACTGGATGCAGGTATCAGCTCCTTGAAATTGCTGCTTTTTTGTCTCGAGGGGTTGATAAGTCCATTTCTTATTACTCTAACAAAACACCTTAACATGGCTAAGCTTTTGAATGAAAAGCAGATGATTTCGTTAATAGTTCTGCAGAGTTAAGGGGCTAGAGGTGGCAACGGGTTGGCTCTGGTAAGGACCTGATGGCAGATGGCAGAAATGTGTCCAGGAGCTTGATCACGTGATCACCAAGCCAGAAAGCAACTCAGATCCAGGCTCATTCCTGCAATACTTGCTCTCAGGAGAACTACTTTAGCGTCTTCTGCAGGTGGGGCTCCAGTGTCCCAAAGACATTGCTCTATTCCAGGTTCTTAAAGATTCTACTACCTCCTTCACATTGCCATAAGCACACAGACCTTTGTTAGAGCCTCCATGCCCAGCATAGCAAAGGGATACTCTGATTTCCTAGGTTCTCTTCCAAATTACCTGGCTTTCCTGTTTTCTTTGATGGTTCATTTTCTTTCTTCTGTCCTCTAATGTTACACACTTGCTGTGTCTAAACTTGCACAAATGATGCAATCCTGTGTCATGGCTTTAAAGAGCATCTTTTTCTTGCTATGAGATACCACATTTATATCTAGCCCTTACTCTCTTAAAAATGTAGACTTCTATTAGAATAATTATTTTAGTGTTACACATGCCGTGTCTGCAGACTTGTCATTTGAATATGTAAAATAACACTTTTAAATATGCTCTCCGGGTCACATCCTTCCACAGTCCCCTCTGGCTATTCAAAATGGTGCCACTTGCTCCTGCAGTGGTTCAGGTCAAACAGTCTGAAACATCCTGATCTTTATTAAATCTCTCACATTCTATACCCCATCAATCAGCAAATCCTGTCAGATCTTCCATCAAAATATACCCTAACCTGACCATTTCTTTCCATTTAAGCCTAGTCCAAGACACCATCATTTCTCACCTGGATGGTTACAGAAGGCTCCTGAGAGCTTATCTCCATTTCATTCTTAGGTACACACCAGAAACAGAGCTTTTATAAGGTCTGAGTTAAATTATTTTACTCAGCTTTTCTGTATCGCTATCTCCTTCAGCCTAGGTTACAAAATGTACCCATTTGAAGGCCTGTGTAATGCGGTTCCCTATGAGGCCCTTATAACCACGCCAGCTTTGCTGCTGTCCCTGCAACAACCTAAGCGTTTCGATATTGGTTCTGTTACTCAGAGCTCATTCTCTTGGGAAAACTTTTCTTCCGCATCAACACGTAATCTACTCCATCACTGTGTCCTAACTTCGCCAGAGGCTTTCATGACCACCTTCTGCATGACCAGAATTCATTCACATCCTGCTCTGCGCCCTTGATTTTGTTGAATCTAGTTTTTTTTCAGATGTCTCATCACTGTACCTCATATCACATCACTGTCTTTCTTATCCATGGGTTTACATCCAAGATCCTCTGAATATATGAAGTCAAAGATAGTACTAAACATTATCATATGTGGCACTTTTTTTACCTCTGGCCAAAATACCTGATATGATTTAATGGGGGAGTGATTTATTATTCACAGTTGCAGGGACTCAGTTCCCGGTCAGCTGGCTCCGAGGCAGAGGCGCCATGGAGGGCGGTGTGGGGGAGGAGAGCTGCACGTGCTGTGGTGGCTGGAGGCACAGGAGGGAATAATGCTGCAGAGGAAGAGGCGAAGGACTAGCTGTAGACTCCAGGGTCACTCCTCCATAGCCCACCCAGACACGCAGAAACACGCTTCACTGGTCCCCTGAAAGGATCCCCCGCCAGTCAAGTAGACCATCCGCCTACCCATCAAATCTGTGTATTATCTTTTCCTGTTGTTGTTTTTCTATATTAAGGTTTAATATGTGAATTAGGCACAGTAGGGCTGGGGATGTAGCTCCGTGGTAGAACACTTTCCTAGCATGAGGCTCTGAGTTTGATCCCCAGCATCAGAATTAATAAATTAAATAAACCCTAGTGAGAGATTAACAACTGATAATAAAATAACAGTAGCATAATAACAGGTTGTAAGGAAAGTTTCATATGTGTACGCAGTCTCTCTTTCACAATCTGACTGTACTTCTCTTTCCCCTCTTGTGATAAAGTGACATGACACAGTCTTTACTTCATGAGAAGAAGTGATACGAGTGTTGTCAACTCTGCAGCACGAGGGTTGGCTACTGTGCAAGTGTCACCTGAACATGCACGTTGGGCTGTTGCAAAGACAGATGTAAACTACTTAAAGTTACGCTTAGTTTCTGTGTTTTGTTACTTTGTGAGTCAATAGTCTATATCTGACAGGTCTTGCAAAGTACTACATTTATGTGCATATTCCTGAAATTATTACTTTGATTTCTAAAACATTGATTAATTCTAATATTAGGCTGAAAAGAGGCATGAGTGAGCTGAATATTATAATTCTTCCAAATACATAAGACATTTGGGGAAATAGGAAACAAATCATATTATTTCCAAGTAAATGGATTCAATAAATGTGATCTTCCATGTTTTAATGTTCCTTCTTCTAGTAAAAAGGCATTGATTTTCCTTTACTGCCCTGTGATTGAGTATTCTGAAATAGTTGTTCAGACATATTTTATTTTATTGCTCTCTTCATAGATTTGGCCCATTGGTGGGTATCTGAGTTTTTAGTCTCCACCTGCTGTCATGGGTGGTAAAACACTACTTTACTCTAAAATTATTTTGCGAGTGATCATATGTGTACTTTAGATTGTCCCATAATGTAATTCTTTCATTTCAAGTAAGTTATACTAATGCATCGGAATTGTTTAAATTTTACATTTGTATTCTATGCATTAAGCAAGTTATGGGAATGCTTTAGTTAGCATTTATTATTTTACTAATTTCTGAGCAATTCCTCACCTAATTCCTAAAGGGGAAAGAGACTTGAGGTGATAGAACATTGGTCTTGTTGTGTTAGCAATAAAATAAATCTGAGAAGATTTAAGCTTTGATCCTTCTGCAAAGTCATCAAAATGTTCCAGTCGAGTTAATTATGATAATGTACCACCAATAATTATAGAATTACAGGCTAAGGTATTTTTCCACACTCTGAAAACCACATGAACTATTATCTGTCAGAAAATCTAATTATAAGTCTGATAATAATTGGACTAGATGGCCAGATGACAGTCATTCACAAACTTAAACTTGTCTCTGTGTCTCACAATGTCTAATTTTAGTCCGTTCTTTGCCCTCAACTGTGGAACATTAACCAGGCAGGTAGCAGCAGGCTAACATGCTTAAATTACTAGTTTGTAACCAAATGCACTTTCTAAGCACACTTAATGACTGCTGTGAATAATTCATGGTGAAGGCAGCCTGGTGACTACATAGTGTAAGGGAATGAATGTGAATAGTTTTAAGTCCCGGTTAATCTTTTTTTTTTGTCACTTACTATCTGCAGTTCACGTTTCTTCTGTGCACCACGATTTTCTCATCTGAAAAGTGTTAGACGGTCTTATCATTTCAGCATTATTTCATTCTAATAATGGAATCCATGTACTTCATACCTTCTCATAGTTTGGCACCATTTAGTTAAAAGTATCTTTAACTGATATGCCTCTGCATATTAAAAGATATCAGCTGTTAAAGAAATATGTTGGCCAGGCATGGTGTTAAATGCCTGTAATCCCAGCACTTGGGAGGCTGAGGCAGGATGATTATTGTGAGTTCAAGGCCAACCTGGGGTGCATAGTAAGCTCTAGGTCAGCGTGAACTACACAGCAAGAACCTGCTCAGAGAGAGAGAGACAGAGACAGAGGCAGAGAGAGGCAGAGATTTGGTGAAGGACGTGCACTAATGCTGTATAACGAGTACAGATACAGAGTGAATGCTTGCACAGTAATTCAGAAGGGGGGAGAGTTCTCCAATGAGCATTTTCACTTTCTCCCAGCTTCTCTGTTGCATTTTACAGGCGTGGGACATACTCCAGGAGGAAGAAAAGGACATGCCAAGAAAATGCACTGATTTGGAAAATAAATGAAGTCAGAATAGTAGCATTTGTTACCGTTTCTCGTGACTCATGTAAGCAAACAAGGTAGAGCTGCGCCTCTTAAATTATAAATATGCACTTATTTAACATACGACTATCAAAACTCATTCTTGTTGTAACAGCATGTAACGTAATAACTATTGTTAATTTCCTATAGCCTTGTTTTGAAATTCTGCATTGTGTTTATTACTTTTTGTTTTATTTTAGATTTTGTTTTCTTCGCTTTAAAATAATACATTATTGCTGAGTGTGTTCCTAGCACTGGAGTGAATTATTGATACCTATGTGCAGCCTTCTTCCTTTGCATGTGCGTGTGGATTTCAATTCAGAAATAAATCCTGATGGTTTAGAAATCTGTCACATCCATGGCTTCTCATTACTACAGTGTCAGCTTAGTACACAGACATAGGCCTTATTTGAATTGTCCTAATTACTTACAAAGATCTTGTGTACTGATATAACATAGTGTTGCACTAAATTTAATCTCATCTGCTCTATGAAAGTCATGAAGTTATTTATTTTCTACAGATCGGGTAACTATGACACTGAAAAGTTTAATATGTTTTTATTTATGCAGAATAAATTGTTCCTTCTTGGAAAACTTTCTCAAAGTGTAGAGGATACTTAATAATTGAGAAAATACTGCACTGCAAGAAAAGGAGTGGATGTGTTGTAATGTGAGCTATACATTATTTTAAGCAATTTTTGGTTTCATAACACCAAAATAAGAAAAACATAAACATAGTATGTCTCAGCACATGTATCTGACAAAGAAGTTAGGGGACTTTGTGCAGTGTACAGCTACTCTAAATAAATGAGCTATCACTAAAAGTACAGAAGACAATTTCCTCAATTTTGAGGTTTAGTTTATTTGAAAGTCTTATTAATTAATTAGTTCTGAGCTGGGACAGTAAATATGTGTGCATTTTTTGGGAGGGAAGCTATGTTTACTCTTAGATGAAGACAAATTTAAATATTTTATACCTGGTAGGAGAAAATTGATTTTTTTTTAATGCAGAGAACTAGTGTAACCTCCTGTCAACGATAAGGTGAATTTCAATATATCAGTGGGGTGGGTATATTTATACTCCCGTTTTATAGATAAGGTAAGAAAGCAGAGAACTTTATTTAACATGCCTACGGTCACACACGCAGGCTCCGTAGTAAGATGAGCACGAGGGTGGTCAGTGCGGGATCAGGAAAGCTTGGTTGTGGTATGAATGGCTCCTCCTATACACAAAAGAAGCCCTGAAAATAGCACCCTGTGATCACATAGTAACTAAAGGACCCTCCCAGGTGTGCTCAGCAATCTAGGGTACTGGATCATGCCCTGCAGCATTGTATATAATGCCACAGATTGCATTTGGTCTTATTTTCCTTCCTTAGTGTTTTGTGTCCCATGATAAATCAAGTTTGATTTCACCAGTTTCTTATATTTCTGGGATAGTGCAAGCAACATCACTGAACAGTGCTCACTACTTTGGGGAGGTCACTGAAATCTTGCTTAATTGAATACCTGATGGACAAATATCTAGTATTGATAGTTTATTTTAAAGGTAACACACAAAGGATATTGAAAGCAATGCACCTGTGTGCACGGACACAGCCATGATTGGAGAAAACTTTTCAAGTCCTTTTTGCAGTTGGCGTTGGAAAAGGAGCAAATGAAATACAAATGGTGCTAATTCCAATCCACAAAGGTCTAAATTAAGTTGTGGCTTCTGCTTTATAAAGTTTCAACACGAGTACGTAGCTAAAGATACAATGTTTGAGTCCTGCTTCTTATTTCACAGAATAACTTATTTTTGTCAAAAAGTAAAATTTATAAGGTTTTATGTGTTTGTTGAATTTATTTTATTCATTTGCTTATTTAGCGTATCCCCGAAGCTGTCCAATGAAGCTTTACCTCCCAACATCCTGTTTAGCTAGAAATTCATCATCTGATCAGTGCTCTGATCCAGTCACCACCCCAGAACTCACCAGTGTGTACATGAGGCTTTTAGCAAACAGCTAGATACAAACCATAACATTATTTGAACTGAAATATTCCTCACTGTAAGCATGGAGTCTTTAATGGAAGATAGCAAACTCTAATACTTTCCCACATATCATTCACAAGCATAAATTTGAACACTATTTTGCATGCAAAACTCACCAGTAAAATTAAAACTAAACCCATGGTGACACTAGTACCGAAGGAAAAAATTGTAAAACAGATATTTGTAAATGTTTAAAAATTGAATTAAGATATACTGTTGAATAGTAGGGGAAAGCCGGCATGTTGGCACATGCCTGAGATCTTGGCACTCAGGAGGCTGAGGCAGGAGGCTTTGTGTAAGCTGTGTACGAGCCTTGGTTCCACAGTAAGCTCAGTACTATCCTGAACAACATAGAGAAACATCGTCTCAAAAACACAAAAATAAAAACTAAATAGAAAACAGGAAAATGTTTTTACGAATGAAATGAAACTAGTAATAAAAAAATCTGGACTCAAGCCTGTAATCACAGCATTCTGGGAGGCTGAGGCAGAAGTATCTCAAATTTGAGCCCAGCCTAGGGACTTTAGCAACTTAGCAAGACTCTATCTCAAAATGAAAAAGAAAAAAAAGCCTACAGATGTGGCTCAATTTTAAGGCCCTGAGTTCATCCATAAGTACCAAAACCAATACATATATTGATGACTACACTAAATAAAGTAAAAAATTGATTTTGTAGGTCTGGGTACAGATTAAATAAGAAGAAAGAATTAATAACTTTGTAGAGAAATTAAAAAGAGTACCTAATTTGAAAATAGACATAAAATTGAAGTGAAAAGAAGAAAACCTTCAGAATAATATTCACCGCCTTTCGTATAATCAGAATTTTAGAGCAAGACCAAAAGAAGGGCAGAGCAGAAAGCAGAGTGGAGGAGACACCCACGTGTTCTCAAACATCCATAAAATATCAACATAAGAAAGAACTTCAGTGCAGACTTCAGTGCAGAGCAATGAAGTTGGAAACAAACTTGTCAAAAGTGAAAGATGATTCTTTGAAAAGAGAAGAATATTAAAAATCTCCAAGCAAAAATAATCAAGGGAAAAATTGGAATCAGCAATATGCAGACTGACAAGATAGTGACAGGCACTATAAACATGAATGTAACGTGGGGTATTTTGAGCAATGTTATGCCAAGTAATCTGATATCTTGAATGAATTGGAAGAGAGTCACTGAAAAGAAGAACGTACCAAAAGTGAATCCAAATGTCTAGTATCTCTCTGCAGCACTTTGCTGAAGGACATACGACATTCATAACGCTAAGACTGTCTCACAAGGAAGCCACCAATGCCAAACGACTTCCCTTGTGATGCATATTGCATACTTAAGGGCCAAACGATGCCCGTGCGGCACAGAGCCCAAAGTACGAAGCAGGACAGTCATTACTCACATTGCATATTACAAAAAAGCAAAGAATATTACAATATTGCTCATGTATAAGTGGAAAATTTATCAGAAGAATTATATATATAATATTACAACTAATCTAGAAATATATAAGAAGATAGCGCCTCATGGCCCAGTGGTTTCTGTTCTGGAAATGAAAGTGTTTTCCTCTTCAAATAATGTTTAACTCATCACATTAGCAGAAGCCATGAGAAAACAACAAAGCTATGATTTTTCAAGGAACCAGCAGAATGTTTTGCTACAATTTCGTATTCTTAAAAACTCACAAGAAGACGTAGGACAACATCTTCAATTTGATGCAAGGAACATGATGATCAACCCCCCAAAATCATATTTTCCCCTCTGCTTCTCCATAGAGACACTGTGAGAGCACAGTGGGTGACTGGAACCACAGGCAGTGCCAAATCCTGCACAGGACATATTTCCTTGTGCTTATGCACCTACAAACAATTGTAACACAAATTACACAGCCAGAGACCAATAATAAAATAGAATAGTGAATACCCCATAGTAAATGTTGTGTGGCTGTGGTCTCCCTCTCTCAGCTGCCTCGGGGTAAGTAATACACACCATGTGGGGACAGGGCGATTCACATCGCAGGAGGGAAAGCAGCAGAGAGTGACACTTTATCACGTTATTCAAAATGGCAGTTTAAAATTAGAATACATGTATTTCTGGAGTTTTCCCTTACTATTTTAGACTGTGGTTCACTGTGGTTGATTCGAACCTAGAAAGCAAAGCCCTGGGTGAAGTGGGACAGCTGTAGCTGAGAAATGGGCATGTCTATAAGGCTCAAAATGGGACAGATTGATTTTGATTCTGTGGCTCAGAATTCTGTGGTCCTACAAACCCTAGAAAATGAAATAGCAAGTCAGCAACAGGAAGAAAAATGTTAAAACTTGAAGAAGAATCCAATTCTACAACTCTCAGGACCTAGACTTTTTTCACCAATACAGAAACTTTTAATGAATCCATAAAATAACTATATTTAGAATATGAAACTACCAAAGTCATATGGTATGAAGTCAAGATAAAATTCAGTTATATTTCTAATATATTTTGTTATTATTTGGATATACTTACTGAAAAAATTAACTTGAATAATTAAATTAAAAAATACATAAAATTTATAAATTTGATTAAGAACTTACAAGACCCCTACACACAAAAATTTAAATCTTTTTACAAGCTACAGAATAAGATAGAAGCAACACTTTGCCATATTCATATGACTGATAGCTGTAGCATTCTATCTAAGCTTTTATGGAAACTGAGACACAGCTTCAGAAATGTAAATCTAAAACAAAATTTCTTGGTTATGATAATTGTTATGGTTTGTGTCTGCATGTCCTCCCAAATCTTCATGCAGTTATTTGATGGCTTTTAGAGTTTATGACTGATCCATGATCCAATGCTGGGATTATGGGTGTGAGAGGTATGCCTGCCCTAGGGCAGACAGTTTGCTGGGATTATGGGTGTGGGAGCTGTACCCTAGGGCGGATAGTTTGCATATGTAGGGGAGAGAAAGAGGCTCCTGGCTGCCATTCCTCCAGCCATTCCTTCCTCCTTGTGCTTATTGCTCTGCTGTGTCCCGCCGCCATGAACTGCCGCCCTCTGCCATGTGCCACTCTGCCTCAGAACCAGCCAAGTATGGACTGAAGCCTCCACAAACTGTAAGCTAAATAAACCTTTCCTTCCTTCATTTTGGGTGTTGGGTATTTTGTCTCAGCAATGAGAGAAAAGTAACCAAGACAATAATAAAGTATATTCTTTTAAATTATGACATTTTGAAACATATTGTGTGTATACTGTTAAAGTCACTAATACTATTTTAAAGGTGGACAATAGGTCATATCAGAACGTTAAATATCCTTAGTTATTTTCACACATTCATGGTTAAGTGAACTTTCAGAAAATTTCTAAGGTAATCATATAGGTAAAAATGTTTTTCTCAACAAATAGTAACGGAATATATATACATGTATATAACAGAACACATATAGTAGTAATGGAATAGATAGATTGCTATATTAATATGTACTTTCCATTTATATGGGACATAGTGAAACTTAAAATGAAATTTAAAAATTTGCTTTTCAAAATATCAAGGAAGCAACTGAAAAATTTAAAGCAAAAATGGCAACTAGAAGAAAATATTGAAAATGCACAGATTTGCATCTTGAATATATAAGAATCCTTAAAACTCTATGATAATAAATTCCAACCTAAAAATAGGCAAGAAAATTAGACAATCAAAAACAGAACCTATACAAATGACCAGTAAAGATATGATACAAAGGAATACTCTACATAAAAGTCAGGGACATATAATGTAAAACAGTGGTGAGATGGTATTATGAAGCCAACGCCATAGCTCAAATTAAAAAGACATTCAAAGTTTTACTGTGGACATGAAGCAAACTGCTTGAGTTGCAAAGTTCTCAACTAAGAAATGGAGTTGAGCTCTTTTTTAAATAGATAAGCACATATGAGAACTATATGTTCAAACATACAATTTTTCCTACTACTTTAACCTTTCAACAGAGAAATAATACCTATGAACAAAGCTTTATACATATTTAACCCCCCCCAAAATTCATAGACTGAAAGATAAACGATGAAAAAATATGTTCCACTGCTACCCCATGAAAAAGCAAGGGTAGCTATTCTACTTCCAGACAGTGTGAACTTCAAGCTAAGACTGCTCAAGAGAGACAGAGAAGGCCACTACACACTTGTCAAGGGAAAACCTCAAAAAGAAGAGATAATAAACATAAATGTATATGCACCAAATGCAAGGTCACTCAACTATATGAAACAAATGTTAAAGGACTTGAAAAATCAAATAAGCACCAACAATACTGGAATGGAGAAAATTAATACTCCATTGTTCAAATAGATCAATAGCTAGATCAACTAGATAAAAGTTCAACAAAGAAATATCAGAACTGAACCAAACCTCTGAACAAATGGATTTAGTAGATGCCTACAGAGTTCTACCCCACAACATCAGTATATACATTCTTCTTAGTGGTACATGGGACATACTACAAAATAGGTCCTATACTATCCCATGAAACATGCTTAAGTAAATGTAAAAGAATTAAAATTATTCCATGCATATTATTGAACCACTCCAATGAAATTGGAAGTCAATTCAATTGGCAAAAGAAACCATAAGAACTTCATGAACACAGAGAAATTAAATAACACTCTACTGAACAACCAGTGTGTCACAGATGATATTAAAGAAATTAAACAGTATCCGTGATTAAATGATAATGCTAATACAACATACCAGAACCTATGGGACACAATGAAAGCACTCATAAGAGAAAAATTAATAGCGGTGAATTCTCACATCAGGAAAACAGAACAAGCCAAAATAAGCCACCTAATATTGATTCTCAAACTACTAAAAAAATGAAGAACAATTCAAGCCCAAAACTTATAAAAAGGAACAAATTATAAAGATCAGAACAGGAATCAATGTAATTGAGACTAAAAAAACAATACAAATATAAATGAATCAAAGCTTTGGTTCTTTGAAAGGCTAAACAAAATTGAAAAACAGCCAACCTCATCAAAAAATGAAAGACTCAAATTCATGCCATTAGGAATGAAAAGGGAGAAATCATAACGGATTCTGCAGAAGTCCAGAAGCTCATCAGTATCAAAGTTGAAAACTTTTACTCTAATAAATAGAAAATACAGAAGAAATGGACAAATCTGAAATGGACATATCCCTAGATACATATGAATTTCCAAAACCAAATGAAGAAAATATCAAAATTCTAAATGACCCAATACCAGTCAATGAAGTTGAAAATGCAGTGTATTACTAAGAAAGAAAAGCTTAGGTCTGATAAATTCACTGCTGAATTCTACAAGAAATTTAGAGAAGAGCTAATGATACTACTGACGAAACTCATTAATGAACTTGAAAGGGGGACAATACTCCTAAAGTCATTCCTGGAAGCAAGAATTACTGTGATACCAAAACCAGAGAAGAACCAACGAAAAAGAAAGCTATAGGTCAGTCTCCCTAATGAATATAGATACCAAAATCCTCAATAAGATACTGGCAAACAGAATTCATCAAATCATCAAGATTATACAACGTGACCAAGTAGGATTCATGCCAGGAATGCAGGAAAGTTTTAACATATGCAAATAAATCAATGTAATACATCACATTAACAGAGCTAAGTACAGAAACTATATGATCATTTCAATAGACACAGAAAGAGCATTTGACAAAGTCCAACACCCGTTCATGATAAAAACTCTACAGAAGTGGAGTAGATAGTCTTTATCTCAATCTGATAAAAGCCATCTATGAGAAATTAACAGCCAGCATCACACCAAATGCTCAAACACTGAAAGCTTTCTAAAATTGAGAACAAGACAAGGATGTCCATTATCACCACTTCTATTCAATATAGCTCTGGAGACCTTAGCTGAGCAATTAAACAAGAGAAAGAAATAAAAGGAATACATATAGGAAAGGAAGACTTTAAATTATCAGTATTGCAGTTGATATAATACTCTACATGGAAGACCCAAAACTCCACCAAAAGACTTCTAGATTTATTATTTATTTATTTATTTATTTTTTATTTTTGGTACTGGGAATTGAACTCAGGAGGACCATGTGCTTACCAGCCAAGTGCTTGTGCTGCTGAACTATATCCCCAGCCCAAGACTTCTAGATTCAATAACCAGATTCAGTTGCATAGTGGGACAGAAAGTTAACACTCAAAATTTAGTAGTATTCCTGTACACAAATAAGAAACACATTAAGAGAGAAATTATGGAAATAACATATTTTACAATAGCACCCCTCCCCAAAAATGAACTACTTAGGAATCAATGTAACAAAGGAAGTAAAAGATTTTTTACATTAAAAACTACAGTACTCCAAAAAGGAAGCTTGAAGAGGATATCAGAAAAAGGTAAGACTTCCCTTAGTTTTGCATAGTAAGAGCCAACACAGTAAAAGTGAACTTATTCTAGAAATTATTGTATAGATTTCATGCAACATCATCCAAAATATAATTAGCATACTTCAGAAAACTAGAGAAAACATCCCTAAAATACATTTGGAGCCAGAGAGTTTTGGAATAGTAAAAATAGTTCTGGGCAACAAAGGCAAAACCATGGACATTACAATCCTTGACTTGAAATTATACTATAGGGCTACTGTGATATAAAAATAGCATGGATCTGGACCCCCCCCATAAAAAATAACAACAGATCTGAGGATCATTGGAACAGATTAGAAGGAGAAATAAATTCAAACATGCTTAGCCACTGTATCTTTGACAAAGGAGCCAAACATGTAAGCTAAAAAGATAACATTTTTTAATACATTATGCTGAAAAAACTGGCTTTTTACATTCCAAGAAATAAAACTAGATCTATGTATATATCATCATGCACTAAATTAAACTCAAAATGGATCATATACTAAATACTAAAACAGAAACACTAAATCTACTGGAAGAGAGACTAGGTAAAATTCTTACTTAAAGACATAGGTGTAAGCAAAGATTTCATAGACAAAGCCCTGAGTGCATGGGAAATACTACAGAGAATCAACAGCTAAGGTCTCTTCTTCATAAAAAAATGTTTGCATAGCAAAAGATATTACCAATAGAGTGAAAAGGTAATTTACAGAGAGAGAAAAGATTAGCCAGTTATTCTTCAGACAAAGGGTTAATATCTGCAACATATAAAGAATTGAAGAAATCAGACACCCCAAATTTAAAGATCCCATCCACAAATGAACATCTAAATTGTTTTGTTTTGCTTTTTGTCTTTTTGAGACAGGGTCTCACTATGCAGTTCAGGCTGTCCTCAAACTCCCACTGATCATCTTGCCTCAGTTCCTCAAGTGCTGGGATTATAGGCATGTGTCACCACGCCCAGACGGACATCTAAAATGAACAGACGCTTCTCAGAAGTATAAACAGCAAAAAATACTTGAAAAATTCAACATCACTTATTATTTGAGGCATGCAAATTAAAACACTGAGATTTCATTTCACGCCAGAAAGGATGGTTAACATCAACAAATCACCGGATAACAAAGGCTGTCAGGGCTGTGGGTAAAAGGAACCCCTCTCCACTGTGGTTGCTAGCATGGACTGGTGCAACCACTGTGCAAATCAGTGTGGAGATTTCTCAAAACACTAGGATTAGTGGTTACTTTTGATGCAGTGATTTCCCTGTTGGGTATCTCCCCAGAAGAAATGAAAACATCATATCACAGGTACGTGTATGTACTCAGGTTTATAGCAGCACAACTTGTAAGAGCAAAATCTTGGAAACAACCCCAATCCCCATCAACTGAGGAACAGATTAAAAAAATATATTTTTTAATACAGTGGAGTACTACTCAGCCATAAAGAAGTTTAAACTTGAGACAATTCTAGATAAATGGTTGGACTGTGAGACCATATTCTTAAGTGCAATAAATTGTTCACACGCATATATAAATATCACATTGTTTTTCTGGTGTGAGAAACTGAAAGTATAAATAAGGGCCAATGTGTATAATAGATATTTTGAAATAGCAAATAATAGTTCAAAAGAAAGGGGAAGTAGGAAGGTGGGAGGGGGAAAGAAAGAAGGGAAAAGATAAAAGATAAAAAAGGATAAAATGGAAAGAAATCTTTGGAAATAAGGAAGGGAAGAGAGGTTGAGTGGAAAGGACATGCTTGGGAAAAAAAGAGGAATCAAGATATATCATGTACAGGTACAAATTCCCTATTATGAATATGATCACTATATATATCTAACTTGTACCAATAAACTTTTAAAAAGTACTATTTTATTTTTCTTAAAACCCAAGATTCTTAAGGTAAGAGAAAGTAACTGCAAATATAAAAACAAAGAATGCAAATATTTTGATACAATCATATTTCTATAATAAGTATTATTTGAAATTTATTGAAAGTCCCTAAAAATAATAACTTCTGGAAAAGAAGTGCTGGAAAAGGAGAGAAAAGGGGAAACTTATCTTACACTTGGTGGGAATGTACATTAGCACAGGTACTGCATAAAGCAGTGTGAAGGTTTCTCAAAATATTACAGATAAAAAAATCATGAGCTACAGCAATCCTTCTTGGTATGTATCAAAATGAAATAATATATCCAAACAGGAAACAACCTATATGAGCATGACTAAACAGACTATGGTATAATCTCCCACAGGGACTAGCAATTTCCTGTGAGGTGATTTGTTAATAAACTAGTGATACAACATAGGTGTGTTGCAATATATTATACTGGGCAAAGATGTGAGATACAGCATTACACATGGCATGATACCAAAATGATATGCATGTGTAGAAAAGGTAACACAAATCTATAACCTAGGAATCCTGACAAATTGGAAATGAGGGGAAAAGAGAGCTGCCTATGGTGGAAGTTTTCAGAAACTGAGAAATTACATCATACATCCACTGATCAAAGCTTGCTGAGCTGTGTGCCTAGTATGTGTGTATTTTAGTGTAATAAATTATACTCCAATGAAGGTCATAATCACTAAGCATAGTCATACTATTTAAGAAGAATCCAGTACAACATTACATGAAACAAGAACTTGAAATCATACTTTCTTGAAACATAATATCAACACCAAATTCCACTTTTCACCTTCTTAGTGTCCAAATAGGGACTATTGTGTGGCACAGTTTCTCAGTCATGGTGTTTCCAACATTTTGGAGAGAGTTATGGGGCTCTGGTCTATGCATTAAATGATATGCAGCAGAATTCCTGTCCTTCACTCACCTGTTGTGTTCTTGCCACCAGTGGCAGCACTGAAAATGACCTCCATGCACGGTTGAATCCCAAAGCTGCTTTGGGGTTTGGGGGGAAATTTCCAGACTTAAGTACTGCAGAGTTGGAACACCATGTCTGTGGTCAGACAGATGTGGGTAGATTCCCAAAACTGTTAATGAACAATTTCACTTCTATGGATGTTTACTTGAGATTATCATTTGTTTGTCTTCCAGTCAAATTTCAACACAATGAATTATTTTCTCTGTTCCACATGCAAATACTGACTATAAAGAAAATCACTTTACCAAATTAATATATTGTGACTATACCACTTTACAAAGTTCAATTTAACCTTTTACAGTTTATGATAACTATTTTATAAATTGATTATTTATAACTGAAAAAAATCTTAATTTATTTCACACTAAAAGGCTAATAATACATGAATTTGACTAAGTTAAACAGTTTCCTGCTATGTGTGAAAGGTAATTTTCTCTGGTCCACTATTACGTGTCATCAACAAGGCATTCAATGTATCTGATCATTACTATTCTCCACTGTGAGGTGAGAAAATATAGCATTCTTGATCGTTTCAATAAACAAAATATAAAATCCTTCAGCAATTATTGATACAAATAATTTTGAAAAGTGCTTCTCTTTAAATAATTTACAGTCTCTAGAGCTGTAAGGAAATTTGAAGCAAAAAAATAAAGTCAAAAGCACATGTGAATGTTTTATGAGGTTTAGAAGGAGGACAGAAGACATAAGGAATTATAATAAACCTCTATAAATAAAACGATCATTTTTGTGCTAAACAGAAATTTAAGATAATGTTGAGAAGACATAAAATATTTCTCAATTAATGATTATGAAAAAAATAAACAATTATGCTTCTACCAGGTCTTGCCTGATCATTAATGAAGTACTTGTTAAGTATGACATGCCCATTTCAGTACTTTAATGAATATCTGCCAAAACAACAGTTTTAAACTAATTTAGTACAGTCATAAGAGTCTGCTTCAAATGACAATAGACAAGTCACAGTCAATGCTACAACAGCAAAATGTAGACCTAAAGCAACTGCTACAGGAAGTAACAAAGTATTTGGGCAACATATGTAGTTGATCAGGACCATAGGAAAAAGGGAAGAAAAGTGCGCACACAGGAAGCACACAGTTCTAAGACGGTGTTCAGCTTGGACTCTGTGTCGCTTTGTACATAGCCTATCATGTAGATGTTGTTAGGTGACATGTTGGAGCAAGGTTGCCGAAGCTCCTTAATGACCAGTGGAAGAATTTCACCTCGGTAGCTAAAAAAAATCAGTGGATATGTATATCTAGTTACATAGAGATACTCAGAAGACAAACATCTGTAGTTGAGAAAAATAATATCATACAATCGATACTATGGAACAATGCAGTAATATAGAATATAAGGAATTCTGAATAAAAGAATTTAGATCACTAAAGAAAACATCACAAATCAGATTAATCAACCCATCAATTTATGAATAGTGCAAATGCTTTTAAAAATGGATTCTAGAATTTCTATCTTTTATTATTGATATTAATACAAACTACACCACTATATAAAATTCACTTGGGGGATATAAATGCAGTAAAAAATAGATTTTATTTCTATACTCATGCACACATATTTAAAAACATATTTCAAGTGCTTTCTGATTTATCATGAAGTAACATCCTGATAGCCTTTTATGTATTAAATTACCGTGTGTTGAGAATGTATTCAGTACATACACACTACTATAAATTACATTTAGCAATACAGTGTGCTACTGAGTGTCCTTGTTTACCCTTGTCATCATGTGTCTGGCTGCAAGCTGTGTTTTGTTCCCACTGGCCAGCATCCCCAGAGAGTATCGTATTGGTCTCCCAGGAAAGGACCAAACTCAGAAATGTAAAGAGCAATTTCTCTTGAATGCTGTTGGTTTTACACCATTGTAAAACTGAAAAGCAGCAGTGAAACCTCCATAAGTTAGGAACTCTCTGTAGCTTCTTCTGGCTCTTGACATAATACCCCCATATTTATAACGTGTGTGTGGGGGTGCTATTCCCCAGAGATGCTGGCTGTGCGATGCCTCTCGAAAGATTCCTCAAGTGACAACAGCTTAGTTAAAAGAGAAAACATTGATAGGGCTTGTCAAGCACAGGTTACAGGAGAGTCCTTACATCTGTTTAGAGAAAGTTTTTATAAAATGGCCAATGCTGTGCATTTTGGGTAATCTGAGGGCAGCTTCCGTGGTTATCTCTCCCCTTCATTTTCCTGAGCAGAGATGTATCAGATGACATTAACCATTTTCCATCTCTCAGATAAATAACCAGGCTGACAAGGAGGAGAAAATATGCTCCCACCCTTGTCTGTTTCTGTGAGCACCGTAGATGTGCAGGTCACAAAGTACTGTCAGAATAATTTACTTCTCAAGGCAACCATCTATCCCCATACATACTGACTAACACTGCCAATGCACTTGGTAATATATAGAGAAAATAATGTATTTTCCATAAAACTTCTATGTTGATTTCTATTAATTGAAATCCACTCCATGTTACAAAAGAAAACAGCTCCAATACAAGAAGAAAAAAGAATTTCTATGGCTTTAAAGAAATCTATATCAGAGATAAAGCAAAGCTAAGTAAAACAAAGAAAACTAGAGAAAAAGCACAAAAACTGGCACTCACCCATATTTCGCAAAATTTGCCCAGTGTTTCATTACGGATCTACTCAAACTTTCCTCGGCTTTTGTGTAATTAAGTCTTCTTTCCAGGGGCAAACCAAAGACAAATTCAATTTCGTAGCCATGCATCACTCCCATCCATTCGGGCCACGGAAGTTTGGAGGACTGGTGTTCAAAATAGTAGAAAAAAGCGTGATTTCCCAAGTCAGAGAAGGCTTTGGCCAGCTCCAGGGCAGGGCATATGAAATTGTAGTCCCCCACCACATCATCCAAAGCCTCTCGGTAGCTCTCAGGTCTCTGGTCATCTCGCCAGTCTGCGTAGTGGAAAAGGACTGCTCCCCTTCCAAACTCACTCACTCCTGGGAAGCATATTTTTAAACCTTCTTGAAACTCCCTTCTAGTTATGATACTGCTGTTATCTTTGCTGAAACCAGGAGCGCCATATACTAGAAAAGCTGTCCCTTCATCTTTATTCACACCCACCAAGATCTGGGTTTTTTTAAATTGTCCAAGCTGGAGTAAAGTCTCTGGCATGTCAGTGAGAAAATCGCCATCTACAGTTGGACCAAAATTTACTGAGAGGAGAGTATCATAAGGGAGAACAAACACTTCATTCAGCAGAATTTCCTGAGGGTCTTTATTTTGAAGGCATTTTATCATCTCAGTTTCATTGTCTTTAGAACAGCCAATAAATTTAGCCAATGTCAGCGTTCTGTTCCTTGCTTCAGAAGGAGACAACACCGCCCAAGGTGCACTAGGAGACCCGCTTTGCAAAATGGCTCTGGCAAAAAGAGGGTGGCTTTTAGAAGAAAGCAAATGAAGCCCCACTGAAGCTGCTCCTGCACTCTCTCCAAAGAGAGTCACGCTCGCAGGGTTCCCACCGAAGGCTGCTATGTTGTTTTGGACCCACTGCAGTGCCAACTGTTGGTCAAATAAACCCAGATTTCCTGGAGCTTCAGGGTTTCCTGGTAAAGCTAAGAATCCTAGGGCACCCACCCTGTAGTTCATTGAAACTACAATCACTCTCTCAACTCGAGCCAGAAACTTTCCTTCGTACACATGTAAGGAGGACGTCCCAGTTTGGAAGCCTCCCCCATAGATCCATATCATGACAGTCGCATTCTTAGGCCTTGGTGCTGGAATCCACACATTCAGATATAAACAGTCTTCACTGAGGTCTGTGTTTGGATTCCACATCTCTGATCCATGGAAGCCTGGGAAGCTTTGATCTATGTTTTGATGGCAAGAATTTGCATATTTTGTAGCATTCCAGATTTCAGACCACTTGTGCAGGGGCTGTGGCCTCCTAAATCGAAGTCTGCCGACAGGAGGCTGTGCGTAGGGAATCCCAAGGAAGGCCGTGACTGTGCCGCCGAGAACTGGTACGTTTGTCCCTCTGACCTTTCCGGCCTTGGTTGTTACTATGATGTCCTCTTCAGCGTGGGACCTCCCGACAAGCATGCAGAACAGAAGAAACCACAGAGGAAGTGGGGCAATTGTGACTGTATGCTTGCTCTGCATACTGGTCTCTAGGAGCAAGGGAAGCAGAAATTAGCCTCCAGCACATAGTTAGAAATTACTACTGACAACTCCCCAACATATAGTAGTTATTAATTCTATGTACGTCTGCTACTACTAAAAAGGCCTATGCAGGTTAAGAAAATATAATGAAAATATTTCAGATTTTAATTTAGAAGAGGAAATAATAGAGTGAAAAGAAAAAGTTATTTCTTTTTGGAAATACTCATTATCAAATCTGTAAAGGAGATTTTGTGTCTCAATCAGGAAACTTGACACAGGCACATGTAATATTAATTCTGTGCCATACTCAGCCACATCAAATGCGGCATTACTTATGTTAACACAGTTTCTACCATGTTCATAGAGAGAACAGAAATGCATGTATTTTCTGAAATATCACGGCTGGGTGGCTTGTGATCCATAGAATTCTATCTCTGTCCATGGAATTCTCTGTCCCTTTCTGTTTCATGGTCATTCATGGTCCCTTTCCCTAGTGATTTTTCTGTGCGGTCTTAGTTTATCCACACAAGAAAGCCGAGAGCATTTATTCATGGAATATTAGGCAGAAAAAACATTGTACTTGCAACATATCTTCCAAATTGTAAAAACTTCAAACTTGTTTCCATTAAAATAAGTGTATGTCAAGAGCCCTAAAAGGGACAAGCGCTGGTGATAGGAAGTAGAAAATTTCTCTGAAACTAAAAAACATGAGGAGCTTCTCTATCTGAATTATAATCACAATAGAAAGTACCACAATGTATGGAAGAAGGTACTGGTCAGAAGCCGTCCTATTCAACGCACGTCTTAATTATTAATAGGTGAAAGCATTTCCCACTTGTTACATGTGTTACTTCCATTTTGACTATGGACAAATGACTGAAATCAGAGGCCCACAGCTGGGAAAATACCGGGACATTTGAATAAACAAGAGTAATACTTATGCACTGCAAAATAAAGAATATTTGGCATTTTGTTAAGTAAGTTTAATGACAAAGACACTATTTGGAGAGGTCAAAGTTTTATCAAAAATTCGTAATGCAGAGGAAATATAATGTATTGCAAATATCATTTTGGAAAAATACTATCTTTACATAACTGCAAGAAATATAATTAAAATATTCAATTATAATTACTGATTCACATCCACATGACAATAGCAAAAGGTCCCTGAGGTACAAAATAATTCTTTTATTTTTTCTGATGCGGTAATTGTAAATCTAACTTATGTGATCAAGAAATTAATCCTAATAGCATTATATATTTGCATTAATTTGTTCTTTGCTTGTTTTAGAAATCAGAGAAGAAGGAGCCATCCTGGTAACTGTTTTCCTAG
Source organism: Dinomys branickii (assembly GCA_004027595.1). NCBI lineage: Eukaryota > Metazoa > Chordata > Mammalia > Rodentia > Dinomyidae > Dinomys > Dinomys branickii. Next base: position 79,572 of record PVLD010000536.1, on the reverse strand, counting down.
ACCGAGAATATTGGTAATTTAAATGATCCCCATTCACTACCATTCATGAGAGAACCAGTTATCAGCAAGCATTTTTTTTTATTCCACCAAATATCTGACAAAACTAAACATGGGGTGTAGTACCTGAGTTAGATCTCAAACATATTGACTCTGTTTATAGGTCCGTATCATTCTAGCAATGTCAATATGCATGTACATCTGTAACTCTCTAAAAATGATTGTTATAAGAAAAAATATTGTTTTTAAGTCAATCACAGATTGTTTTTTATATTCTCTGCTTTGGTATAATGGGATGTGTGCTAAGATCAATAAAATACATTATTCGAAGGTGCAGTACTGTAACATTTTCCACATGTATGACATTTAAGTAGTATAATATGTAATTTGTTTCAATATTTAGAAGAAAATAATTTATAATATTGATAGTCTAAAGACTCTGGTCACCTGACACAGAGGGAATTTAATATTTTTGACAAGAGTCAGAGGCACTACTGCTACAACCCTTTTATCCTTTTGTTCCTGAGAGGTACTGAAAACATTACCTGAAGTAAGTTGAATGCACATTTGGGTAACCACAAAGGGTTATGAGGAATGGGTTTTATCTTTCCTGAAGACTCCCGCTGCCAAGGAGAACAGGACACACAGCTGGCTTAGCTTAAGCTGCATGAGAGGAAGCTTAGTGCGCAGCCCCTGTGACTTCCTCCTCACCTCTGCCTGGCTCAGTCAGCATCCCTGTGAGGTCAACACAAACATCATCTGGTTCTTTTTTTAACTTAAATATTAGTTTTCCTTAAATATTAGTTTACCTTTGAAACCCAGTCACAAAATGCTGATAACTTTGGTCTCGGAACATTTTAAAATTTTGTCCTATAACAAGTTTAAACACATTATTGCAAAGCAACTGTGATTCCTACAAGACAATTTAGAGACTTAGTGGAAATACCCCGCAAAAATAAAAACAATCAAACAAAGACAAAAAGAAAAAAGTAAAACGTTTGCAAGGTTTGGAGCTGTAGCTCAGTGTGAAGGCCCCAAGTTCAATCCTCAGGGCTCTTCCTCAGCCAGCCCCCCTAAAGTGATGAGTGTCAAACTTCCTCAGCAAAGTCCAATATACAATTTTATACTATAAGATATGAAAGTGATAAACAATTGATATAAAGAACTATTTGTGATTTATTTGCCATAATTGAATATTAACCAAATATGCAAAATAATGGGCTACCCAATGACTATATAAAATATTCATAGAGGTGTTCTCTGGGTATAAGATAATTTTCCTGTATTTAAAGAAGTTACAATTAGAATACACATTTTTATTTGGAAAACAAAACTTCTTAAAGTATTTGGGAAAGATGATGTTTATATGATCTACAGCAAGCAACACTAAAATGTATCTGATTAAATTTAAACAAGTAAGTCTTTATACCGAACCTAAAAGGCAGGTTTTGTTGTAGCCTAAGTGAAGTGGGCAATTGAGGAAGTCTGTTTATAAATAGACTGTGATATGCCGCTCAGGGCCCAGATAGCCTTCAGCACTGGGAGGCTGTGCCCTGATAGAGGTTATATTACATGTGAGAAGCAGGAGAACTGAGTCTGTCCTCAATTAGGAGAAAAATGCACCACCTTATACTGTATAAATAATTTGAACATTTCATTACTAGATTTAGTTGGCTTTAGAACATGTTCTCAGGCTGTTATATATTCAATTATATTTCTCTGTGATAGCAAAGATTTGACAAAAATCAGCTGATCTCAGTAAAATCTACAAAATAAAGATAATGTATAATTTAAATGCATTATTACCAACACATAGATTAGAAACTAAATTTGTAAATCATGTGATTTGTTAAAATACTATTACCTTATATTTTACAAAAGTGATATATAGAGTTGTGATTAGACTTTTAAAAATTATATGAAGTGAGACTATGCAAATTAGTAAAAATACAAAATCTCAGAAAATAAAACAGGACTTTGAAAATGTAACTAGAAATTATATTTCAGTTCCAAAAGCCAAGCTATTTCTTATCTACAGCGAACTTTAAAGATCACCATACCAAGCAGTAATCCATACTTTAACAGATAATGTTCACCCTTAAGTACAGTAATATTTATATAAATAAAATATAGTTGTATCTAACTACTAGTTTATACTAAACATTGCCTACTATTGATAGAAATTCCTAAATCTATTCATAAAAGTGAGAAAAGCACTCTCCGTAATAAAAACATGTATTACAAACAGAAATCTAAGCAATGAAATAATTTTGTTCAACTTTCAATCTTTTATATATTACACTTTTAATGATTAACCCAGTGGTCAGACTGGAGCCTGTGTCTTAAAAGTAATGGCATGTTTACATGCTCTTTAGATGAGCGCAAAGTCTACACACACATACAAAAACACAGCGGACGTGCGGGCAAAGGAGAAAAGTTTGTAAATCAAGTAGGGAAGTTACTTTCCATTTGCCAGTTGATACTGGGAAACTTTGGATGAAAACAGCTGATTGAGAAGGTTCCCCTTTAAGTAATCAGTCGGAGATCTATTAATTGCAGCTACCTGAGAGAAAGAAGGAGACAGAGAAAGAGAGGGGAAGAGAGAAAGCCTGCCCAGAGACGAAGTTTGCTGCTCTGTCATGCGATCACGAGCCAGTGCATTTAAGGGTAAAGCAATATAAAATGTTCTTTCTTAGGGAGCTCGCAGAGACCATGTACTCTAGCGGGACAGGGCTGCCACAGTGCTACGGCCCTTCACACAAAGTAGAGTAAATGGCTTTTCCTCCGCGGTTAAATGCACTGAGTCTGCCTTTCCTGAGAGATAGAACGATCGGGTGCAGGTGTCTGTTCTCCTGCTTCATCGGTCCCGTTCCCAGGCTTCAGTGACTGTTCCCCACGGCTCCAAAGGGAGCAACAAAACACACGAAGAAATCACAGTCCTCCCACAGAATGAGCTTCACAGTAACTTGCAGCTCTACACAAAGGGAGAAATTCAGAGCAACTTACCTGACTTTCTGCCTAAAAAGATGGTAGAGTTTGCAAAGAGTGGAAATCATGCAATACTTCGGGAAATGCAGGCTGCAGCTGCTGCTCCAGCCTGTAAATTGGACTGCACTGACATTACAATGAACTGTTACTGACAAAGCTCGCGAGAGTTGGCCACAGCAACTTGATCTAGAGGCCAGCAATCTTTACTTTCTGACATCTGTTCAGAGGCTAATGGTATAAATGCAGTCGTGATTCATTTACAAAAGTATTACTGGATCTTTCTTTAAAACCACAGACTGACTCTCTCTTTTAAGGATGAAGAAAAAAAAAGGCATAGGAATTTTCTAGAGTTTTCTTAAGCTTATCAAGACGTAAAAATGTACACATTGTTCCAAAGAAATTTTATTACTGAAATCCATTATAATGTCAGTCTGTGAAGTTGTATAAAAAGTATCACAAAGGAGAAAAGAGGAAAAAAATCTCACTATATATAAACTGTGCAGGTCAAAAGATTAGTTATCCCAGGATTAACTGAGGATCTCATATATGTAGCTCCTGTCAAACCCCACAGTGCAATAGGTTTTAAAGTCATACTAAACTCACTGCTTTCAAAATGTACTGTTCAGTGTGTCCTACAAGAAGGTGTACGTAATAGAAGCCCCAGTTTTCTGGCGAAGACAAAATACAATTGAATGTCTTCAAAGTTGGCAGTAAAGACTTTTGTCACCTGACAGTATGTGTTCTGTGAATAATGTATTTTATCTTTCAAGATCATCATTCTTAAAATGCATATTTAGGAAAATTAAATGAAAACATAATAAACTCTTTAATGCCTAACTTCTCAAGTCAGTTTCATTCCTCGTCTCTTATAAATAAATTTGCTTTTAAATTTCTCATCCTGGAGCACACTTTAGGCATGTATTTGTACAAAGGTTCATTTTAAGCATGTAATAGTTAAAATTTGGTTAAAATTTCAAACATTCACATATGAAAACTAGCATTTGTATGGCTCTACCTTGGGGTGGTCATTGTAGCTAACAATTTACATGAAATGTCTCAATTAATCCAACAGATATGTTCCATATTTTACATATTTTCCCACAGTAATATATCTATAAGCTGTACAGGTCATATTATTTTGTTAATATTATTAACTAAATTTTCAGATGAGTAATCAAAAGCTTATAAAACTGACATACTTGGGCAGGGGATATAGTACACAGCACCTGCCTGGCAAGCACCAGCTCCTGAGTTAGATTCCTGGTACCTCCAACACATAAAAATAAAAATAAAAATGAGATACTATGTAGTCTACCACTAGTAGTTGTTGTAATCAGAATTTTAAGATATATTTATCTATGTCATTTCATGTAAGTGCTTTAAAAAGATGCTAAAAAATCTATTATGAGCATATTTAATACATATTTAAATTGACTATTACAAAACCTGACAAATTTTCTTTGGCTCCCTAATTTTACTTCAGGGAACCACCTGTGGCTCCTGCTCCTTTAGTTCAGCCTGTACCACGATTTATTAACCATGCTGCATTCTCAGGTGCATTACTTCAGTTCACCCCTAAAATGTTTCTTCTTCCTGCCTACTTAGCATTCTTCCTCTCTGGTTTAACGTGAAGCAGCTGCTTGGCTTCTGTGGTATCATTTTCTCACACATGCAGCAGGAAGATACCCCATGGTAATCTTCACTCAGCGTTGGTAGGCAGGAGAAATTCTGTCACCTTATAGCCTTGCTGATTAATGGTCCTGCTGTCAAGCCTTGAGTACGTGGTACAGGTGACACTGATGAAATTCAGCAGTACTCTAGACACAGCATTAACACTACTCAGATTTTACAAGCTTTATGCCAAGGTTTGAGCTGGGTAACTGCTATGGTCTTGGCCTGTGATTATTTTTAATTAGCTGGAAGCTAACTTAAACCTTAGTTTGTAAGTTTCTTGTAACTCACCACAGAGCTGGCTGTTGGTCTCAATAGGAGCTCTCAAGAAGACTCAAAACTGTGTAACATTAACCACATATTAGACCTTTGTTTTTCCCAGGTAAAATAAAGCCATCAAAGTGCTCAAATCTTTCTTAACAACTTTTTTTTTAAACAAGAGCAGTGCATTTTCTGAAAAGATATAGATTACATAGAAAATTATATTTCTATGCGTTCCATATCACGGAGCAGAAAAAGATCCCTTTGTTCTACTGCATTAGAAATCTACATAGTTATATAGCAGAGGTCAAATCACATATTTTTTCTGGTTTTGATTTCATGATATTATTTATTAATGATTGAGTGATACTATATATCTTTACTATAGCTTATATTTATCTGTAATTTATATAATTATAATATGTACTATTTGCAAACACTGTTCTATGCATTTTGAATATATTAACTCATTTAAAATTCAGGATTACTTTTAAAGTAAATAGTAGTGTTATTTTACAGCTGAGGAAACAGTACAGAGGATTTAAATAACTTGCCTCAAATGATAAAAATATTAAAGTTGTTTTCTAATACTCATGAAAATCAATAATTATAAAACCCATTTTATATACAGATATTTGAATATATCTTTTCCTTATTTTTCTAGTTTAATTCCCCAGGGTGAAAAAAATAATGCAGCTAGTACAAGGTAAAAGTTTCATTTTCTGAAATCCTCCACAGACTGCTGACTGAGACAGATTCCCAGGTACTAACTTTCTTAAAGATAGGAGTATTTCTCTGAATCAGGATAAATCTCAGTATGTCCTAGAGCTAAGGGACTGGAAACACATTCCCAGGAGTAACAGGTTTTTGAAGATGGATTTTTCGCAGAGACATTAACAATGGGCCCAGGTGTTTAAATAATAAAATACTTTGTGAATATGGTGGTAGCTTAGCATGGAACTCTGTATAGGCAGAACCATCTGTACAGGATATAACAGAAACTTTTACAAAACAAGGGAGAGTAAATAATTGCAAGTGTGTCCTTTGCTATCAGTTTACAGATCCTTTAAGTCCAAAAACGGGTTTACAGACAACAAAAATGTGATGGAAAAAATGTGGAGGGCTAGACTCCAAAGATAACCAATGTCGAGAAAAGGCCGCCAATTAGAAAAATAAAGCGCCAAGGTTCTCACTGAAGTGAGGATGCAGAAGAACAAAAGGGAACAAGCCCTCAAACTTGATTTCATAGGGCTTGAGAAACAAGGCAAAGAACATGTTTTAAACACGAAAAGAAGGAGCAAGCTTATTTATTTATAACCTAATTTACTTAATTGGCTCAAATCAACACCGGTCAGCACTTCAATGTGTCTTGGAGCACTATGTCAGAAAAGGTGTATGTTCCCAAGTGACTCAGTCATTCAGAGTGCCATTTAGAAGCTGGGATTCCCAAATGACATCCCTGATCTTTGGGTTCAATAGATCTAGGAAGAATCTTTTAAACGGGCCTTCCCACTGAGATTTATTGGGAAGGTTTCATATTACGTATCAAGAGGTATGCCCTGGCACCTGGCTTTGAGGGCATTGTCCTACCAAGTACGTGCTTATTCTTTACTCCTTTTCCTTATGCACAACTAAGTAGTCATCGTCCTCTATTGCATAAGTGGTTATGAAAAGGAAAAAAGTAGCTACATACCTCATACAAATGCAAATTTAAAAACTGTAGTTGGTTGAATCAGTACATGAAAAGCCTGAAATATAGAGCGTGCCATGCGGGTAACGGCTATGGATGTGCACACGTGCGCATCGCCGTCTTCTGAATTATGTCAGAGTTACTTGCAGCGCTGTGCTCCTCTAACTTTCCGCACTCCGGTGTGACCCAGGAGCCCCACCCGCCCCTGCTGGGGGCGACTAAATCAAAACCTGGTAAACAGGGTAAATATGTAGACATGAAATGCTAATTTAAAAATGATAGCATATTTTAGAAACAAAGATTTCAGAACACTTGGTTAGCAACAGACTTAGTCAACAGCTAGCAAAGGATTTTAAAGTCAGTAGATACAAGCTTGACAGAGATCTGGATATTGGAGTATTCTGAGAAAACACGGACTATATGTGAAATGTTATAATGGAACGAGTCAACTTTAGTCTCGCGAATACCGGAATGCGTGGAGTAAGGCGCACTGTACAGCCTACTTTATTAAAAAAATTTATCTCCATATTTCATCATTGAGTTTCAAGATATGAATTGTACATGAAATTAAGAAAATAACAAAAGCCTCACATGTTACAGGTGCAGTGATTAGAATCCTGGAGGTAGGGCTTTCTAGCTCAGCCTTTTAAAACACCAGTAAAAAGTAAGGTGCTGTGGATCCCAGTAACACAATCAGACAACGCATGGCTAATTGTGAGAAATGGGTGTTGCTTTCAGAAAGGACATTTTTGGGGTCATTTCTGGAAATCCAAATAATTTCTAGATAAAAGTTCAAAAAAGAATAAGTGAAGACAAAAATCCCTGATTAAAAGAAATAAGCTGGGCGGGGGATGTGGCTCGGTGGAGTAAGCACCTGCCCGGCGAGCGCAAGGTCCAGAGGTCAATCCACAGCACCACAAAAATTAGTAAAAAATAAAGAAATAAAAGAAAGAAGCTTAGAACATTATTAAAACTTTGATTCCATTGTGGTTTACACACACACACACACACACACACACACACACACACACATTCTCTGGACAGGGAAAGAGAGAAAGGACATGCATTCAGTATATAATGGCTGTCACTGTGTAGCAAGTATATAAAATAATTTACTTCTTAATATTTTTATTCTCCTATTTTCTAAGTTACTGTAGTGCAAAGGTGCTGCTTTTAAAACCATTATTTATATATTTCCAAGTTAAATTATCCTTAAATTTAAAAAGTGAAAAAGTGGCCTTTATTCTATACTCAAATGATTTATAAAGAGATTTTCATACCAACTTCTGGGAACAATTTGAACAAAGAATTATTTTAGAGAATCAGGCAAAAACCAAGCTCTCTAATTCACATTATGGAACTAAAATAAATTTCATGCCAAGACAAGTTAAGGAGAAGAAAGGAAGGAAAGAAGGACAGAAGGAAGAAGGAAAGGAAGAGAAGAAGGGATGAAGGAAGCAAGGGAAAATCAGTGGCACTTTGAAGAACTGGGGCAGAGATTTTAAAGTGGAACCGGTGGAGAAAGGGAGAGGCAGGTAGGGAAAGAGAGAGGCAAACCAAAGTTTTGAAAAAGAAAGCGATTTGTGGATCATCCCTACAGAGGATGGGTGCTGGGCAGCTAGATGATGACAGATACTTCTCGATCTTTCATAAGACATTTCTGAAGAAGTGTAAATCCTTCCTGAAAATCCTTGAATTTGTTATTAGGGACTAAAATTGTTTTTAAAGGACCCTGGGCCAAATATGTCTGTCTATGACTGTGCTTATCTCTGAGTACATGTATGGAATGAAATGCTCATGCTTCTGTATTTGGGAGAGGTAATTTTAATATTTTGTAGTCTTTTGCTATTTCTATAATTTGAAAGTTTCTTGGGGCTGGGGATATAGCTCAGTGGAATAAGCGCTTGCCTAGCAAGCGCAGGGTCCTGAGTTCGATCCCCAGTACCGCAAAAAAAAAAAAAAAGAAAGTTTCTTAATTTGCATATATTTAAATAAAAGGTAAAAGTCTCTCATAAATAAACTTGACCCTCACGAAAGCACGCTTCTGAGTTATGCAGTAACTCTGGAGAACACGGTAAAAGTAGAGCAAAACCGAGCGTTTTCCTCTGCAAGGCCTTGCCTCCGAAGCCAGGGCGCGCGCTCCCTGCGTCTGCCTGTTTCTTTCCCTGTGACGGTCTTTCCATTTTATGTGTCCTCTTTTGCTTTATGCTCTTTGTAGTTATTTGCAGGTATGTGTCATTTCGCTGCTTCTTTGAAACTGGATCTTACTACGGCAGAGTGACTTGGCAAATGCTGTAATTTGAATCTTCTTTTCTGGGGGAGTTGAGAATAAGAGTCAAAAGTCACAATGCAGAAAATGTAAATTGCTAAGATTCACCTCTGTTTTGGAAACGGTTTACAATGTGCTGCCAAATAGTCTGATATTTAGCTGAGCACAGGATTGCTAGTGAATTACTGCAGTTGCTAAATATAAACATGCAAATAATCATTAATCTTGCTCTGTTGTAATACAATCTGTATCTTAACATTTTTTTTTCCCCCAATAGGTTCACACTTGGTGACTAAATTAGCAGCATGATTTTACCACACAAATGAGATTGACTCAAGAGTTATAGTCTTAATTACATAAAATCTTACTTTGTTGACCACTAGGGAAGATTACAATAACTTGCTGCCTCCAAGTAATTTACCTTTGAGAATCTCCTTAATGCAGCAGATAATACTTGAGCAACTTTCATGTCATCATTGTTCAGAAGTCAGATATTTCACTGTTTAAAAAAATCAATATAGCAGGAAACATACAAATTAGTGTTACCAATCCTAAGAATATCACTTGAAGGGTCGACCTACATGTAGGCCTGAAAATTTTTTTACAAATAGATATACATTTAATTATTCGTATGCATAAATTGCTAACATTATGGCCATATTAGTGTTTGTAAATATACACAAATAAAAAAGAAATACAAATGACAATTAAATATATGAAAAATATTCAACATCGTTGGTCATTTAAAAAAATATAAATTAAAACAAAATTGAGCTTCCATCTCAGCCCAGAATGGACGGCTACCAAAAGATCAACCAATAACAAGCGCTGGCGGGCTGTGGAGCAGGAGGAGCGCTTCTCCACCGCTGGTGGGACTGTGGGCTGGTGAAATCACGGTGGAGAGCAGTACGGAGATTCCTCAGAAAGCTAGGCTTAGAGGTCCCATTCGACCCAGCTATTCCCCTTCTGGGTATTTTCCCAGAAGAAGTGAAAACATCACACCACAGTGATACATGTGCACCCATGTTTATAGCAGGGCAATCTGTCATAGCTAAATCTTAGAAACAACCCAAATGCCCATCAACTGAGGAATGGATAAAAAAGATGTGATATTTTTACACAAGGGAGTATTACTCAGCTATAAAGAAAGATAAACTGGAGGCTTTTATAGGTAAATGAATGTAACTAGAGACCATATTCGTAAGTGAAATAAATCAGACTCACATGTGTAAACATCGTACTGTCTCCTTAGTGTAAGAACCTGAAAGAGTAAATAAGATCCAAAAGGTAAAATAGATATTGTGAAAGGGGAGGAAACGGCTCAAAATGAACAAAACAGCTGGGGGGGAGGAGAAAAGAAGGAATGGGAATTAATAATAGTGATAGCTAAGAGAATTGTACTGTTAATTCTATTAGTTCATTGAAAGGACCGGTTAGTGCTTACATTGTTTGATCTACTTTGCATGCCTGTATCTGGCAATCTGAGCAACTACTTTGAAGATAACAACATGCAATATAATAACCATTATTAATTTCATCTTGTTTTGAAATTCTGTATCATTTTTATTGTTTTTTCCTCTTTAAATTAAAAAAAGGAAAATACCTGAGTCGTTCAGTTTTTGTGTTCACTTTAGTGTGCTAAGAGAATCCTTAATAGCTGATAAGATTTTTTTTTTCCAGGACTGTCAACTCACTTCGTAGCCCAGGCAGGTCTCAAACTTGCAATAATCCTCCTGTCTCAGCCTCCTGAGTGCTGGGATTATAGGCATGCGCCACCATGCCTGGCTTACAGTGTTTTAGAAGAAAGTACATTAAAGGACCTCTTTTGTTACCTATAAATACTTTTATGCTGTCAGGAATATATTATAACTTGTTTAGTGTTGGCGAAACTCAGTTTTAAAATTTAGTCTCTTGATCTATATCCAGCCTGGTATTCTTTAATTACCATATTAGGTTAGAGATTAAAATTTTTCTTCAATTGTTTAAGCAATGGAATATCTTAATGTATTGATTTGACATTGTTATAGTGGAGGAATGATATTTTAACATATGTGGTTTAGAAGAAAATTTATCTTTGATTAATATGGAGGCTGGAAGGTAAATTAAGACTTAAAGTTGGAAACTGAAACGAATATGCCTTCAGAAGAAAATTCCCTGAATAAACTGTTTGTTACTGTAAAAAGTTAACAACTTAATCGTAAACTCTGACAGCTGGAATAATATATCTCCAACAATAAGAAACAAGACAAAGTGTTCTACTAACATGAAAATTTTGAATTTAGTTTTATGATGTGATCGTAGAATCTTTCAATCTCTAACCAATAAAATCTTGGACATATCCAAGAGAAATAAATGAAAAATTTTAAATTTCTGTGATGGGATAAACTTTTAATCCAGTGGACAAAGAAATTTTTCCATGAAAAATACCAACAGCTAAGAGAAAATGGTGGTTAAAGATGAAAGACCACATTTGTTGAGAAAATAGGGTGGAGAATCAGCAAAAACAGCAGAATAGGATTAGATTTCCAAATAAGAAAATGAGATAATAAGGCATTATCAAAGAATTTAACTAGTATGAAAATGAATAAAAAGATAATTGTAAGGAAATGAGCACAAGAGTCATAGGAAAAATGTAGATTTTAAGACTTAGGCTAGTGTTCATAGAAAAGAATTATTGAAATAAAACATTAATTGAGAAGGAAAGTTGCGAATTGGATATAAAGAGAATTAGGGAGCTGCAAGACTCTAATCTTCTAATTTAGAGTAAAAAGATTAAAGTTAAATGTAAATATACGAAACAAAAGTGACAAGTGGAGTATTTGAAAATGATTAAACACGTTGAGGCTATAAATCAAAGCCATGACATAAGGAGTCCTTCAAGGAAGCAGAGTGGTGAATTTTCCAGAATTGATAAAAACAAATTAAGTTTTATTCAGAAAAATGAACAGTGTTAAGCACAGAATGAAAAGTACACATTAAAGTATCTATAAGTACAAAGTAGCTAGGTTCACAGTGAGCTTTGAAAAAATACAAACTAATCATATACTCCAACCCTTGAGAATATGGTCTAGATTCCTAGTTACTCAAAATTTTCTTAAAGAATAGATTTTGGAATGATATTAATTAACAGTTTATTTAGTATGAATAACTATTTTTTAAGCTTGTAATCAAATACTCGAAGAGATGGAAAGAAATTAGCCATTGCAGGCACTCAAACTTGCCGTGAACATTCATATTTAGGCAGAGCATAAATGCTTCAGTCTGGATGGGAGAATAACAATCACGGCAACATTACCTACCGATTTATGGTGCGTATATATTTATTGTAAATTTAGTTTCAGTTGCAAATGAGATTGTATGAACCACGTATTACATACCTTTGTCTCTTAAATTGTGAAAAATTTTATAGTTTTATAATTTTCTAAAACATGTTTTACTACCAGACAAGTTTGTCTTTTTGACACATAACAATAAACTGCAGAGAATCTGGTAACAAGGGATCTGAAACTACAAAAGGGAAATCCAACAGTTAAGCTATTGGGAAAATTCACAGTCAAATTCAATCATCAGAGAGAAAATAGCAAACAATGGAAGGGACAGTTGTAGGATATATACTGCAAAAACACATAAATTGTCTAGATCATCAATTTTACTTTACACATTGGGATGCTGAGTGACTTTGAATAAATACATTTTATTCAAGATCACTTAGTAAGAAGAAGAGAAGGAATTTATACTCAATAATCTGGATTATGTTTATATTATATATTTTAAAAATTTTTTGGCATTCTTGATAGACAAAAAATTGGAAACAATGTAAGCACTGACTTAATGGGTGAAGATGTGTGCACATGGCTGCCATTGCATCGCCGTAACCAAGGCACTGAGGACACTCACCGCACCCCAACTTCCTGGTGTTCTTTTGTTTGTTGTTTCTTGCTCTAGAGCACTCGCAATGAGGTAGTCTAAGCTTTGTAATTACTGTAACGTACTCTGTTGTTAAATATAGGTGCTGTTTTGCACTCCAGGTCTCTAAATCTTATTCACTTTGCACGAGAGAATATGTATCTCCAAATTCCATTGAGAAATAATTCATCATTTACCATGCCTGCAGCCCCAAACGGCCACCATCCAATCTTCGGGCTCCGATGCTGTGGTCTGAAAGTGTCCCCAGGATTCAAACGCGGGAAGCTGGTGCACAGTTTCCGCGGTGTCTGCAGATCTTCTGGTCATTAGGTGAGACTCTCCCTTCATCCCTGGACCGATGCATTTATCAGACTTGGCAGACGGAGCTGGTCTCCCGCAGCACGTCACGCTGCCGCAGGCGAGCCAGGTGGAAACACAGCACTCCGCCTCTCTGGAGCAAGCCACGTGCACAGCACCACCTTGGAAGCAGAGAGCGCCTTGTACGGGGTACCAGGGCCTTCGGACTGCGGTCAGCACCCGGAACAGGGAAAAATGATGCGTCTCTGTATGAGATACCCATTCTTTGGTACTCTGTTACAGCAGCACAAATGGGGGGGATTTTAGAGAAAGGAAATCATAATGTTTGTTGTTCCATGATACACGGTAAGTATCTGTATCTTAGTTACTTTCTCATTGCTGAAACAAAATACCTGATGCCCACATGTGAAAGGAGAAAAGGCTTATTTTAGCGCACACTTTGTAGAGGCTTTAGTCTGTAGCTGGCTGACTTCACAGCCAGGCAGCAAGGCGGAAGAGCACAGCCGAGGAGGAAGGGCAGAAGGCACAACAGGCAGGAAGAAGCAACAGCAAACCTCCCTTTATACCCCTTCCGGGGTGTAAGCCTACTGGTTAGTGCCACCACGGTCAGGGTGGGGCTGCACCCTTCAGCAAATGCATTCGCTACACCCAGAACCACGCTGATTATCAGTGTGCTGATCCAGTATCTCACATCCGTGCCCCAGCACCACACACCCACGGTCCAGCAGCCTTCCAGAAGCCTCCACGCCACAAAACAGGACCCCTAGGCACAAGCCGTAATATCTGCCCCCCTAAAAGACAAAAGAATGAGAGATGACGGTGCACTGTGACTTTGATGTGCGTTTCCTTTTGATAATCAGTGTTATTCTCCAGCTTTTTATATAAGTGCTGGCCAATTGCACTCCTGTTTTGGAAAAACATAAATTTGCATCTTATTTTATTGTTTTCTGCTGAGTTTCAATTTTATTCCAATTGTCACTGATTTGAGAGTTAAAGCCTTACTAATATGAAATCATTTTTGATCTTACACTTATCTTTTCTTCCTTTTGAATAGAAACTTTAGTACCACGAAATGATACGGACCTCTTTTAAGGCAGAAACTACTTTACATCCTACTGACCACAGTTGAAAGAATTATTATACATGTTGGAAATAGGTCACTGAATTAAAAGCAAATGCTAAGATATAAAAAGCTCAAGTGAGTAAAGAACATTATGAAACATAATGCAACTGGAATGTACAATAACGACTATAAAACATAATAAGCTAATATTCACATATGCTAATGTCACAAGATTAAAGCAATACAGAATGTAACTGCCAGACAGCCATAAGTGGAGGCAGGAGGCAGGAGGCAGGAGGCAGGAGGCTGACCATAGAGTACTAAAAATGCCTGCATTACTCTGGGGAAAGTTAGAACTATTAATTAAAACCATCAGTTTCAGAAGAACAAAAATGGAAAATTTTAAATGAACGTATAGGCTGCAAAATGAAAAGGACCAACCTCAATAAATCAAATGGGAAAAATTAAAAAACAGCAAAGAAAATGTGCTAAAAGAAAAAAACTACAGGCTGATATGATTGCTCACACCTGTAACCTCAGCACTCTGGGATGCTAACCCCTGGAAGCCAGCCTGGACAGTATAATGACTTAGTCAGAACTTGTCTCCAAGTTAAGAACAAAAGGACCAGGGTAACTAGTTTAATCCCACTACCAAGGACAACAGCCATCAAAATCTCAAATGCATGGACAAAAACTGTATCCAAATATAACTGAAAGCTATAAAGGGGGAGATGTTGACTTGTTTTACTTGAATGAAATGGATCAGGTAACATTACAGCTAAAGAACCATACAGTTAGTTTTGGGAAAAAGTGTATTTTACTTTTTTAAATGTAGAAACACTCCCCCCCAAATAATAATGTGATCATTTTCAACATACAAAATGGAAAATTTTTTACCACACAATTCTCAATTTAGCTAGAGATATATCCCAAAACATATAAGGAAAGAGCAGAACTAAGGATAAGTTAAACAGTTGTATGATGATAGTAATATTAATTTCTTCTGAATATGTGACCATTCATAATCTATAGGCCAATATACCTATCTTTTAAAAATAAAGAGCAAATGTGTTACTAGATGAGATATTTGGACAAATGCCTGTGTTGTGTATTGGAGAAATCTCCTGATTAAGCATATAAAAAAAGGAACCTAGATTAACTGAAATCCTATAGTAAGCAAATTGATATAAATACATAAACTCTAAGTCCCAGATTAGAGAAATACAGGGACATCATTTACAGTTGTGTTCCCACCATATCTCAAAACAAGACACATCAAATACACATAGTTGGTAGGACAGGCCAGTTTTTATGGTAATTTAATTTAATTAGAAATAAGTAGCAAAATAACTATGCTGTAAGGATGGAGACTTCAAAACTATCTGTAAGCTATTGCTGCATTGAAAAAGGGATTCAAATTAATTAATTTGTAATGATAACGCTACGATTCCAGTCTTTGTAAATTGCAACTGAACTGACCCTAACAGGAAGCACAGGGCTTTGGAAAAGAAGAGAGGTAAGACCCTCCCATTGTCATCCCCCGCAGGCAAGCAAGTGGGAAATCTGTTCGTGCACCAACCTAACTTCACAAATGCTAAGGAGATCAAGTCAGAGAACACAGTGCCTACTTTTAGCATAACAAAACAGAAAGGCCTATTGAAGAGTGAGGATTGAAGAGATGCCTGTGACATCTTCACTGATTTAGAGAAGCCCAGTGCAGAGCGAGAGCACGTCCACCTGGGAACGAGAGATGAAATCCACGGCTCAGACTTTAGGAGCCAGTGCCAGCACCAAGGCTCCCGCAGAGCCAAGCCTCGGCAGCCCATTGCCGCGACAGTACATGCAGAGTGCCATGGGGCTGCTTTCCTCCAGGTAGCTAATTGCCTCAATCACCCTTCCTCCTGGCTTGGACGTCAGTGTGTAGAGCAAGATGCCACTTGCTTGGGAGTAGACCTAAAAGACCAGCAAAGAATTTTCCTTTAGCACTCAGTGCCAGGCCTGCTATGGTGAGATCCCGTACCCAGTAGGAACAACATCACCCTCTGCAAGTCTGTGCTTATGGAGATTCTGTAAGGATCACAGCATCATGGAGAGAACTGTGCACTGATGTGCCAAACTCCCCTTCCACTCACATCAGGTCCAGCTTTAGGAAAAGCCTTGGACACAGCCATGCTCCTCCCAAGACCATGCAAACTCAGGTGAGTCAGGTTTAATTCATCTAAGCATGGGCTTTGATGGCCAAGGAATTATGTTCACCACCAAGGAATTGTGTTCTCCCGCTTTGGGCAGCAATCACAGGCTGCCTCACAGCTGGGTCTCCAGCACTATCCTGATGCCAGGAAGACACTTGCTCCCCAGTAGGGCAGACTCATGTTTTGGCCTGTATCACTGACAACGGAAAATCTATGAGAAACGGCAAAAGCAACTAGAAGCAAAATGAACCAAATAGGATGTTTAGGGGCTGGAGGTACAGCTCAGTGGGGTAAGTGCTTGCCGCTAAGCACTAAGGCCCTGAGTTCGATCCCCGGTCCCAGAAAAAAAAAACAAATAGGATGTTTAGAGCAACTAATTCCTACACTGAAAAATCAGACATTTGTCAGATGTGTCTCAAGAAGTCAGCCACATAACAAACTAGAGGAATAATTAGTAGTAGGGGAGAAGTAAAAGAGATCGGAGCAGAAACAAAAGAAACAGGGACTGAAGAGACAATAGACCAGATCAGTGAAATCAAGAACTGTTTTGTTTTGTTTTGTTCTGCAACGATGAACGAAACGGAAAACCTGAACGGACAATTAACAAGCACTTGTGTTTTCAAAGATGTCAGGCCGTGGTCATTCAGCCCTGTTGCTTTTGGGTCCTTGGCAAGGGAATACATCGAGGCAGCTGCGCGTCATAGAGGAAAGCTGCCAGCTCTGCCATTGCTGAAGCAAGGAAAGGAAGCGGTGATGTCGCCATCTGCCCTTAAAGCCAGGATCCCAGTGGTCTCGCTTCCTCCACCCTCTCCACCTCCCCAAGGGCCACGCCCGTGATCCCGATCCCTCAACAGCTGCGCTTCTGGGGACTTTCAATATCCAAGCCACAGTGCAGGGGTCAGGAGGAAGCAGTCATGGAGTACTGATATCAAACAGAGGAAGGATTTGAATATTCCACATAATGTGAGATAATTCAAGAGCAGATCAAACGTGTGCAATGACTCGGTCATCACACAACACACATACGTACTGAACATTGACGTGCTCGCAATCTCCACATCGTCACACAACACTCACGTGTACTGAACATTGATG
Organism: Dinomys branickii; assembly: GCA_004027595.1. Classification (NCBI taxonomy): domain Eukaryota; kingdom Metazoa; phylum Chordata; class Mammalia; order Rodentia; family Dinomyidae; genus Dinomys; species Dinomys branickii. The sequence goes on along the minus strand of PVLD010000536.1, from coordinate 62,122 downwards.
ACACAACACACACGTGCACTGAACATTGACGTGCTCACAATTTCCATATTTTATACTGTTAAAAAATCAATTTAGAAACTTATAAAGGAAATCAAAGGAAAGTGAAGCATAAGGAATTGGTTATAGTCAAATAAGTAAAATAAAAGGCAGCTGATTTCCATTTTAATGAATAGCCACACATAAAAGTTTCTATATGAATTGAAAAACTATGTACAAAAAACAGCATTTAAAGCTTTAGGAATGTATGAAAACATGTCAATGGCATTATATCCAGCAAAATTCTCTAAGACATAAAGGTTATAAATAATACAGAACATTAACTTGGATAACTATAACAATAAAAATTTAATAAAACTAAAAAGAATAAAAATATAAAACTTTAAGAATGTATGAAAACATTTCAATGGCATTATATTAAGAAAAATTTTTCTAAACAAGACAAAATTTAAACAATACAGAACACTAAGTTGAATAAGCACAACTAAATAATAAAAATCACAAAAAATAAAAAAATGAAAATTACTAACAAAGTCCCCCCAAATTTTTATGTAACAAACACAGATGGACAGATGCACATAACATAGACAGACATATGTTCCATGTCCAATGTGTATGAAGAACTAGATATCACAAATAAATTGGCAACTCAAAGAGCAAATGGTGAGTGGATATGAGCAGATGACTCACTATGAAGGAAAGCTTGGAATTGAGTAAATAATAACAACATTAATTTTCCTAGAAATCAAAATTATGAAAATTAGAAAACAATTGAATACCAATTCATGCACATCAAAGTTTTAAAAATTGTAAAAGTCTAGTATTGGCCAGGATTAGCCAAGCAAAGAAGTTTAAAAAGTACTATACTATGCTTACGTTGCTGAAATTGCTTCCATATATTCTTTGGTATATGTACTCTGAAGAAAATTCTAGGTAGATACCCTGATGAAACCCGTGTGAATAGTCATGTAGCTGTCTTCATTGCTTGTTTTATTAATGTAAATAACCTGGGAAGAAGCAAAGTTGGAATGGACAACCTGTCCTCGTCACACTGCAAAGTAACGCAGAACAGGTAGGAGTAAGGGTGTGCACCGACAGTTTAGTGCTTTTAATGTAGAGGGAGGTGTGTAATGCACATCGTTTTAACAAATTTTAACTGCGTACTTGTGCTTTCAGGATACATTGTGCTGATTGACCGTGGTTGCTAAGGCGGCAGGGTTAAGAGATTTCTGGAGATGCTTGTGTTTGAAGGGTTCTACAATCAAGGAGCCGCAGGTGGCCTCAGTCTGAAGGGGCTGTGAGGTGTGGGGTGCACTGGGGAAGGTCATGCAGGTCTTGACCTGGAAATCGGATCTGGTCCCTGCGCCTCCTTTCCTGGCTCTTCTCTGACCCTCCACTTCCCAGATGCTGTGGGTTCAAGGATTTTCTCCCCTGCGCTCTCCCACTACGACCTTCTTCCGTGCAGCTAGCTGAACCTGGGCGCAAACCGCTGAAACCACGCGCCAGTGTGGCCTGGCCTTCGCACTGTGGGCACCAGGCGCTGTGTCCCTCCGCGGTGAGCTGACGAAGCCCAGCGCTGCGCACGCCACCTATAGCGCCTGCGTGGGAGCCACGCCCAGAGGGGAAATAACATCTCTAGCGTCCCTGCTGTTCTCTCTCCTTTAGTGCTCATTCCAGCCCTTCAAAACGTGCTCAGTATAAATTTATTTCTACATTTATTTATCTCACTGTCTCATCCTATCAGTGAAAGACAAATAGAATAAGAAAAACGACCAAATCTATTTACTTTGTCATTTATCTTTGGCCCTAACTGTGTAGCTGTGATGTTCGATAAATATTTACTAATGTCTGTAAACTAACACTTAGACACATTTTATACTTTTCTGGTCATTGTAAACTTAACTACGTAAATTTTCTCTTTGAAAAACTGACATTTATTTAGCTCTTATTTTAGTTTATTAATATTTTGGTTTTTTTGAGACAGGGTGTTGCTATGTAGTTCAGGTTGGCCTTGAGCTCACTGCATAGCCCAGGCTGGCTTCAACCTCATGGCGATCCTTCTGCCTCGGCCTCCTTAGCGCTGGGGTTGCAGGCGTGCATCACCACGCCCGTCTTATTTACCTCTAATAGGCATACATTTATATGCTTTGAGTATCCTGAAATACTGCATTTTGATTAAATCATGCCCTATATTTATCTCTAATATAGCTTTTTGATTTGAAAAATATTCGTATATTATTACATTTCCCTCTGGTCGTGTGAGAGAATGTATTCAATCGTCATAACTTGGAAAGTTTACTAAGCAATTATTTGTCTTGGTCACTTTTCTTATCACTGAGACACAGCCCCTCACACCTACAAACGAAAGGAGGAGGGGTCTGCCTCGATTCACCACCTCAGAGGTCCCCGTCCGTGCACCGTTAGCCAGCCGTTAGCCAGCTCCGAGGAAGCACTGCACGGCGGGAAAGGCTGATGCAGAGAAGCGCTGTCTGCACTGTGGTCCCCAGGAAGCATGGAGGGGGCAGGAGTGGAGCAGGAGAGGGTCCCTGCCAAGTCACGCCCAGCAGCCGTCTTTTCCAATCAGGGCCCAGCTCGTCCCTCAGAGCACTGAGCTTTCACAAGTTCCTCAGGGGATCAATCAGTGATGCCCAGAGCACCCTTCCCCGGTCCCCTCCAATTCCCAAAGGCCAAACGCCTCACCTCTGCACGCATGAGGGGCTGGGGCTCTAGATCTAAACCAGCTACGTTCTCCTTCCTTACTATGCCATTCCTATCTTATGAAACACATTCATCTATCAATTCCCTTTTGTACTTTGTTGTTCTATATTTTCTCTTGCATACACCACACTATTTTACTTTTTTGTAAAATGAATCTTGGTTTTATTGTTTAAACCGAAGAATTTGGGCCTTTAGAAAAAGTTTTCCAAGTGAAATTTCAAATTATCAATAAAATATTTTTAAAAGCCTGCATCTATTAAGACTGAGTTTAAAGCCAAGCGCAGAGGTGCAAGCCTGTAACTTTAGCACTCAGGAGGCTGAGACAGGAAGATCACCATGAGTTCAAAGCTAGCTTATGTTAGCTTAAACTAGGATGGGTTTTATTTCTCTTAGAAAATGAGGAAAGTAGGGGTATATGCTATGGTTATGGAAGGAGACCAAAAATGAAGAGTTTCTAATCTCCACTTCCAGGCTTGAACAGAATTAGAGTGTACTTAGTAAGGACAGTTTCAGATTTACATAGAGTAGGGCATGATGTCTGCCACAGTAAGATTTTAATCTGATTAATTAATTCAATTATTTATGGGATAATTACCTTTCTTGCAAAATAAGCTGTCTATATAAATTGAATATCTTTCCTTTTATTTATTAATATACTTGGTAAAAGTTAATGTGAAAGAGCAATATATTCTAAACATGGTCCTGCATCTATGCATCTTGGGTGTATTCAGTTAAATTCGAATTGATAATAGTTTACGAATACAAGTGACCAGAGAAATATTTGACTTCCACTGTTAGTCATTTCTTTCTCCCAAATCATCAGCTGTGGAGCCTGCAATTATTCCAAGCTCTTAGTCTTTTTCTCTTGCTTGGTCTTAGGTCTAAATGAATCAATGAGAAAGCCTTCTACTCCTATTTAATGTTATGTAAATGAAGCATTTTCAAAAGCAACGGTCTCAAATGCAAAGGTAAACTTGGAAACACTTAAGGTCACTACAGTGATGTTGAAGAAGGATACATTCCCCGGGAAGGAAGGATGTGAAAATACAGTAGATAAATTTATAATTAGTTTTATCTCTATTTTTCTTCCATTTAATCTGCTTGTCTATAAAAATAAACTTTTTAAGAGAAAACCATAGTCAGTGCTCATCAGTTAAATATGCAAGTAGAGCAGGGTACATTTTGAGAAAAAAGCGGAAAAGACATTTTCAAATAAATACGATATGTCAGGGGAAACGCTCCGTGTCAGCGCTGTTTGAGCTTCCAGCAGGGGCCTCACTTTCTTTGTCTTTCTGTCACAACGCCTTGCAGATGCCTGAGAACGTAGTAGGTACAGACAGGAATGTGCCCGGCACTTAGCTGCAGTAATCAGTGTACAAAACATGCAGTCTCCCCTCCCTGCACCATAACCGTTTCAATGCGCAGCGCGCTTGTCTGTCTATGAGCATCATTAAAGCGAAGAAAAAATGCCCCTTTCTAACACTTCTCAGCACCAGTGACATCTTTTAAAGCCGTTCATCATTACGGGTGCTTTTCTACTATAGGGATTGGCCGGTATCTTTCCCTAAGGTTTCTTTGGAACCACTTTTACTCCAGAGGGATACACAGCAGCAATTTATTTGAAGGTTATGCATGTTTCTTTTGTTTAAGGAAAGCAATAGAATATTTGGAATATCAAATTCAGGAACACTTTCTTCCAGTAGTCACCGCTGACCCCAAGGTGGTCATGCGGATGGTGATCGTCAGGAAATACAAGGGCAGAAGGACGTTGCAGGGAATGCGCTCCTGCACTTGTGCATTACAGCTGCAGCCACCTGCGCCTTTGCGGTCTTGCTCTGAGGAGGTTCATGCCAGATGTAAAAGCACAAGTTTAGAACCCATTATGTATGAAGTTTTGAACATAAATCATTAATACTCAGCTTTTCAGTTTTTACTTAAACTTTGTATTTAAAGGAACTCAATTTCCAGAACTGAACACAGGCTGTATTTGTTTAGGACAGGCTTGTTCTATGTCCATTTTCTTTGAAGAGGTGAGTATTAAAGACATGGGATTTACACCAAGCAATTTAGTGGCACATTATATTGCCCCTGCCAATCGGTGAAATGAGTTCTATGGAATATTATAACACCCTTCTAAGCGATAAAGAACGAATAACTCAGGCTTCAGTAATATTTTAATGCAATTATGTGTGCTCACGAATTGTTTACATTGACTCCTAAAGAAGAAATGGTATACTTCATACCAGAAATGGCATGAGTATGATGGAAATACATTATCTACATTGAATTCCTCCCCAGTGTGCAAAACTAAGGGAGTGGGAGGGGCTGGGGTGATGGGAGGAAATAACTGCACCATGTTGTGCCAAACCAAGTGTAAAACTGCAAAACTAAAGTGTACATGTTTGCATAGACGACATGTACAATAAAAATGTGGGAGAAAGGGGACTAAGAAGCAAGGTAAGATCCTAAAACATTTCATTGGAATGATTACTTCTCACCATATTTTCTTAAGTGAGCTGCCAAAGCAGTTCATCACCTATTAGGATAAAGCAGATCACGGGACACCTTGGCACAGGAAGGGTTTATTGACTTTGCTGTCTGCACTGCTACAGAGTGATGAACGCAAACCCCGCTTCGGCCCACGTGCGCATCACCTTACAGTGTTTCAGCTGTGCTTAGCAACAGAATGCCAGATGGCACGAAGACAGCAATTAATTACTACTCAAGAACAATGTCACCCACCAGAACAGACCACAGGCAAATTGACAGTGACAATGCCATGTTCATAGGCCTGAATAAAGAGCCCCGTTAAGTAGATTTATGGGCGTGTTTTAAACATGTGTACCATGCAGAAACTTTTCACTAAGACTACAGCTGCAGACTTAATTTGTATCCATTTATATTTTGCTGGAATCTTAATACATAGATATCTGGTATGCACCTCCAGAAAATTAATATAGCATTTTTTTTGTTTAATGCCAATTTGAATCCAAAGTTTTCCAAATTCTGCTTTTAAAGTGCATCTTTAAACAATTTTCTGTGATGATCAGTTAACATTATAAACTTGGTCCAGAGAGAAAGGCAGTAGAAAAGCTGCCTGAAAAATTCTGGAATTCACAAGCTGTCAGCCTGAGTTATCTGTTCACAAAGAATAGCTTTTGTGAGTAAGTCCTGTTTTTATTGAAGGCATTTATTATCACGTTTGGCATCACTTTGCACAGCGTATTTTTGCTTGCTTGCTCTCCAAACCATGGCGGCTGTTTCTGATGGCCTGGAAAGAGTGCTAATCTTTGCAAGCAACACATGCCATGTTACTCAGCTTTGCTTTGATAAACAAGTCCTACTTATTGGTCAAAAAATTTCACTGAGAGACATCTTGATTGTTGTAGTTTATTTTCAAATTTATTTGAAGAGATTCTGGTAAGATAATAAAATTTCTATTGTGACAATACAGTTTCTTGCTGCTTTTATGCAGGGCATCAACTATCCATAGGCCTTGTTTCTGATAAAGAGCACATTTGCTTAGGTGCAAATATAAAATTGCCTTGGTCAGAAAATTGATGTGCGCGTCTAGGCCCTTACTGATGGCCCTCACTTGCTACAGAAAGGGCTCTCCCTCACGGACCTGAGCGTACTGTTGGGAAGCACGGGGCTTTGGGCTGGGCCCCTTGTGGGTATTATGTGCTACCTCTGGCAACACCATTCCACGTGCTGTAACTGACCTCGTTCTCTCCTGGTGCACACACCCTTGTTCACGGTGGGGCAGAGGAGTGGGCTTAAATTTGCTTATTACATAAAACTTGACCTGCTCTGCTACGATGTGGTTATTTCCACTTAAACATTCTGTAAGTGCCAAGTGAAGCCAGCCTATCAAGACCCAGAGCCTCCTGCTGCTATGATTTCTTAGAATTTACCACCTAGTCATACGGTTTGGCTCTTATACATCCACTACAATCTTGTGTGTTAAAGGCTTGGCCCTCAGTAGGCCAGTGTTCCAGATGGGGTTTTGGGATCGATTAGGCCACAAAGGCTCTGACTTTGTGAATGGATCGATCCATGTGTAGTTTCATAGTTTAATAGGCTTCAATGAAGGAACCATGTTATAAAAGCACGCTCTTTCTCTAGGCTTGGTGGCTGCTGTGAGATAAGAAGCTTTCCTACACCATGTTCATCTGCCACCAAGTACAACCTTGCCACAGGACTAAAAGCACCTGGGCCAGGTGAGCATGGACTGACAACTCTGAAACAGTAAGCTAAAATAAATCTTTCTTCCTTTTAAATGCTTTATCTCCGGTATTTTGTCACAGTGATAGGAAGTCGACTAACACAACCCGGTTGAAGGCAAAGTTTTCTAACTTCCTTGGGAGACACTGTCCAGGATCTTCTTGTCCTCACCAGCCTTTACACTGGCAGCTGCTCCTGAGTTGATGTCTGCTGGTAAGTTCCCGATCCTTCTTGCTTCAGACCTTTAGACTGCACTCACAGATCATAATTAGGTACAGTCTCAGTCTCAGATCACAAAGTTACTACACTTTGTAGGCCACACATCTTGGTATTGGCACACAATCAAAGAGAAAATGAGGCAACTGGGCAGCTTGTGCAACACAGTTCTATCAAGCTCTGAGGTCCCTCTCTGCCCACATGTGTGAAGCTGCAATTCCTACCTGTCTGTATTTAACATGTACCTAGAGGACAAGTCTCTCTTGTATTTCAGCTTAATTCTCACCCTTCCTTGGGTTTATCTTTCCCCCAAAGCCAGCTAGGGTCTTGGGTCTATTATCAAAGGCTTCTTCAGTATCTTAACCATCTTCTGTTCTGTATATTTCAACTCCTGTCACTGATGAAACATTTATTTTCTGAGTCACATGAAGGCTATCCTGATATCATTTATGCACTACGTTCTCTCTATACTTTGACTTTGGCAAAAAGCTATGCTCAGACCTCTCAGCTTTGTCTTGATATTTGAAAAGTAGCTACTACCCTTTAGGCACAATAACCACTGTGCTCATTACATTTCTATGGATTACAAATGTTCAACTTGAAACTCAAGGGTAAACATCAGATGCATTATTTAGGGGCTATTTAACTTTCCCCCGATATATATGAATCCAGTGTGACACAAATGAGATTATTAGGTGTACAATTCTATTAGTTTAATTTGCACATTTTTAGCACAGTTTCCTCATCGCTCAGCAGAGCATTTCCCACGTGGGAGAGACACACTCTATCCCAGACCGTTTCCCTTACCTGCTAGTCATCGCTCCAAGTCTGACTAGGTAAAATTTGGGAGCTAGCTGTTTGCATACGTGAACACTAGAGGGCACTCTGTCTTACCCAAGAACAGTCGTTATCAAAGTAATTGTGGATCAGAATTACCTGAAAGACATAGTAAAGCAGATTTATGGGTTCTTTCCTTAGAGCATCAGATTCAGTAAGTAGGTGAGGGATGAGCCCAAGAATTTACGTTTCCTTGACAAACAGCCTTACCACTGTCCCAGGCAGAGCTTTATTTGAGCATCACTGCGGTGCTGTGTGTTAGAATAGCACGATTCAGGAGTGATGCAAGTGTCCCAGTACTAAACAACGAGAAGACTCGGCGTGACACGTTTCTCTGACTTCCTAAGACATTTGAAAAATGACTTAGTGTCTACGGTCTCACAGCTGTAAAACATTTTTTCCTACCTACTGAATCAAATGTTTTTTCTACAAATGGTAGACTTTCAAATACTCTATAGGACACACAGCCTGAGATATTGGTGTGGAAATTGGTACTCTGTATTTAAAAGGAGGTTCCATATATTTCAAGTTCATAGTCCAAGAAAGAAGATTTAAAAACTGTTCTAAGTCTGTATTTGTTTTCTATTACATTTTTTCCTGAACACTTTGCCCCCCCCATCATGTGTGTGTGTGTGTGTATGCTTTGTAAATGTGAGTGTGTGTGTATATGCTTTGCAAATGTGCGTGTGTGTGTATATGCTTTGTAAATGTGAGTGTGTGTGTATATGCTTTGTAAATGTGAGTGTGTGTGTATATGCTTTGTAAATGTGCGTGTGTGTGTATATGCTTTGTAAATGTGAGTGTGTGTGTATATGCTTTGTAAATGTGCGTGTGTGTGTATATGCTTTGTAAATGTACATGTGTGTGTATATGCTTTGTAAATGTGAGTCTGATTTGCTGGAAGAACATGGCTTTGGGTTCTACTGACTAGAACTTGTGCTGGGATTGGTCATGTCTCTGTGGTGCAGGTGCAAATCCTGACAAGTGATGGGTCTGGGTCTGGACTCCAGAGTTAAGTCAGGAAGGTCTTTCTTTTATTTTAAAGAAAATAGTACAAAAATAAAATGAACAAAAGCAGAATACAAACAACATAAAGCAAGGACATTAAAAATGATGTAGGGTTTCTATCCAAATGATAGGAGTTAACAGTAGTTGTTATATTACACATCGTTATCTTCAACGAAGTTGCGCAGATGACCAGATGTAAGAATAGAAGATTGATCAAATCATTAAAGGGAATAAGGAAATAATAATTTAAAAGAACATTAGAGACAATACATAGTGGCACTAGGCAGGACTGTAGGAGTTCACCATTGGTTGTTATGGAGTATTACTCAGCTATGAAAATATACTCTCGAGGCTTTTATATATAAAATATAAAATTATATAAAATATATTTATATAAAATATAAATTTATATTTTTATATATAAACTGTTTTCATCACATAAGTTGCTTAGATGACCAGATACAAGCATGCAAAATTGGTCAAAATAGTAAGAAAAAAATATGTAAACATTAATTGTTCCAAACAAGCCATCAGACACCAACAGTGCAGTACACCCATATGTATGTACGCATGTATATATATAATTTGCCTTAGTACTTTTTCTTCTTTCCTTCATCCTAGTTGCTCTTTCCTTTGAGCAGTTTCTTTCCCTTTCTTATTATCTAGCATATAGTTTAGGTTGTATTTACTCTTTCATGTTCTTACACCAGGGAGACAATGTGATGCTTACACATGGGAGTCCAATTTATTTCACTTATGGGTACGGTCTCGAGTTGCATCCATTTATATATAAAAGCCTCAAGAGTATATTTTTTATAGCTGAGTAATACTCCATAGTATAGAAATACCACATCTTTTTTATCTATTACTCAGTTGATGGGCATTTGGGTTGTTTCCAAGATTTAGCTATAACGAATTGCGCTGCTATAAACAAGGGTGCACATATTTGGCAAGATGCTTTTAATTCTTCCGGAAAAATATCCAGAAGGGGAATAGCTGGGTTTAGTGTGACTACCGATCCTAGCTTTGTGAGGAATCTCCAGACTGATTTCCACAGTGGTTTCACCAATCAACACTCACACCAGCAGCGGAGAAGGGTTCCTTTCTCCCCACAGCCTCTCCAGCATGTGTCATTGGTTGATTTCTTAATGACAGCCATTCTTTGTGGGCTGAGATGAAATCTCAGTGTTGTTTTAATTTGCATTTCTCCAATCAATAATGATGTTGAACATTTTCTCCTATATTTATTCGCCATTAGTATTTCTTCATCTGAGAAGTGTGTGTTCATCTCAGATGCCCATTTTTGGATTGGGCCTTTGAATTTTGGGGGCCTGATTGTTTTTAATTCTTTATATGTTCTAGATAGGCGTCCTTGGTCTTAAGGGCAGTTGGATAATATCTTTTCCCAATTAGTGGGTTTTCTTTCTACTCTTGGTGATTTCTTTTGATGTGCAGAAACTTTTGAATAAGATGATATCCCAGTTGTTGATTCTTTGAAGTATTTCCCATGCAGTTTAGTTTTTGTTCATGAACTCTCTGCCTACCCCTATATATTTAAGAGTTTTGCCTATGTTTTCTTCCAGTACATTTGGTGTTTCTGCTTTGATATTTAGATCTTTGATCCATTTTGACTTTAGTTTAGTGTATGGTGATAGACATGGGTCTAGTTTTATTCTTTGGCATGTGGGAAGCCAGTTTTTCCAGCACCATTTGTTAAAGAGGCTTCTTTCTTCCAGGGAAGATGTTTGGCCCCTTTGAGAAAAATAAGGTGGCTGAGTGTTTGTAGCTGTGTCTCCACCTTCTAACCTGTTCCATTGGTCTTCAGGCCTATTTTTTTTTCCAGTACCATGCTGATTTTATCACGGTAGCTTTGTAGTATAATTTCAAGTCAGGGATTGTGATGCCTCCTACTTTTCCTTTGTTTCCTAGGATTGCTTTTGCTATTCTAGGCCTGTTCTTGTTCCAGATGAATTTTAGGAATGTTTTCTCTAGATCTGCGAGAACTTCTCAAGGAAGATCTTTCTGTGTAACAATTTAACTTTGTGGTTCTGCAGTGTTATTCAGGAGGGAAAAATCGAAGTATTTGTATCAGCAATGTTGCATGAAATTGTGAGACCTTGTGCACCCTAGGTGAGAATCGCTTCTGTGTTGTGATTCATGTACAGCCTACAGAGAATTGTTGACCAAGGCCCTTGTCAGACAACAAGAAGAAGCATAATGTGCATAACTCTCTAGCCCAGCATATGTAAGGCACATGCTTTTGTGAAAAAGATGCATTTGAAACCTTACTGTGGGTCCTCTGCAGGGATGTGGGTGCAGTGTTCTGCACTTACAGACCTTGTGGTGCTCAGTTTGCATCTCTACATGTGGCTTCCCTAAGTCTCTGCCTGTTTTGCAGTTTCACTATTTTTTCTGACCCATTTTCAAGCCAGATTAACTATCAGCAATGTCTTCCACGTGCTAAGTCTCATCTCCTTGTCATTTCTCCACTTCTTTGATATAAATTTATGTCCTGCTAAATTATGTCCCTAGCCTTTTGCTTTTCAATAATGTTATTCTCTTCACAAAGATCAACTTTTATAAATCAGAAGTTTTCATTTTAATATATGTCCTAAATTACTTACATGTAAGGATTTTTTTTTCCTTTTCTATTTCTCCTGCAATCAACTAAAATTTCTTGAGAGATCATACATAGCACAGGGTGAGGTCCTTAGGTATAGAAAGACAGTCATTTTGATTCATTGCTGTAATTCTGGATAAAGATTAATTAACATATAACAATTAGTTTAAGAATGCAACACTGGTGTTTACCAAACAGGGCTCTGTGTCAGAATAATATTACAAAAAAATAAGCCTCAGTGGTTAGAGGAAGATGACGGTTCCAATACAATATTCCCTCCTTAGACACGAGGTTATGTGATCACTTCAGTATCACTCAGAGCACAGCAATTTGTATACTAACGCTCTTACTACAGTTTCATTAAATGAGTTAACAGCAGAAGGAGAAATATGTCCTGGGCATCCTGCTCATTTTGAATTCTTATACTCACAGAAAATGACAATATGCTTGTGAAATGGTGATTAATTGAGCAGAGATTTTCAAAGTTTTAGAACTTCTGACAATATATTTGGGAGCTACTGAGCAATCCAAATTGTCTTTTACATGAGCAATATCTACTAATATTTGCAGTGTGAGAATTTAATACAGATAAATTTAAGATGTTTTTACTTGATAATTCATTTAAAATTCAGTGATAAACTCAGACGTTAACCTTAATGTAGCATAACTATATTTTTCAAATCAGAAAACAATTCAGTCAAAAGACTGGCAGTATTTTACATTTTGAAAACTTTTTTTTATTTTAAAGAGAAAAAATGTGAACAAGCAATGAATGCACAACATAGCTCAAATAGCTTTACTGCTAGTTTCTCTTAGTTCTTTGAAAAGAATGCTTTGTACTAACATTGTTTAGACAATACATCATACCTATATTTTGTTCGCTGATTAACTAATAGGAAAACAGCAATATGCAGTGTTTCCACGATGGTAACTGCCCTGCTATCCTGTTTCAAAACTGGAAATATATTGTAACAACTAGTGTATCCACTACTGTAACAGCCCTATATTTTGAAAACTTTTATCGTGCTCTACATTAACAAAAGTCAGCTAGAGTTTCCTGTCTACACACGGAAGTTTAGTTTGTTGCCCTGTCACATGTCCAGTAGCTTCTGAGGACTCACTCTGCTCAGGAGATGGGAGCGCGAAAGGCAAAGAAGGCCACGGTGCTTTGGAGAGAGTCACATCTCATAAAACTGCTGAAAATGTCTCAGAACACTCAGGAATTGTAGCGTCTCTCTTTGAAAATCGTTGGTTCAGTTATTGAGAGTGGTGGTGTTTTGCTAGAACCATTAAACGCAAACCTCGACATAAGAGAAATATGCAAGAGTGAACAGTGAAGAAATAGAGAAAAATACAGTGAAGAAGATTGCTTCTCCCCATCTCCACTTAACTTATCTGCTTACAATGTTTTGAATATGTAATTATTTTTCTTCAGTAGAAAGTTGCACTTACTTTGCACTATAAACTGAAGGCTTAAAACCATATGCCCTATTCTTTTACATTGATTAAAATGGTATTACTATACTTTTCTTGAGAGAAAAGGGATAATTTATTACAATAGAATCACATTTTTATGGAATTTGTAAATTCCAGTTTCAATACGGTCATGTTTCATGTCAATAAAAGATTCTGATTACATAAGAACTTTTATAATCAAGAGAGAAAAATTACCAGATATCAACAAATTTATACCTAGAGAAAGATAATCTCAAATGTATCTGGCTAAGAAGTGTTTGTAATTCAGTAAAGGAATAAAAAACAATAGATGGTGTAAGATTAGGCATGTAATGCATCAATACTAGTTTGTAGACTAAAGTTTAATAAATACTCATATAATCAGTATATATGTCGATGAGAATTTCTCACTTGAAATACAGAAATATAAAATCTAAAGTAAAGTTAACATATTCAGGCGTATTTATACATGTTCAAAAGTGTGTAGAAAGAGATTCCACTGGAGTTTTAGAAAGTGTGTGTGTGATGCTGGCGTATGAGACACACACAATGGAGTCGTTATGAATAAAGGAGAGAGTGTGGTAGAATCTGTATATTTCTCATCATGATAAATTAGATAAACTTAATATTTGTGCTTGGATAGTAAATACAGATACTCAGGTGTTAAAGGTTTAACGGCTTCAGTGTTAAACAGCCAGGAGATACGTTGTTACGGTCTGTGCTTCTGCAGGCTGTTTGTGTTCACATTACGTCAAGGACTCCAGCTGCCTTCCTCGGAAATCACCCCTCAGTGCTCCCAGCCACCCGCTCTCTGTTCATGTTTTCTTAGGGTCCCTTATAGCACAGGTTTCCTGAGTCTTGCACCTTTGAATAGAAGCTTTATGTTCAGAGTGGCCCGTGTTATCTGTTCTGCTGCGATGTTTTTCAAGGAGCACTGATATAGCACCACAATCATAAATCTTGATACCAACATTCATTTTTTGCTGGAAACAGTATTTTCTCCATGTAAGAAAATGAAGCTTTTCTCCTGGTAGCCTGGAGAGCTCTGCAGTTGAAAATTAAAATTGGACTGAAACTTGGAAACCAGGTATTGCAAACACCTTTATACTCAGAGATTTCAGATTTTGTTATTAAAACGAAGAAATTCTCAATTGATCTGTTCCACCAAATTTTTTGTCTACTAATATTTTCCCTTAAGTAGCAGAGCCACTAAGTGTAATAAATACATTTACTAGGAAGTACATCACTGTCGAACTGAAGCAGCACAACAAAACATTACTAAAAAAATCCTTCCCTTATGAAAGTCCTTCGCAACAGAAGGCTCTGTTGTTCTCCGAGCGTACAAGTGGTGCATGATCACGAACTTCTCATTATCACATCTGTGCGAAGTTTCTAGATTCATGCCATGACTGCTACATATTGGATAATTTATCATAGTGCCATCTGCTTACAAAACATAGTTGCCAGCATGGATGGATGATCAGGAAAATAAATTATTTTGTGTCTTCGTGTAAATGCTTTTGATGAAATATGCATGAAAAGTATTATACATCATTAGTTTTTTTAAAAGCAAAGTAATGTTATAAAGATGCAATTACCATTGAAGGTAAACATAATATCAGTCGAAGTAGTAACTATTAACCAAATGATAACCTAGTATCAGTTGTTCTGATCAGTTCATGATTTACAAATATGTGAAAAATATAATCACAGTAAATTACTCAAGGAACAAAGTATTTATCAAGACTTTTCTCCTGCCTTTAATAATTTATATTGGTAAAACATAGGTATTACTAGACATATACTTCCATATAGTGTACACATTTTTATTTAATTTCTGTGTAAATTTTCCTTTTCAATTTATATGTAGTCATACTATTTTCTTTTAGTACTGAACAAAGATTATAGTATAAATGATAAAAAAAGACAGTAAAGAGTAGCCACGTTTTCTGTCTCACAGATCTTTAAAAAATCAGCATTGAGCTGAAGTGCATAGAGAATCTGATTCTAAGGGATTTTGAAATTACCTAGACCAACCCTTTGCTTTATGCACCAAACCATGTTAATCAGAGTGGCTAATTGTTCAGTCTGGTACAACTAAATGGATCATTCAAAGGTCTTGAGGAGGTAGAATAACTCGTTTGTGGGAACACAGTAATGTAGAATAGCCGTTTACTTTGTTTTATTTTATCAACACATTTGCAGTAAATAATAATTGCATTCCTTACGGGGAACTGATATGTGCTCATAACACCCCTCAGTAACATTTTGATCCTCTTTCCCTCCACAGTCTCCTATCCCTCTATGTCTTGATCCCCTTCTCCTTTGAAAAGATCTTTCTACTTCCTATTATTTCCTGTTATTTCACTCTTTATAGTTTGGATATCTCATATAAGAGGAATCCTGCTATATTTAAGCTTGAGTATCTGATTTACTTCACTTGAGGTTGTGGTCACAAATATATCCATTTTCCTAAAACTGACACAAGTTTATCTTGCTTTATGGCAGAATAGTAGTCCATTATGCATAAATGCCACATTTCCTTTAACCACTTATCTTTAGCTTTTTAAATTATGCTCCTATAGACATGAGTATGCATGTATCTCTGTAATATGAGGTCTTTGACTCTTTGAGGAAATTATCTAGATGGGGAATACCTCAGTGAAAGGAAATTTCTAATTTTAGATTTTTGAGGAATCTCTATTCTGATTTCCATAAGTGGTACAAGCTTATGTCCTCATCAATAATGCAGGAGCATTTCTTTTACCTGGAAGCCTTCCCAATATTTTCAAACAACTCCCCATATTATTTGGTTTGTTGATGATAGCCTTTCTTTCTGGAGTAAAAGGAAATCTCAGTGTTGTTTTAATTTTCATTTTTCTAATGGCCAAAGATACTAATTTTTTTTCATGTATGTGTTGGCCCTTTGTACTTCTCATTGGGTCTTTTTTGAGAATCTTTATTTTGAGCCTCTAAGTTTATATATTCTTGAGGTTGTCTGCAGTCTACGCAATAGCTGTCAACATTTCCCCGTTGTGTAGGTTACCTCTTTAATCTGTTCCCTTTACTGTGTAGAATCATTTTTATTTTGATACCATCCCATTTGTTCATTCTTGGAACATTTCTTGTGCTATTAGTGTTCTTTACAGAACTTCCTTGCATATGCCTTTGCCTTCAATTGTCAATAATAGAGGATATTTAGGCAGAAAGAGAGCACAGGAGAATAATTTTATTCTGGGTTATTATGAGTTAAGGGGCAAGGTTGACTAGTAGGCTCGAGAGTCAGCAAATGATGGAAGACCAAGTCCAGGCAGTCTGCTGTTGGGATTCATTTTTCGATGTGGATCCTGTAAGATCTCCAATTGATTAGATGAGGCTTGCCCACATTATGAGGGTAACCTTCTTTACTCAAAGTCTAACAATTTAAATGTAATTTCATCTAAAAATCTTCACAGGAACATCAAGCGTAGTGTTATATCAAGTACCTGGACAAACTGACACAAGGAGTTAAGAATCACATCATTGTTTATGCTACACCGTCAGTATTCTATTAACAGTGCTTAGGGATTTTTAGGAATTTACATCTTCCCCAAAGTGTTAGTTACACACCATTACTCCTATAGGAGGTCAGTATAAAACAGTTACCATGAAGCGCGGCAGTCCTCTGTGTCTGCAGGGGTTGCTCCCCGGATACCAAACCCTGAAGATGTGTATGACCCTTACACAAGATGCCTTAGTATGAACTGCATATAATCTATACACATCCTCCTGCACAATTTAAAACATCTCTAGATTCTTGTAATGCCTAAATTGAAGCAAATTTTTAAGACTTGTATTGTTCAGAAAAATACTAAGAATAATGTCTGTATATGTTCAGTACAAAACTGAGGGGTTTTGTCAATATTTTATAGCTTTGGTTAGTTGAAGCCTGAGACACAGCACTCACAGATATGGAGGGATGGCTGTGCTCTCTAAAGCTTTGCGGTTACATGAATTTCCCAGGAACTTGGCCAGTTATGGCCATGTGAGATAAAGATAACTGCAAAATACTTTTGTCTACATTTTATACAGTTCATGAAATTTAAATAAGGTTTATGACATTTAAATAAAGTTTAACACCCATTTCATCTTGAATGAAAAAAAGACCATCAATTTATCAGAGTAAAAGTAATTACTGAAATTACTGTAACACAAATGTTGAAGGTAATCTTATCAAATTTGCACAATGATAAAATATTAATATAGGTTCTTGCTAATACATCGTATTTCATCATTCCTCAGTTCTACCGCTCTGTTACTAATATTCCCTTGATTTTTAAAGTCACATCCACTCTCAAAAGCAAAACTTGCCCCTCACCTACTTTCCAGGGTCTGGGTGGCTCACTTCAGAGCTCCTGCTGCACCCGGCCAGCGTA
The DNA here is from genome assembly GCA_004027595.1 of Dinomys branickii. Classification (NCBI taxonomy): domain Eukaryota; kingdom Metazoa; phylum Chordata; class Mammalia; order Rodentia; family Dinomyidae; genus Dinomys; species Dinomys branickii. The sequence goes on along the minus strand of PVLD010000536.1, from coordinate 44,632 downwards.
CTCTGCCAATCTCCTGTAACACAGCTCTCAAGCTTAAGCAAATCGATATTATTTTCTACAACAAAATTCTCACTAAGACAAATATTTATTTTCTCAAAGTTCTAAGTCCAAAATTTCTAGACCTCTGAGAAGTATTTCTTTTACTATTTTGGGATTGGTCTTTTAGAATTACATTAAGTGAATTAGAATTGAATTTTCTAGTGATTTGTCACTGTAATAACCGGCATGTAGATATTTGTTAATGTCCCTTTTCTTCATTAAATATACAGAGTGATATCTACCCCACTGTTATATGTTCAGATCTAGTATCAAAGTTGCTTTCAAGAGTTTATCATTTAATAAAATTCGGAATGTGTGTATTTTGATTACAACATTAATTTTAATTGGGCCCATATCATGTATACTGAGTATAAGTCATCTTTTTGTCAGTGTGAATTATCTGATTGAAAATACTATATCTTATATGACTCTTCAGCATTGGCATATGCCACGTTCTATCACAGGCCCTACTCAATATCATTCAAACTTTGGATTTCTACAAAGATAGCTATAATAAAATTACACATTTATTTTTATATACTTCCCCATCATATTTAGATACCCATTTTACTACAAATGCAATTTTATACTTAACTAAATTTAAACTTGGAGGTTTATGTTGTCTTTGCTTCTATCAGAAATAATTCTGATTTTAAAAGATCTCACAAGAGAATGTTTAATATAATAAAGACTATGTGAACAATTTTTAAAATCTACCTATGAGAAGGATAAACGTAAACCCTTGCTGACTACACAGTATAATAGTTTAAAAATTAACTACATTTTATAGGGGAATTCATAGTAGTCACAATAAAATATTAATAACTTTCACATATGTAAAACTGCACATTATAGTAAAGACATTTATATTTTCTCAAATTTTACCCTCTTTCCAAAACTCTGGAAGACATTTAAGGCGTTTTCTAGTTTCATCTGCATAAATAAAATCTAACTGATACAGTTTCAATTTTCACCCTTTGTAGAATCATAGGGTTGTGATATTTCTTAGTTTAGGTACTGGCAGTTGCCAAATCCTTGGCTCATAAAACGGTCTGGGAAAGTAGGATAAAGGCTTTGATCTGGTAGAAATGAAGGCTCCTGCAGGGTTGTTAATAGGACAGTTTTGGAGAAGACACTGGTTCTCGATTTTGGGGTACAGATTAGCAGAAATTTGATTTAAAATAGCAGAAAACACAACATTATTACTTCAAAGTGTCTTTGGGTCAGGAGTTTAAAGCGGCTTAGCTGTACAGCTTGCTTAAGGTTTCATTAAGGTACAGCGAAAGCGGATTGGGGCTACATTCTCATAGGGAGGCTTGACTGAGGAAGATGACTCAGGGTTTCGGCAGAGTTCATTTCTTTCCCAAGGTTGGGCTGACCAGAGGTGGGAGGGCGCCCTCTGCTGCTGGGAGCCCCCACTTCCTGCAGGCGGCAGCATTCCTGTCCTATTGGCTTCCCGGCACTTTGTTTACTTCCTCTCGCTGCGGAGATTCTGTAGAGCAAGTCTGCAAGCAAGATAGAGTCCTGCTTAACGTCGGAAGCTTGGAGTGACGTCCCATTACAATTGGTTGCCAAATTCTACTGATTAGAAGCAAGTCCCTGCTCCTGTCTATGACCAAGGGGAGAGTATTACAGAACGGAGCGGATTTAAGGAGAGCAGAATAACAACAGGTAGTCCGAGGACCCCGGAGTTTGTCAGTTGTATTCAGCAAAGACAGGCTGTCAGTCCCAAGTGAAAAACCGGAGGTAAAGTTCTCAAGTGTAAACACCATGTTACGGTTGGTACATTGTGTGAACTTGGGGAGTCTAGAGGTTTGGCTAAGTGATTTAGCAATTCTGCATCTTGGGGTGAGGAGAACACGTCCTTACCCTTCTGGGATATTGTTTATTGTCTCAATTTGAGAAGTTTAGAAGGTTAACTATGTGATTCAGCAGGGAGCCAGGGGGCTTACTTTGTATTCATCCTGAGCCTGTGCCAGAGAAAGGCCTACAGAGGGTGTGGGTGTAGAGGACCATCCCCAAACACCGGGGAAGGTAGGCTGCATGAAAAAAGCAAATTGAGAAAAGACTGGCTGCTGCTGCTTCTTCAGAGGAGCTCGTCTTCACCTTCAGCTTGGTCATCTCCTGGCTTCTGGTACAGACTGTTCAGCTTCCACCTGTTACTCTTCAGGTTTCTGGTGTAGGCTCTCCGGTCTTGATCGTAGATTCTTCAGCATTTCATCGCAGATCCATCAGCCTCCTGATATGGATTTGCGCGGACACTGCAGTGAGCTCCAGGCCCAGGGCTGGGCTCTTCAATCTCCAGTGTGCAGACACCCTCTGCACACTTCTCCATCCAACTCTGTGGCTGACCACTGTAAGCCGAACTTTAACTCCTTGTACATTGGTCTATCTTGTGTTATATCTGCTTCTCAAGTAAACGTTGACCGATGCACACCACTGCCCATGATGACACTAGGAATTAAAATAGCACCTGATCTCAGTGTGATGGAAAGTTCATAACTGGCTCTTTCTCTTGGCAACTGAGCAATGTGATCATTCAGCCCTGGCTCCCAGCTCTTCTCAGCCTCGCCCCTGGCTGCGCAGCGCTCACCACCGCACTTTCTGGCGGACTGTGCCTTCCACGTTCCTGCCCTCCACACCAGCTCCTGGAATCCAACATGCGGGAAGGGGAAGAGTAAGAAACAAAGCCACACTACACTGGAGGGAAGAGAAAAACACACGCAAGGTGAGCAACTCAGCTGGAAAGAGGAAACGGACTGAAGAATGCAAAGAAAATAAGATGACAGAACAGAGGTCATGCGGAAAAGACCCTCTCATCCTTACGTTCTGCATGTTATATCTGGGAATTTAAAAAATATTGCAGACATGGCTATAACTGTAAAACTGTAGGTGGAAAAGTGTTACCCTAGTGGCTGCATAATTTAAAGAAATAAATGCGAAAGAGGCTGCGGCTTGTTGCTCCTGCCTTGGGAAAAATGCCAGAGGTGATTCCCAATGGACAGAAGGTAGAGATTTTTAGAGAAGGACAGGAAGTGCACATGTAGTCCAAAGCAAGCATCTGCTGACGTGAGCAGGAACCAAGCTGCAGCCCGCAGCTATAAAGGCAAGGGTCAGAGAGGTGGCACGGCAGCAAGGGCTGTGGAGAGCTATTCTAGGGAACACTTCAGAAGGAGTTTGTGTTTAGCATGATCCTTGCTGCTCTGTGAGCAGGCCACATGCATGAACAGTTCAATAGAATGTGACAGACAGACAATATGTACCAAACAGCACCAGGCAATCCTGAATACCCTTTACTTTACTCATGCTGTGTGCTATTGCTCATTCATTCATCAGATGTAGCAGTGAATAGAGAGAACAAAATATTTGTTTTCCTTGAGATTATGAGCTAGGGAAATGAGAATCTAACATAACACATATGTACATTATATAGTACTAGTCGATTAGGCCCACAGAAAATAACTCACAGAGCAAGGAAACCAACAAGTGTTGAGTTTATTGTTAGATCCTGTTACTGAGACACTGACATTTAGAGTTATTGTTGGAGGAGTTAAAAGCACCAGCTATAGAAAGTGCTCAAGTGGAATCATGTCTGTGGTCTCCAAGTAATAGTGAGGTGGCCAGTGCACCCGGGGAAGACTGAGAAATAGAAAGGTAGTAGCAGGTGAGTACTGCAAGATCACGGGGTGCCGTGCTTTGTGGGGCCTTTTAGGTTAATAACAGTTTTGGCTTTTGCTCTGATGAAGGAAGAAGCCACTGGTGAGTTTGGGCAGGTAACAGGATGCCCAGGAGTTACACTGGAAATACGGTGTCCTAAAGCAAGCTCTGGGGCCCTTTCCTGGGACCCTTGCCTATTTATTACTCCAAGTAATAATAATCCCAAGTGAAGAGTCACATCACAGAAGTGGAAGTACAGAGCAACAGTAAGCTCATGCACAAACTCTCAGCATCCCTGGCCATTAAAGTGTGAAATAAAGCAACACTGAGGCTAACAAGTGCTGGTGAGGATGCAGGGTAGAGGCAACTCTTGTACGTTGCTGTGGGACTATAAACTGGTGCAACCATTATGGAAATCTGTTTGGAGAGCCTTCAAAAAGGTGAACTACAAATTCCCTTCTAATACCTTCCTGAAAGAGTTAGAGACATCATATTAGGGCAATACATGCGTGCCCGTGTTCATAGCAGCACAGTATGCAACGTCTAAATCTTGGAAGTGGCCTGTATCCTGTCAACAGATGAATGGAGAAAGCAACAGCGGTATTTATACACAGTGGAGTACTACTCTGCCATAAAGATGCACTGAAGTCATTTGTAGGGAAATGGACACACCTTGGACCACAGTGTTGATGGAGTACATCAGACACAGGCTGTGCTTTAGTTCTCCTATGTGAGAACCCTGAATTACAAATAAAGAGTAAGCCATAAAATAGATTACAGGACTCAAGGAAACTGATCTTTTGTAAATGGGAAGGGGATCAAGAGGTGAAGCGAAGGGGTGAGGGGGAGAGAAAGATGTTGAAAAATAACTGAGATGTGTCACATCCACACACCCAGCCCCGCAAGAGCTCCAAGCATTATGTCCTCCAGACGTGTGCTAACAAAACTAAAAGTATGAAGACCTTGCGCAAGCCTTTTGGCCTCCCATTTGCCTTTAAATCCAGCAGCAGATATCCCCTTGTGTTCTTTTCACATGGCCTAGAAAATAATACTCAGAATTGATGAAATATTGCCTTTTATCCAAGGCTCATAGATGCATTTTAAATTTTATTTATTGTTCACATTGATATTTTAGTAGTGTGCAGATATTAGAAAAACCTCTCCTTCTGCAAAGTGGTCCTTAGATGCCAAAAACCTACTGATAGTGATGTGCACTACATCAGGTTCAGTGCTGAACCAGTGACAACCACAGTCCATGTCCTGATTTCACATATTTTCAGGGTGTTTCCTTCTCTGTGACATGGGGTATAAACTGTCTCCCACATCTGATTTCATTTTCCCATAGTCACTCCTTTCCTTTCAGCTACCCTTTCCTAATTCACATAGGCATAAACATTCACCTTCCTGCTGGGCAAAAGCAATTGGCGTGCATTTTCCTATTTAACAGAGCTAATCTAAGGCAAGACAAAAGTATCCAGGATTCAAGTTCTCTGTACAACTCCATCTCAGTATGCATCCTTGTGCAAAAGGAGAATGTTTGCTGTACACATTTAAGGTTTTCTGCAGTGGGCTCCGTTGGTCATAGAGTACAGTTCAGGCCGTAATAAGCCAATTTAGCCGTCACACTATATTTACAAAGGTAGCCTTATAAAACTGAATGTTAGCCTTTTTTTAAACTCATTTTTAGACATATTGAGAGTCTTGCAAAATATTTGTAAGACTTGTCAAACCTCAAATGTTCTTCATAGATTAAATTAGACATTGATCTCAAGAATACAAAAAATGGGCAACCATGAAGATAAAAGAATTATGTTTCACTGCGAAGTCATGATTTTCCATTTTTTGTATTTGTGCTGGAGTATTTCCTGTCTTATTCATGGAGCAGTAACCTGCTGCTGCTAGATGGAAAAGTTTCACACACCCAAGAACAGACTTACCCTTTTGCTTGAGTTAGAAAGATTCCGCAGGTAAAAAGAATAAAATGCTCCCTTAAAATGCAAATGAAACCAGCATAGGTCATTCTCTCTTTAACTGAGAAAAATTTGAGTACACAGCGTTTAGCCATGATCTTAACTGTATAGTTAAATGAATTTTGACCAATGAAAATATCATAAAACTAAGCAAGGGAGCGAACCCTTTTTTTAACCATGGGACGTTTTAGCTGACTTTTAAAGAATATGATTTTCAAGATGATAGGGTTGGGATATGAGCGGGAAAAACACCTAGTTTAGAAAAATACATGGATAATCAGGAATAGGTCTCTCCTCACAAGCCCCTTGGGAAAGCACACACGTGCCCTACCAGTGCCATGGGTGATTGAACTATGAGGTGTTTGGCAGGAGAGTGTGCCAAAGGCAGGAAGTGAGTGAGAAGATTAGAACAGCTGATGATGAGTAAGTTACAAGGATCAATTTCCCACTACCGCGGGGTCCACTTTCACGGTACAGCACTGAAACATTCATCTGAAATATGCGTGTGGATACCCAGTCACTGTGAAGATAAAGACTTTCCCGGGAACTGATCTTAAGTTCAGCGCTTCAGGTAGCTTTTGCCTTGTTTGCTGACCAACTTATTTATATCTGCAAAGTGGCCAGAGTGTCTCTGTAGGCTCTCGAGGTGCTTGATGGTCTCGTATATTGGGTAATAGGAGGATGCAGGCCTGCTTGTGAGGATCATCCCTATAGGAAAGTATCAAGTACTAGCCTTTGAATATTTGAATCTTTTATCATAAGGATGGAAATATAAATTTATTCCTAAGATTACTAATTGTACATATTTTAGCTGGACTTTTCCAGATAGATATAATTTAATGTTTTATCTTGGCTTCAAAAACTAGCTTAGGAATATGTAATATTTAAAAGAGTGTGAACTGCTTGAGTAGAATAGCTGCAGAGAGTTTAGGTCTTAGAAAAACTCAAAAACTTCAAACATAAAAGCAATTGAATTTTAAGTAATATCAAAGTTTAAATGCATTTTCACACAATATATTTGCAATTGTACTGTAGTATATTATCAAATAGAATGGTAAGTGCTGAGACCATCTTCTGTGAACCTCTCCAGGGTGGACTTTTACCCTCGACCATGATGATCATGGTGGTGATGGCAACAGTGGCCGATGTAACAACGCGCTCATCTCAGCCTCTGGGCTAAATGTTTCCCACATGTAGCCTCATTGCACCTTCATTGCAAATACAACAAGTGCAACCTTATTATTTTGGGCAAGTAGTTAGGCAGGACTTAGCTACATTAAGTAATAACACCTGAGGTGTCTCAGCTGAAAACATGACAGGCCCAAAGTTCAAAATCAAATTGTACGAGCCCACCATTTCTCCAGCTATGGGACGTGAAACATTTATATCAGTGTCAGAGGAAAACACAGGCTTTGGGTCTCACGCTCAGTCTTCTACATGTATGTTCAGTGCTAGTAATTGCAGCTGGCAAAGCTCTCAGTCATTCTAGCAACACAATTTCAATATGTGTGTTTTGCTAATACACAAGCAAGAATATTTGCAAAGGCAAAGAATGAACAAAAACTATTCTGTCTGTGGAACCAATTTTGGGAAAGACATAGAAATAGTTTGTGTCTACTCTCATCACCTATGAAAACTGCCTGAATATTGTGCCATCAAAAGACAATGATGTTTTATTAAATATTAAATTATTTTAAATGAATTATAATGCAGTGATTATCAGCCATTTTCATACTAGTCAACTAGGAAATAATATGCATTGCTGTAAGAGATGACAGCAGAGATCTAAAAAGAGAAGGAAAAACAAGTCTGCAGGCAGTTAATTAAAAGATTCCTCACCTTTCATTTAGTAGAGAATTTTGATGTTCTTCTGGTCAATCACTATTATTATCAATTTCAACAATTTTCTACTATTTTGAAACTTGAAGAAAGATTACAGAATACATTACTGATGATATTTATAAGATTTCCATTTTGAGGTCAAATATCCATGCATTGTGTCAGAATCAAAAAGTGTTAAAAAATTAGCCCGATGAGAATCAATGTCACCTTGTTTACCTAAGGGGGGACAAGAATTGCTGGGAATCCATCAGTACAAAGGCACAAGCAGAGCATTTCCCTGTTTGCTCAATATTTATATGAAAAAGAGCTTCCAAAATATGTTGTCTGTGCTGACAAATCATGTTCCTTTGGAAATAAATGCATAATTTATAAAAAGTGATAAAATTAGCACAAAGATGAATTTATAGTCTCTCAACTTATGTGCTAAATACTACAATGTGAAAAAAAATCAATGATTTGTCCTAGCTGAGACTGGCAGATGTCCCCAGATTAGATGTCAGATATCTGAGTTATTCATTCTGAATAAAATCTCTAAAGCAAATGTTGCTATAAAGCATAAAAAGATTTGTCATATCAACTAAGATGAAATCAGGAATGACCCACATGTTAAAGGTCATAGTTGTGAAGGCTGAGGCGTTGCTTTTGAATCTGAGTTTTCTATGCTCATGAATGCATCTTTGACATATTAACTGTTTTCCCTTTTCTGGCTCTGTATAATGTGATATAAAAATGACTTTTTGTCATTAAATTTCAAGCATGTTTTGAATTAAAATAACTTATTCCAAAGCAACATGATACACACATCTCTCCAGAGTCATGGATCTGTATCTTTACAGCACTCAGATTGTCACAATGGTGCGCTCAAAACCTTCCTTGCCTTTGTAGATTTTTATACAGTACTCCGCCTCTTGAAATCTTGTCTGAATTGTGTTTCTCTGTGTGCACCTCTTATCGTTCCCACTGAACTAAAGCTCTTTGAAGGTAGAGTCATGGTGTTCATCTTTATATAGTAAGAGATTTTCAGTGGGAAAAAATGTATGTTCTCAATTCTGCTTTATCTGTAAATGACCTCTGTGGAGAGGTTATGAAACAGATGTTCCATTTCCATGATTTATATCAGAGGAGAATCAGAACCTGTGGTTTCTCCAAGCTATTTTCACATCACTAGGCTATTTGTCATTATCACAAACATTTCTCTCAACAGCAAACATTTAAAATTTTTTTCTTAGGAGGATAGGGATGCATTATGGCTTTTCAAATGTCTTCTTTCCAATACGTGGTGAGAATTGAGTATATTTGCTCATCACTTACTGCATGAGAAGCAATGGAGAAACAGTGGAGGAGAACGTGTGTCAGCCCTCAGCGCTCATGGATCGTGTTCACCACTGCGCGACTGAAGAACATGGACCCAGAAGGTTACCTGGAGGAGCTGACCACACTTTCCCTAGGAGAGTCCCAAAGCTATGTGTTCTGTCTGAATGCAAGAAAGAAGAGAGATACTTTGGAGTTTATAAATACAAGTTTTCATTGTCGAAGTTTCCTAATATTTAAGAATTTGAAGTTTAACGAAAATGTATCTTTGTGTCCTATGTCCCGTGTAACTTATGCAGCGTTTACTACTTCTCGCCTCTTACTGCACTGTTGTCGCAGTTTCCCTTTCCCTTGAGGCCTATTTGTCTCCTCCTATTCCCTACACAGTTCATTTTAAGCTCACAACAGTCCGGATAATTGTTACAATGAATTGAAGAAGTTCTCAGTGTTTGGAAGCGTGGAGGCAAGGATGAAAGACAAAGAAAACAATGTCCTGTGAATTTAACATTATCATTTGGTGACATGATCTTCAATTTTCAAAGAATGAAGAATAAAATGATTAATGATAAAATTAAATGTAGTATAATTTTACCTTTATTCAGAGGCAGAACCTTAAGAATCAACCAAACAGACCCTTCTAAATTCTCTTCATCTTTGAATAATCAGCAGGGGTACATGAGAGGAAAAAACCCACTGTGGTTCTGGTGAGTTAGACGATTTTACCAGTGAAGCCTTTGTCACACTTTACTCCATTCTAAATCATAGCACGGTGGATGGACTCGTACATCCTGAGGTTTCACTAGAAGGAAGCCGGATGCCAATGTTAAGAAAATGTGTTGAAGCTTCTAGTCATAATGAAAAAGGCTGATTTAAAGTTCAAAGATAGGGGCTGGGGATATATCTCAGTGGAATAAGTGCCTGCCTGGCAAGCACAGGGTCCTGAGTTTGATCCCTAGTACCAAAAAAAAAACAAACCAAAAAAACAAAAAAACAAGAAAACAACCTAAAGTTCAAAGATAAAATTGAGCTACATTAAGATATCCTCTTTTCCAGCAACTCATGGTCATGGCTTTTCATAATCTGGATATTGAAAATGTAATTATTTTCCAAGATAACTGGTAAATCTAAACATAGTAAATCACAGCAAAGTTATCCTGAGTCACCCTGAAAGGGCAGGTGGCTTCAAGAGCTGCATCGCCGCATTCAATCTGGACAAAGAATAGAGGAGAAGCTCCTTGTTAAACCGAAGACGGAAAATCACCAAAGCAAATGTATTAACTCACTGATGCTTTCTGTGTGTCAAGGGCTGTTCTACTTTTTGAGAATGTAACAGTAACCTTATGCTCATGCTTTTAAAAATGATTACCAAAGTAAAACAGATTACACAAATAAATAATAAAACCATATAAAATAAGCACAGATTTAAACACACATCTATTAACCACATGCATTAAAATATACTTGCAAATGCACATGCTGGAGGGAAAGTGGGTGACGGTAAGAGGTAACAGAGTGCCTGATGAAGGCTGGACAGAGCATGAGGTCTTGGAGGTTAATATTCACGCCAATGTCTGAAGGGTGTACAAAGGCCGCCCACGACACTGGGTCAGAGTTGGAGGAAGCAGACTAGAGAGTGCAGACTACCCGTGAAAAACATGGATGCAGTGTGGCTGGAAGCTAGCAAGTAAGACTGGAATCAAGGAAAGCTCGTTCCTGATTCTGCGGATGCTGACGGGGACCTCGCTCTATCACCAAATATTCCTTGAAAACTCATTTGCATTTTTCTATTTTGGGTCAGACACTTGATATAGTGGAAAGGCAGTTGGAGAAAATCACTACGTAGGGTTCTCTCTGTCCTATTTTCAGACTCTTTCTTGGTCTCTGACTTTCTTTTGTAAAGGTGTCTTTTATTCGTGCTACTTAAGCAATGGTTAAGGCACTTTATGATAGAGGGCCAAACTCACTTTTAAAACAAAAGGCCCTGTTTCCAGTAATGGGAACGCCATTCTGCTTCCTAACGAAAGAAGCATTGTGGGGAGTCTTTGTTCATCCGCTTGATTTTAAAACATGGAAAATAGCTCTAGCCTCTGTGCACTTAACAGTGAGATGTGTTGTACTCTGCATTCTAATTCATCAATTATTTAGGAAGTTGCCACAGTATTTGAAAAGGGAACTATGAGTAACAGCATACCTGAACTTTTTAAAGAACAATTTCCTGATAAGAAAGAAGTGAATATGATGTATAACATTATAACTTATGAAGTTCTGTGTAGGTCTTTGAAGTTTTCAAGACGAAATATATATTCTTACTAAATAATAATGAAAATACACAATCTTTGAAAATCGAAATAAGAAAAGAACTGTAATCCCAGGTATTTTATGTGAATTATTATGTCTTTAATGGAAAAAATGTAATTTGGTAGACAGAATCTAAATTTTGTTAGGCATGAATGCAATATATGTCTATTCCATGGCCTGTTATATTTTTCTAATGTCTCATATTGTTTACTGTGAAAAATGTATAGATGTTTATGTTTCAGTCTTTGTCCTTTTTCTTAGTAAAGTTTGCCAATTAAAATGTAGAATTAGATGATCTACTCACTGTCAGATGAAATCATCATTTATTCAATAAAGAAACTGAAATTATTACACAGTGGTACTTTACAGGACATAAAAGTATAAAAATTAACAAAATTAATATAGTCATCAATATTAGTTTGTTATATAATTTCTTACATTGTTTCAACATATTGTCACTAATTTAAAATAAATATGACCATAGTATAATGTTCAAATTTAAGACAGATTTTTGCATTCTGTAGAAAAGTGTGTATGTTTTAATAACTTGCATAGTTTTAAAATTACAATTCCCAATGAAATAATAAATGATTTAATATTTACTGCTATTTCAATGAGAACAAAAATATTTATTTAATTTGAAACATTACAAGTAAGCCATAGAAAGTGCTTCATGTGTAGATCTAAGTACAAATACACATATACCCACACACTTTTGAAAAATGATAAATATGTTTAATAATTAAGCTTATGGTCTGTATCTACCTTATATTGAAAATACACATTTTTGCATTTTCATGTTTGTTGGTATGACTGATTACCGCTTCACTCTTCCATGGACAAATAGTTCACACCGAGATCCTCTGGGCCCCCAGGAAGTGCTGCGCGCTCTGGATGGTGCAGTGTCTGGGCCCCAGATGCAAAGCCCTTATATTCCACCATGTTCTGCGAAACACCCATAATTATAAGGACAAAGAAACTTAAGTCGATTTTGCTCCAAAGGAGGATGAGACAGTCCAAGTACTGGCTGGGATCTGCTCGCTGCACAGGCTGGATGTAGAAACAGAATCTAAAGCAAAGCTTTGAGAGCTGTGCTGGGCCATTTTCGTCCTTCCACTGTACCAGGTGAGCTGGCTGCATGAAGATAACAAGATCTAGGAGCAGATTTGAAGGGTACACAGCCGTCAGTGTTCATGCAAGTGCAGCGGGGAACCACAAGGTGTTGAGGTGAGTCATGCAGAAACCGAAGTTAAAAAGAAGTAGCAGCCTCGCAGGGGAAAAAACACAGACAATGGGAAACAAATTGATAGCAGCCACAGAAAGGATACTGACACCCCAAAAACCTAGACTCAGTTCTGAGGGTGAAGGATGTCAGGTTCTGACTGACACGGGTGTGCTGGAAACACACTCTTGAGCTGCAGCAGGCTGACTTCAAGGTTTGTTGTTGGCCGTACTTTGCGTCTGGACACGATGATACTGTACAAGGCTGCGTGGCCGGCACTCCTTTCTGTCTGTGTCTGTGCCTTTACCAACCTCACTGTCATGGAAGTTACCTCATGAACTTTTTTCTCGTAATTGCTATATAACAAATCACTACAAATTGAGTGGCTATAAACACAAATTTAAGGGTTGAGGATGTTCCTCAAAGATAGCATGCCACGCCCTGGAGCTGATCCCCAGCACTAAACCACTGAGCATGCACACGCACACGTGCGTGCAGACACACACACACACACACACACACACACACACACACACACTCACACATCCCAAATAAAACACTAATTTATACTTTCTGTTTTTACCATCTATAGCCCATAAAATGGGACATAACAGAGCTAAACTGAGTGTTGGCCAGGGTGCATTCTTTCTGAAAGGAAGAATATGCAGAGAATTTATTGTATCAGCTTTTCTAGCCCTTGTTGTTCAGGGCTTGTCTGTCTGAATGTGACCGCCCCTCTTTTAAAGATTCTTATGATTTGATCACATCCACATGGGTGCCACAATGCCTGGCTCTCTTAAGACAATTAAGTATATCTCAAGTCCCTTTTGTTGCCTTAAGTAAACTATTTATAGGTTTCAAAGATTTGGAGGTTGTGTCAGGCAGTGTTTACAAGAGAAACAGATTTCATACAAGATATAAAAATATATACAAATTTACGTGTTGGCTTCCAGTAGTTGCCCACAGAGTCAGATACGGAAGAGTGTCAAAGGTCAGTCAGCATACTGGGGTCCAAACAGTACAGTCAAAGGTCTCAAGCTCTTTCTAGTGGCCCCCACAAGTCTGTATCAGGAGGCTGAAGGGTCTGCATGAGAAGCCAGGAGAAGATGTTCCAAGTGAAAGCGAAGATCGGTGCTCTTCTGAATAACATAGAAGCAGTTCTTTCTTTTGTATTTCCCTTGGAGAGTATTCTGCTGAATGGATTTTCCACAGTCAGAGGTGTGCTGTGCCAATTTGGTTGGGCATTTCTTACTGAAGTTGACACAATCAATCAACTATCACAGATATGGGCATGTTAAGAACATCATTTTTCTGCTTATAACACCTCACATAATGAAACTTCAAATAACTAATTAGTAATTATTAATAGTTTTGTAGATTTTCACCAGACTATGCCATGGAAAATTATTAGCAGACAAGTCACTGAAGAACAAAAATGAGGTAGAATTTTGAAGGATAAATTTAACTCAAAAAGTGAATGTAAAAAAGAACACATCATGAATAGAGGTACAAGAAAGAGATTTTAAAAAAGAGGGATTCTTGTGGCTGAATAGCATTCTCAGTCAAACACAGTTAAAATATTGCATGGCTTCTCTTACGAAATAAAATCAAAATATAGATAAATAAGTAAATAAATTCATAAAATAAAGGACATTAAGTAGGAAATAAGAAGATAGACTTTTTCAGAGTTAGAGAAAGGGATCAGGGGATAGGGGAGATAGGGAGAGGAAGGATAAGGGATTAAAATGACCAAAATATGTTGTACGCAGGTACCAATTCCCGGAAATAGATATAGCACTAATGTAATGCATGCACACAGTAAAAATAAGAAAAAGAGAGGGATTTCTGTCAGACGGTAGCACTGAAATATTCCCTACATCAGATGGTGGACAGGTTATTATATTTATGACTACAGATAGAGGTGCTAAAGTACATTTTACATTATTTTTCTCAATATCTCAATTTTTATGGTGGTACAGAGAAATCATAGCAGTAAGTACAATATAATATTTATACCTTGCTTTAATTATACTTAGGCTTAATATGATTTATATCTTTCATGTTTATGTGTGAACGTGAGTACATATTGTCTAATTTGAAAGTAAATACTGAAGTCCTGACAAGAAGACTATTGCTTTGAAGGCTTTGGTGTTCTTTACAGCTTGGTATTGATAGCTTCATGTTTCCCAGCCATATAACCTGAGTCATGTTTGTTCTGCAAAGCCATCTTTTGGAGCATCATTATACTGACAATGCGGAAGTGATTTCTTCATGTAAACCAAAGACACTTAATCTCCCAAGGAGGAAAGTAAAATTTATCTTGAGTAATGTTTTCTTATCTGTGCAGCCATTCTGAAGACAACATTATATAACAACCATTGTTAATAGCCTATCACCTTGTTTTGAAATTCTGTATCATTTTTCTTGTTTTCTATGCTGTTTTGTTTATATACTTGTTTTTGTCATTTTAGAAAGTTTTCTTTTCTCTTAAAATGAACAACAAAATTTATATGTCTATACAAGGATAACTGACACAGGTGTTTTGCTGGTGTCTGTGGTTATTGAAAGGAAAAGTTAATGTTTAAAATTTTCTTTTTTCATGACCAATTTTTCATGCTTCTGTCTGGTAATCAGAACGATTGATTTGAAGACAATATGCAATATAAGAGCTATTGCTTAATTCCTACCATCTTGTATGGTGAAACTGTGTATCATTTCCAACTGTTTAAATTACTTGTTACTGTCTCGTTTGATCAATCTTACATTCTTACATCTGGTGGACTGAGCAACTTCACTGAAGACACAGGATACAATGTAGCAGCCATTGTTAATTCCTATCATGTTGTTTAGAGGTTGTGTATTGGTTTTGTCTTCATTGTTGTTGTTTTGTTAGTTTTCGCTCTTTAGAATAAAAAAATAAAAATATAAGTCAGATAAAAAAGCAATTACACAATAGATGGTAAGATACTATAAGAAATGATGGAAATGGCTTAGAGAATGTTACTTACTATGTGACAAATCCTTTAGCTCATCTAAGTTACAAAACAATAAGACATTCTAATGTGAGGTTTCTAAGATTTAGAGAAGTTAAATGTCTCGGTTAGATTACTAAAAATTGGTGGTTGGGGTCAAGAAGATCAACACAATATTTCTACCCTTGCGATTGAAAGTTTTTATTTAAAAAATCACTGCTTTTTTACAAATTAAATTTGAATCATGTGCTCTGCAAGGCGACTTCCAGTTCCCATATTTTACAAATGTCAGTGTAACTGGGATAAAAATATATCTCATCAGTAGCTATCTTCTAATAAAAACTATAATAAAGAATAATTTTGTGGTATTTGCTTGTGATTTCATAACCTTACTTAAGAACTGGCAAACAAATGCAAGAAGTAAAGCACAGTTCTTATTTATTACCTGAGAAGATGGGCTGATACACATTTGTTAGAATTTGATTTAGTCTGTTAGATTTTAATTTGAACACCCAATGGACACTTTTGTTTTCTGCAGTTTCAGGGCATACAGCATGAAGCAACGATTCTCCAATTGTAGGTCGCTTTCTCATTGCTGAACAGAATGTGCAACACTTGCAACCTAGAGGAAGAAAGATTTGATTCACCGACTCAGGGGATTTCATTCCTAATTGGCAGAAGCATCGTGCTGGAAGGATCCCTCACAGCAAAGACACATGGCCACTGAGAAGCGAGCGAGGAAACAGCACAAGGCACAGAAGTGCTGAGGAGCCAGGCATGGGCCCAAGGTCCACACCTGCACCGCGCAGACGTCCCGAGAAGCGTGCTCCACCGCTCCTGTGTGTGGATCCCAAGACCAACCAAGGTGCAGTTTACTCCAAGCACTGTACAGGTCAATCTAAAACATGAAAGCAACAACAAAAACAAACCAACAGTAACGACAGACGAAACAAAGCAGTACGTCTGCCTGCCAGATTTTTATGTAAGTCAGTGGTCCTCAGTCTTGGCTACACCTTTGAATCATCTAATGCACTGGCCCCTCTACCATGACCCTTTACTGTGATTCATCCATTTCATCCATCACGAAGGTCA
This sequence comes from Dinomys branickii, assembly GCA_004027595.1. Classification (NCBI taxonomy): domain Eukaryota; kingdom Metazoa; phylum Chordata; class Mammalia; order Rodentia; family Dinomyidae; genus Dinomys; species Dinomys branickii. Next base: position 28,229 of record PVLD010000536.1, on the reverse strand, counting down.
GTGATCCAAGTTTTTAAAATATTACTTTGTATTTATATCTATTATGGCTGTTGCTGTATGAACTTCATTAAATACAATAAGAAGTTATAGTCCTCAAAATTTAGCAACGCCACAATATTTATCTTCATTATAGTAAATTGTTAGGGGAAGAACAAATTCTTCGATGGATAATAAACACATGAGACGTTTCTAGAATATGAATGATTCTTATTACATAGCAAAAAAAAACTCTGGGATTAGAGACTTACACAGAAATAATTTCTAGTATACACATTTCACATGTATATGTTATATATATACATATATACATATCTAGTAGTGATGACGTATAAAAATAATTCTGCACTATACACTTGGAAATGGCCCATGCTGAAAACATTGCATCTAGTTTGCCATTTATGAAGTGCAAAGGCCCGAGGAAAAGAACAGTACAAGAGGTTTTGCTTTGCTTTATTTCTAATAACAGAATGGTTGTGTCTGGGTAGTTCTCAAACATGGCCTTATACTCTTATACCTTCCCTCTGCGCTTCATAGACTGTGGTTATTATCCTGGTGAAATGGGAAGGGTAAACACAAAGCTTAGAAAGATGTACTGATGCTGGGACTAGCTTCTCCCAAAGAGTAGTCATTTATTTTGGGGGATTACAGCTTAAACACCGTCATGTTTCTAACCAACCTTTGTAAAACAATGCTATAAAAATATGCAAGACATTGATTCTCACAGGGAGCCTTCCATGGCCACTGTCCAAATCTTTAACTCGTGTCTGCGGATTTATTGGCTCTCACTGTTAAGGCACCCTGATGGGGTTGCATGATGAACAAAATCATGGTTCAAATTCAGAGTTGCTACCTAATGTCTAAGAGAACAAAACAAAATAAATTCTCTTTTAGAAAAAAGGATAATTAAAGCTGGTGAGTAAATATGTTTACTGGCAGTGTTCAGTAAATATAAATCTTGTGAGTCATACACGATATTACTAAGGATTTATCCTTATGTGCTTGCTTTTGACTTAATTCACATAAAATAAGAATGAAGAAGCTGCTATTTGTGAAATAGAACTTGCTCTTCTTTGTTAAAAACAACTCTTTCAAAGCATGTTTGACTTAATCATTTTGGGAAGGCTGTCTGTGGGATGGACCCTGAGGAAAACTGTCAAGTCAGTAGATGAGTTTCCTTTCCCCACTTCTGTCTCTCTCATAGAAAAATATAAACCCTTTAACTGAATTCAACCAACTTTCTGACCCACAATTGTACTCTAGCATCAAGACAATCTCATTGGTGCTCAGACTGTAAGTCTGTATCACCAAGATTCTTCATCAGTTTAACTTTGATATGATAAGTCTACAGTCACATGACCTTCCTTTATAATTTCAAGTTTTCTATATTTTAAAAATTGCAATGACTTCACCTTATTCATGCTTTTTACCCAGTTGCCCTTTAAAAAGATCAAACTTTCCATGTGTTCACTTTCATTTTTATTTGTTTCCTCTTATTGTGTGAAAGGGTGCTTCACAATAAGAGACAAATTTAGACTCACATTCAGATACCTGACTTCCTTATCGTCACATTAAAAATTGTGCTATAAATGTTGATGCATGCATTAACTATTCAAGGATATTATGACATAGAAATACATTGTTTTATATGTAGTATAATCAATTTATATTAGTTCACTAGTGAGAAGTGATGATTTTGGTGAGGCTTTGTATGAGCACTGAGCAATAAACACATTTATGCCAGGTGTCGGGTAACGTTTCAGTCAAAAGTAATTGCACACTGTCTACCATATATTCTTATTCAGTGTGATGCAGGTTGTGGACAGCATTGGCAATGTTTTTTTCCTATATTAAGAATTTATCAGTAGTGATTCTATCTTCCCCACTTCCATGTATTTTTCAATGAATTTCCATTGTTCATAAGGTAGAAATCTGAACATTTAAGTGTTTAAAGGGTACCCGTATGAAGCATTAACTTCCTTAATTTATTCTGCACCCAAATTTTCTGGACATTTAACAGTGCCTTGAACTTGTATTCTTGCTCTTGCCAGAGTTTCGCATGTGTCTAGGTTGACTCAAATTCATGCAATTCTATAGCTGCATCGCAACAATGCCTAACTTTTATTGAAATCTGAATTTAATGCTGTTTCATCAGAAATTGTTCCTCAAGCTGTTTCATCAGAAATCATTCCTCAAATCCATGGACTAGGTTAACATTCTCTGATGTGTACCCATCTAAATAACCTACTCCAAAAAACAGTCGTTCTGTATATTTTCTTATTCCAACTGTACTCCAGTACTCAGATTGGATTTTCACCCACAAAAAATTTATAGAATAAATTATACTCTTTTAAAGATTTTTTTATTTTAAAGAAAATTGTCCAAAAAAAGAATAGCAAAACACAAACAAAACAAAGCAAGGACATTAACTATGATACAGAGTTTCAAACCAAATGAGAGGGATTAACAGTGGTTGTTATATTACATATTGTCTTCAAGGAAGTTGCTCAGATTATCAGATGTAAGAATAGAAGATTGATCAAATCATTAAAGGGAATAAGAAAATAATAATTTAAAAGAACATTAGAGACAATATGTAGTTTCACTAGATAGGATGGTAGGCATTCACCAATGGTTGTTATACTGCAAATTATTGTTATCACATAAATTCCTCAGATTACCAGATACAAGCATGCAAAATTGCTCCAAATATATTCTTTGGACATAAAGCATATGCTTTTAATTTACACACTGGATCTCTTCAGAGGGGCACTAGAGTTACAGATTTACTTAGTGAAAACCACAGATACAAAATCTCGGAGAAAATCCAGGAAATGAAAGAAATGTGTTAGGGTGCCAAATTTATTGAAGTTTTGCAAAATGGATAATGTGCCAGGTAATGGAGGACAACGGATGGAAAATACTATGTACTGTCACTGGCCGTTTCTGAGTGATAGGGTAGCGGTCAGCCATTTATTATCCATGTTCACTTACATCACACATTGCAGTTACGTGTGGAGTCGCTTCCTAAAGTGAAAATTTGAGTCTTCACCTGAACATTGGTTCACTGCTTTTCCCCACTAACAGACTTTGAGCAGTCAGTACTCAGAGGTGTGGCTGCTCTCTGCCAACAGCTCAACTGCAGACAGAAGTAGGAAGTTCTGAGATGTTGCTTCTGTAATAGAGAAGACGTCAAGAGGTTCAGCTTCCAGCTATCAGCTGAGAAAAGTCATTCAGATGTCTCTGTGGAAAATCTGGACACCGCAGCAAGTCCCTGCAGTCACAGTTATCTGGGAGCCAGAGACGGGGCAACTGCAAATAGAGAAACAAATGATCAAGACCCAAGAAAACTGAGTGTCCTGAACACACACTTCGAAGATATCAATATGCAAAGCAGCAACTATTGGTGGTTTTTGTTGTTGTTGTTGTTTGCCTGTTTTGTTTTTTGTCTTTGGATTTTTGGTTTTTGTATTTTTTCTGTTGTTGAGAAGATTAATTGTCTGACTAAATTTGCATGTCTGTATATGGGTTCATATATTTACACTTCGAAGATATC
>PVLD010000536.1:0-24576 GCA_004027595.1 Dinomys branickii | reverse complement strand
GTTATTTAAAAAAAAACACTCACATTCCTTGAATTAAGTAGCCTTGCAATTATTTTAAATAAAACTAATCTGTTTTAGTTAAAAAATAAATAAATAAATAAAAATTTATGGAGAGGATGGTTTCATACAGGTAATATTGATAGTGGATTTATCTAATTTCCGTGAAACATATGGAAAACAGACTCTCCTTTTTGCTAATAGTTCATTTGAAATATTCACAAAATACGATATTTTGTAACCTGTAGCATAACATGAGATAAGTAACAATTGAAAACTTTGTTTAAACTGATAAGGCAAGACAAACTCCACTTTTCTGTTTCTAATGATAAGAGAGACTCTATTTCCTGTTTTTAACTCCAGAAGAGAAGTCACTTCAAGTTCACTTGAGCTGTACTTCACCCCAGGTGCTTTGGTTAGTTATGAATTCAGAGCAGAGCAGAGTCATAAAATGGCAACAGAACAAAGAGGACAAATTGGGAAGTGGGCTAAAATTTAAACTGCAGTGGTCACGTGAATTCAGTTGTCTGACCTTCTGGGAGAAGTAAACTTTGTGATAATATGTGATATTCTTGTAAGATTCCCCAGAATGAAGTAATGGTTATTATAGAAATCTAAAATGTACTTAAACTGAAGGTGAGACCCAGATCAGTACGGACATCTTCTCTGGCTCCTGGTTGGAGACTGTCTGTCGTCGGCACCAATAAAGCTCTGTTCATTCCTGTGTTTTTGGTTTTCTTGTGAATGTCTTCCTTGATGCACTGGCTTACAGTATCAAGCAAAATGCAGGGAGTCCTGGCGCTGTTCTATAACCCCTCTAGGGCGTCTTTGCTCAGACCCTTTGCTTCCCAATCAGCAGTGTCTGCATTTTTAATGCCCACACCTTTCTTCTGATTCACACACAAAGAAAGAGTCTGCCAATAGTACGGAAGAGAAGCTATTGCAATTTGGGGGAACTTAGAGGGCGACGCCAGAACACGTCATGAGTGTTAGAGAGCTCTAAGAAATGTGCTGTGACCTAATTTGCCACAGGGCCCCTCTCCTGGAGTGGGAAATAGCAGTAGGAGGACGCACACGTGTGAGCCCAAGGAGGCTGCTGTGAGCACACAGTGGGTGGCAGAGAAGGGCAAGCTCAGATAACAAAGCTTTCTCATAATATAGATCAATTGAATGTTCCTATGAAGACCAAATATTGAAGCCCATTCTCACTTTAGAGTCTGTGGTAGATCTGTTTGGGAAGAGAAGTCTCTTGGGATTATAAATGCCCAGACCAATAAGTATTTAGAGAGTATTAAAAATGATTAGGGGATGCTCCAATCTTTCTGAATTATTGTCGCAGTCTTGCAGGTAGCATATGGATATTTAATAACTGGAGATAATACATATCCACTTTCTGTGGATGAAAGCCTGTCAAAAATAAAAGTGTAACAAAGAAAAAATGACAAGATTCTTGTTTCTCCTAGATTTGTACAAAGTCAAAGTACTGGACCCAATAAAGAAAACAATTATTTCTCAGACACTTGAGAAGAGGAGGTCAAGACAGTCTTTGTCATATCTTATACTGTGCTCAGCACAAGCGATATAAAATATGATTGTGGGATAATTGAACTTTGAGGGAAACAGCACACTGGTTTAAACTCAGAATTTGTTAGAATGTGGAAAACATGCTCAGATATTCTATAACTCTTGCATTCTAGAAAAAGGCCTATGCAACCTCATTGCGAAGGTGCATTAAAATATTAAACTGCTATGGCTCCATGTGGGCCCTGGTTCTCTGAATAGGCTTCTTTGATAAGCTATGATTCCTCCTGTCCAGAGCACAATATGCACAGAAACTACAACTCTGGTACAAGACTCAAGAGTGATTAAAAAGGCTGCTTAAGGCAAGAAGGTTGTTAAACCTGGTGATCCCAGAAGCCACAGGCCCAGCCCTCAGTTGAGAAGAGAAGGAGCGCAAGGGTTCATGCTAGTGCTGTGCGGCATGGGGTACTGCTGGTTCTCTTGACAGCAAAGATCATGAGTGATGTGGGTTAGTGGAAGGTACAGTTATATGCTTTTAAACATGTTATTGCATTTTACCCTAGAAAATTCTGTATTATTTCAGCTTTTTCCTTGAAATTGGAGTCTCTCTCCCCTTTACAGATAATATTTTATTGTAATGGTGGGTTGTTTTTGTAATGTGGGGGTTCATTTTGCGAGAATGTTTATATAAATAATTCATCTTTTCAGACATCCAACTTGAATCTAATTTTTTCTGTCCATTTTTATTTATTCGATATTTCGTACTATGTAGCTGATTCAATATTTATTTGATTTCTGTCATTATCTTAATTGTTACATTTTTTATTTTTTTGGATTTATTTCCTTAAAATGAGTCCTTGACTTGAATCCCTTGCAAATTAAAAAAATAAAATATAATGTATGTACTGTGAATTTCCCTTCTTAGTGTGGAATTAAGAAAGTTTTGACAAGTGCACACAGCTGTGCAGTTACCACCACAATCAAGACATACAGCAATGCCAGCATCCCACAATTCTCTCGTGTTCATTTGTAGTCAAACTTTTGCTGTTCCCAATTGATACCAGCTAGTGATACATTTTCTACCCAGACTTTTTGAATTTTCTTGAGCGTTGTATAAATGGAATCATATGTTACATTAAAATATGGATATTTAACTGAGCATGAATAAATGTTAGCACACATATATTATATCACACATCAATAATTCTTACTGTTGAATATCTTATATATTATTATATACATATCAGAGGAACATATAGATGAATTTTTCAATGATCTGAAAACAAGAAAGATCTTTCTATAGGTCTTCAAATGCACATAACAGGAAGTAAAATTTGCTATTTGATTATATTATGTTTGTGCAGTGGAATATAATATATAAAAATTTAATGTACAGACAATAGGACAAGGAAATTTTTTAAAAAATGCTCCAAAAAAGAGAATATTTGACACATATAAGGACTCTAGAAATTATCAAGAAAGATCCAAAATTTAAAAAAAATCATGAATACATATTTTACAGAGGAGAAAATAATCAAACCTAGCAATCTTGTAACGACAAGGTCAAACTAAGTATTAGTTGGAAAAAATTCAAATTATTATGAGGATAACAGGCTATCTTAGGTTTACTTTACTGGGAATTATTTTTGTTTTAAAGAGAGAAAAAAACAATAAAAACAACACAGAATTTCAAGACAAGATGATAGGAAATTAACAATGGCTATTGCATATTTTTATCTTCAAAGTAGTCGCTCAGATTAGCAACTTCAAAGACATAGGCATGCAAAATTGATCAGACTATATAAGCACTAGCAGTTCCTTTCAGTGAACTGATAGAAATTAGTGGTACAATTTTCTTAGCCATTGTGTGTGTGTGTGTGTATTTGGTCTTATTTAATTTTCCCTTCTTTTCTCCTTTGCCCCACCACAGTTGTTCTTTCTGTTTGTGCTCTTTCTTTCCCTTTCATCATACCTTTGTACCTTTTGGATCTTATCTGCTCTTTCAGTTTCTCACACTAAGGAGACAATATGATGTTTACACATGTGAGTCTAGTTTCTTTCAGTTAAGAGCATGATCTTTAGTTGCATCCATTTACCTATAAAAGCCTAGAGGTTGTCTTTTTTACAGCTGAGTGGTACTCTATTGTGTAAAATATCACATCATTTTTATCCATTACTTGGTTGATGGGCATTTGGATTGTTTCCAAGATTTAGCTATTACAAATTAGTGCTGCTGTAAATATGAGTGCACCTATGTCACTGTGGTATGACGTTTTTAATTCTTCTGGAAAATTACCCAGAAGGGGAAAAGCTGGGTTGAGTGGGACCTGTAGTCCTTGTTTTTTGAGGAAACTCCACAGTAGTTTCCACAGTGGTTGTAACAATCTACCCTACCACCAACAGTAGAGAAGGGTTCCTTTTCTCCACAGCCTCTCCAGGATTTGTTATTGGTTGATTTCTTGATAGCAGCCATTTTTTAAAGTGGAATCTCAGTGTTGTTTTAATTTGCGTATCTTGAATAACCAAGGATATTGATCATTTGTTGAAATACTTATTTGCTGTCTATATTTCTTCATCTAAGAAGTATGTACTCATCTCATATACCCAGTTTTAGACTGGGTCTTCAAATTTTGAGGGGTTGATATTTTTTAAAGTTCTTTGTATGTTCTAGATAGAAGTCCTTTGTCTGAGGGACAGTTGGCTAAAATTTTTTTCCCAATTCGTGGGTTTTCTTTTCACTCTATTGGTGATCTCTTTTGACCTTGAAAAACTTTTTAATGAGATGAGATACAACTTGTTGATTCTTTGAAGTATTTCCCATGCAGTTTGAGTTTTGTTCATGAACTCTGCCTACCTCTATATCTTCAAGATTTCCACCTAATTGCTCTTCCAGTAGATTTAGTATTTCTGGTTTATTATTTGTATCTTTGATCCATTGTGACTTTAGCTTGAGTGCATGGTGGTAGACATGGGTCTAGTTTTAGTCTTTGGCATGTGGAAAGGCAGTTTTTGCAGCACCATTTATTAAAAAGGCTATCTTTCTTCTAGTAAATATTATTGGCCTCTCTGTGAAAGATAAGATGGCTGAGTGTGTTTGTAGTTGTGTATGCATCTTTTAATCTGTTCCACTGATCCTCAGATCTGTTTCTTCTTGCCAATACTATGCTGATTTTATCACAGTAGTTTTGTAGTATAATTTGAAGTCAGGGATTGTGATGCCTCCTGCCATGTGTTTGCTGCCCAGGACTGCCATTTCTATTCTAAGTTTCTTCTTATTCCAAGTGAATTTTAGGAATGTTTTCTATAGTTCTGTGAGATATGCTAATGATATTTTGATTGGGACTTCATTAAATCTGCACAACAATTTTGAAAGAAAGACCATTTTCTCAATGTTGGTTTTTTCCTATCCATGAGCAAGGACTGTTTCCATTTTCTGGAATCCTCTTTGACTTCTTTTTTCAGAGTACTGTAATATTTACTATATAGATCTTTTACTTCTTTTGTTAGATTAATTCCTAAGTATTTCATTTTTTGGATGCTGTTGTGAAGGCATTGGTTTTTCTAATGTCTCACTCAGTGGGTTCGTTGCTTGTGTACAGGAATACTAATGGTTTCTGAGTGTGGACTTTGCATACAATTCTGCCAATTAATGTAGTTATTAAATCTAGAATTCTTTGGGTGGGGTTTTTGGAGTCTTCTATGTAGCGTAGTATTTATCTGTGAATATTGATAATTTAACTTCTTTCTTTCCTATTCTTATTCCTTTTATTTATATTTCTTGTCTAATTGCTCTGGCTAATGTTTCCAGAAGTACTTTGAAAAGGAGTGCTGATAGTGGACATCCTTGTCTCATTGCTGATTTTAGAGTAAAAACTTTCATCTTTTGTCCATTTAGCCTGATGTTGGTTGTTGGTCTGTCATAGATGGCTTTTATCAGGTTAAGATAAAGGCCATGCATTCTGATTTTCAGTAGGGTTGTTCTTTTTTTTACCATGAATGAATGTTGGACTTTTTTAAAAGCTTTTTCTGCATCTATTCAGATGATCATGTGTTTTTTGTCTTTGGCTCTGCTGATATGGTATATTACATTAATTGATTTTTGAATATTGAACCATCCCTGCATTCCTGGGATGAATCACTTTGTCATGGTGTATAATCTTGATGATTTGCTGCCTTTTGTTTGCTATCAATTTATTGAGGATTTTTGCATCTATATTAATTATGGAGCTTGACCAATAGTCCTTTATTTTATTTGGTCTTTCTCTGGCTTGTGTGTTAGCATAATACTTGCTTGTAGAATGAGTTAGGGAGAATTGTTTCCTTTTCAGTTTCATTAAAGAGTTTGAGGAGTATTGGCATTAAATCTCTAAATTTCTTGTAGAATTCAGCAGTTAATCTATCATAACCTGGGCTTTTCTTTGTTGGTAAGTTTTAAATTACATTTTCAATTTCATTAACTGATATTGAGTCATTCAGAATTTTATATCTTCTTGATTCAACTTTGGTAATTCATATGTTTATAGAAATATGTGCATTTCTTCTGTGTTTTATGTTTAAACCACAAAATCCCATAAACACATAGAAATTAAATAACACCTTCCTGAACAACCAGCTGGATGAAATTAAAGAAGAAATTAAGCAATATTTACAATCAAACGCAAATGCAAATATAACTTACCAGAGCCTGTGGGACTCAATGAGAGCAGTTCTCAGGGGGAAATTTATAGTAGTCACTTCTCACATTAGCAAAACAGAACAAGCACAATCAACCTAATGCTGCACCTCAAGCTTTAAAAAAAAATGCAAGTCAAGCCCAAAGCCCAAGGAAGGGAGGAAATTATAAAGATCAGAGCAGAAATGAACACAACTGAGACTAAGAAAATAGTACAAAGAATTAAGGAATTGAAGAGTTGGTTCTTTAAAGAAGAAATCAAATTAATAAACTTTTAGCTATTCTTATTTTTAAAAGGAAAGAAAGAACACAAATTCATGCAACAAGAGGTGAGATCTATTCCCGCTATAGATTCTGTGGGAATTCAAAAGATCATCAATGCTGTGGAAATTTAAGAGATAGAATAATGGTAAATTCCTCTGTTAATACAAGGCTTTCCATTACCTAGTATATGTTTTATGGACTAGTAAGCCAACTGAAAAAGCAGACTGGTCAATCCCAAATTACACATGTTCATGTATCAATAGTATAACACAATGACTCTCCTGGTCATAATTCTATTAAACACATGAAATGGAATTATCACTCCAGTGTTTTTGTAGTACCAGATGTTTAGAGGCCATCTGGAAGATCAGCTATAGGAGGGAGCCTAAATAAAAAAGCAGCTGCATTCAAGATATGAGAACAGTATTATGAATTGAATCTTAAGGAGCTTAATAAAAATTGTAACAAAACCCACAAGTTATAAGATAATGCAAATTTCATAAAATACATTCAAACAAAATGATTTTCACTTTTTATTCATACATATGACAAAAATTAAATGTCAATATATTTAAATGACACATTATAGAATCAGGAAAGAAACTGGAACAGGGTATGCATGTGAAAGAAACAAACTAGGAAATAGTAAAGCATGGCATTATATAGAGAAATAAAATAATGTATGTCTTTAAATTCCCTTTCTCTGAGATTTAAGACAATTGCTAGTTAGCTGGAGAACAAGTGCCTTTAATTAAATCTTAATGGACTATGTATCTGCAAGTATTAGAATGCATGAATGAATGAAGGAAGCTTGAGACATGATTTTGTAAGTTTCTGGAGGACCAAGGCAAACTCAGAGTGCCATAAAATAATTCTGACAAAAAAGAAGGCATAAAGCTTACTCCAGCAGCCATCAGCTCTTCACCCTGAGATTTTAATTTGAAGGTCCCATTGCCCATTCCACTAACACAACTAAGTCACTTAACATGGATTCACTTAGGACAATATTAATATAGTGTTAATGTTGAGACTGTACTAAGAGAAATGGAGTAAGGTTCTGTCTGCTTTTGTCTGAATAATTTTGGCGGGGGAGACAAGTTATGATTATGTAACTGGAAATTTAGTAGGTACTTTAGAGTAATTGTTGATATTTCATTCTGTAGCCCTACTAAACCTGGCATTATTGACAGAATGATGCTTGTTTGGTCTTAGAGATGCTCTGTTGTACACAAGTATCTGCTTGTAGGGATACTTATAACAGTTTTTAACAAAGACCAATATAGTAGGTTTTGGTTCACAGTTAAACAAATCAGAATACAGTTCCTCTATATCTCTTACACTACACAGCATCCTATAACATAATATCCTCTTGCCAGAATGGTAACTTAGTCACAACCCATGAATATAAATTAATAAAGCCTTATTACACAAAGTATTCAGTTTAATTTAAAACTAACTTTCTGTATTGTACAATCTATGGATTTAGGTAAATATAGCTACATGTGCATATCAGTATATTTTCATACAGAATAATTTCACTATAATAAACACCTTCTGTCTTCCATCTGTCTACACTATTCGTTCTCCAAACTTATAGAACCATTGATTTGTTCCTGTCTTCACAATTTTGCTACAGGCTAGTTGAAATTATACAACAGGTAGATTCAGCATACTGGCTTTTACAACTAGTAATGTACTTCTTCTAGTAGTAAAACCTCTTCTGCAAAATTAATTACTCCAATACTCTTAACTTCAGTCTCAGGGAATATCTAGACACAAGCAAAATGCAGACAAATTCTCTGCCAAGGCATAGCACATATCATCTGGAGTCTAACAGACAGTGCAATCCTCAATGCCAGCAGATACTGGTAGAATTTTTAAAAATTCTGGGCCTTTGAGCTCTGACCAGAATCTCTCATCAAGTGTGTCTTCAGGTGTTCCAAGGGTGCTTCTTCATCCGGCATCTGCAAACCTTTCCACACTCTACCTGCAAGCCATTTCCGAAGGCTCCCGTACAGCATGCACAGCCAGGATCCTACTTCTCCGGTACCAAAATTTGTCTTAGGTTTTTCACTGCTAAGTCAAAATACTGAACATCTAATTTAAAAAAGAAAGGCTTATTGTAGCTCACAGTTTGTAGAAATTTCAGTTCCTAGTTTGCTGGTTCCAAGGCAGGATGGAGTGGAAGAGGGGCATTGAAGAGAAGGAACAGTTCATGATGGACAGAAGGCAGCAAAGTAGTGAAGTAGAAAAGAAACAGTGAATGAGCACAGAAGCCTCTTTCTGTCCCTTGTACTCTGTCCAGCACCACGCCCGTGCAGCAGGCAGCCTTTCCCAGGGAGGGTCTGCCCATTAGCCACACCCACAACTGTGCCAAGCCAATCAATGAACTAATTTAGTAATCACAGTGGACTAATTTGATCCCAGCTTCACATACTTAATCATAGCATGACATGCTCTAGATGCAACCAGCTCTGAAAAACCCACCTCTGACCACATTATACTGCAGGGAGGCATCAAGATAAAGGCATAACACTAACACATCCAAATTTTTGTGTAAAAATGATTTTTCCACTCATTTGGATAAACACTACAGTGCTGTCACTGGCTCACATTGTAACAATGTATTCATGTTTCTGAGATTCTGCCAATCTGTCTTCCAAAGTAATTATATCATTTTGCAATCTCACCAGCAATATCAAAGAGTTCTTTGAAGTGCACATCTTTGTTGACATATGGCATTGTCACTGCTTTGAATTTTTGTTTTTCTCATAGTTTTTTAAAGGTACTGGATTGTTTTAATCTTGAATTTACCAAAGGGTACATTGTGTTTGGTTAACTATCGGTCAGTTTGTAACAACCAGCTGAACCGAATCAGTGTGGTGGTAGTGTTTGGATGGCCCATCTGAGGATCGTTACTAACAGCATGTAAACAGAACTGGAGAGGAAATAGGTGCTGTTTGTTGTCCTGGAAAAGCTTGTCATACTGGATTTCCTAATATGAACTCAGGTGTTCGCATCACTGAAGGAGCTTGGGTCCTAAGCTGCGGTTCTCTTGCGGGGAGCTCTGGTCCTGACCTTGAGCAACACTTCCTGCCTCCAGTATAGATTCCACAGCCGGCTGGCACAGACCCTTCATCTCGCTGGCACAGATGTTCTAGCTTCCACCAGTGCAGATCCTTGATATAGACTTGCATGAATCACTGTCATGGACCCTGGGCCTCCTCCAGCTGGACTTGCGCATGGCATTGCCGTGGGATCCAGGCCCTTAGTTGAATTCTTTAGGTCTCTAGCATGTGGACAGATCTCTTGTACTCTTTAGCATTTGACTCACTGGGTGAATATTATAAAATAATCCTATATATTTTGTGTCTTACATGAAATATATTCCTTGCACACCCTGACTGCAACACACACAATGCTGAGCATCTTCAGTGTGTCTATTTATTATGTGTAGATCTCCTTTGGTGAATAGAACTTTTTGTCCCTTAGATACTTGTGTTTCTTTTCTTATTGGTGAATTTTAAATCTGTAACTTTGCTTTTATTCAGAATGGATGAAAAAAATAGATGTATGTTGTGACCTTTCAAATACTATCAAAAATTTATTTATCTATGTGCTCCCCACCCATGGGGAAAGAGAGGACAGCACCACCAGCAATATATAATTTCAGAATTCACTAAAGTTTTCATCTTTATTCTGGAGTCATTGCTGCTGGTATGGGAATAATGTCAGATCACTTAGAGAAAGTCAAGCTATAAAATGTTTCATTTCTAGGAACCTTGACCATATTTGTTGAGTTACCTAAGACAGTTGTGAAGACTGTGCTCACTGATGAACTTTGAGAGGCAAATATCAAGATATTTTTATGTCATAGGTGTTTAATGGGAAAAAATTCTTACAGAAAGCATAGAAACAGACAACAAATGTAAATAGGCACAGATGTTGAACTGTGATGTAAGCATAGCACCTATGAAAGGGGAAAGGATTTCTGACACAACCTGGAGAAGTCTTGGCAAGTAACTCTGGAAATTGTGATGCAGAGAATTTTCCTAGTCAATTCCAAATTGGAAAAAACCTCTCAGACCTTAGTTCATGAGCTATGTTTAGCAAATGACTGGTTACTTGCTGAGGGCATCACTTCAGCTCAGATGCTATCTGTAGTGAAAATGTATGGCCTCGCTGCTGGGGACATAGCTAGCTTTCCACCCATCCCAGATTCCTTTCTGTTTTTCTTTAATTTTAAAGAAAATAGTACAAAAATGAAAAGTATAAAGCAAAATACAAACAATATAAAGCAAGGATGTTAAAAATGATACAGGGTTTCAAACCAAATGCTAGGATTAACACTAGCTGTTACATTAAATATTGTTATCTTCAATGAAGTTGCTCAGATTACCAGATACAAGCAAGCAAAGTTGGGCAAAATAGTAGGGAAAAAAAGGGAAAAAAGAAAAAAAATTTAATCATTAACTGTTCCCAACTAATCATCAGACACCAACAGTACAGTTGTACCATCCACTCATATATATGTATGCATATATAATCTGCCTAAGTAGTTTTTCTTCTTTACCTCATCCCAGTTGCTCCTTCCTTTGAGCAATTTCCTTCCCTTTCTTCTTATCTCTTGCACATTTTGGGTAGTATTTACCCTTTCATGTTCTTACACCAGGGAGACAATGTGATGCCCACACATGGAAGTCTGAGTCATTTCATTTATGACTATAGTCTCTAGTTGCATCCATCTACCTATAGAAGCCTTGAGCTTATCTTTTTTAGAGCTGAATAATACTCCATTATATAGATATATCACATCTTTTTTATCCATTCCTCAATTGATGGCATTTTGGATTGTTTCCAAGATTTAGTTATGACAACTTGTGCTGCTATAAACATGGGTGCATGTATGTTGCTGTGGCATGATGCTTTCAGTTCTTCTAGAAAAATACACAGAAGGAGAATAGCTGCATTGAGTGGGATTTGCAATCCTAGTTTTGTGAGGAATCTCCAGACTGATTTCCACAGTGACTTCACCAATTGACACTCCCACCAGCAGTGGAGAAGGGTTCCTTTCTCCCCACAGCCTCTCCAGCATGTGTCATTGGTTGATTTTTTAATGATAGCCATTCTTTGTGGGCTGAGATGAAATCTCAGTGTTGTTTTAATTTGCATTTCTCAAATCACTAATGATGTTCAACATTTTCTCCTATATTTATTCGCCATTAGTATTTCTTCATCTGAGAAGTGTGTGTTCATCTCAGATGCCCATTTTTGGATTGGGCCTTTGAATTTTGGGGGCCTGATTGTTTTTAATTCTTTATATGTTCTAGATAGGAGTACTTGGTCTTAGGGGCAGTTGGGTAATATCTTTTCCCAATTCGTGGGTTTTCTTTCTACTCTTGGTGATTTCTTTTGATGTGCAGAAACTTTTGAATAAGATGAGATCCCATTTGTTGATTCTTTGAAGTATTTCCCATGCAGTTTGGTTTTTGTTCACGAACTCCCTGCCTACCCCTATGTCTTTGAACTCCCTGCCTACCCCTACTTTTTCTTCTAGTAGATCTAGTGTTTCTGTTTTGATATTTAGATCTTTGAACCATGTTGACTTTAGTGCATGGTGATAGACATGGTTCTAGTTTTATTCTTTGGCATGTGGAAAGCCAGTGTTTCCAGCACCGTTTGTTAAAGAGGCTTATTTCTTCCAGGGAACATGTTTGGCCCCTTTGTGAAAAATAAGGTAGCTGAGTGTTTGTAGCTGTGTCTGCATCTTCTAACCTGTTCCATTAATCTTCAGGTCTGTTTTTTTGCCAGTATCATGCTGATTTTATCACAGTAGCTTTGTAGTATAATTTCAAGTCAGAGATTGTGATGCCTTTTAACTTTCCATTGTTTCCTAGGATTGCTTTTGCTGTTTTAGGCCTGTTCTTGTTCCAGATGAATTTTAGGAATGTTTTCCCTAGATTTGGGAGGTATACTAATGGAAATTTAATGGGGTTGCATTGAATCTGTACAACAATTTTGGGTGTACAGCCATTTTTGCAATGTTGGTTCTTCCTATCCATGAGCAAGGAATGTTTCCATTTTCTGAAATCCTCTTTGATGTCTTTTCTCAGGGTACTGCAATTTTCACTGTATAGATCTTTTGCTTCTTTTGTGAGATTGATTCCTAAGCATTTCATTTTTTTAGACACTATTATGAAAGGTGTGGCTTCACTGGTTTGTCTCTCAGTGTGTTTGTTGTTTGTGTTCACGAAGGCTATTGATTTTTGAGTGTTGACAGTTTATGCAGCTATGCTACTGAATTTCGTTATTAAATCTATGAGCCTTTTAGTGGAGTGTATGCGGTGTTCTATGTAGAGTATCATGTCATCTTTGAACAATGATAATTTCACTTCTTTTCCTATCCTTATTCCTCTTATTTCTCTCTCTTGTCTAATTGCTCTGGCTAATATTTCCAGAACTATATTGAATAGAAGTGGTGACAGTGGAAATCCTTGTCTTGTTCCTGACTTTAAAGGGAAAGCTTTCAGTTTTTGTCCATTTAGAATGACATCAGCTGTTGCTTTGTCATAGATGGCTTTTATCAGATTGAAGTAAAGTCCATCTATACCAATATTCTGTAGGGTTTTTATCATAAGTGTTGGACTTTATTAAAAGCTTTTTCTGCATCAACTGAGATGATCATGTGATTTTAGTCTTTGGCTCTGTTGATGTGGTGTATTACATTATTTGACTGGCGTATATTGAACCACCCCTGTGTGCTTGGCATGAATCGCACTTGGTCACGGTGTATAATCTTCTTAATAATTTGTTGCATTCAATTTGCTAGTATTTTATTGAAAAATTTTGCATCTGTGTTCATTAGGGAGATTGGCCTGTAGTTCTCTTTCTTGGTTGGGTCCTTCTCTGGTTTTGGTATCAGGATAATACTTGCCTCCATGAATGAGTTGGGGAGAATTCTTTCCTTTTCAATTTCCTTAAAGATTTTGAGAAGTATTGGTGTTAAATCTTCTCTGAATTTCTTGTAGAATTCAGCTGTAAATCCATCAGACCCTGGGCTTTTCTTCACTGGCAAGTTTTCTATTACATTTTCAGTTTTTCTTGCTAATATGGGGTTATTCAGGATTTTTGTACCTTCTTCACTGGGCTTTGGAAGTTCATATGTATGTAGAAATCTGTCCATTTCGTCTGTGTTTCCCATCTGGTGTTCCGGTTGTTTCCTATACTGTTCATTCAAGATACCCATTAATTTACTATGTTCCTCTACTTTTTCCACGTCTTCTTTAGATGCGCTAAGCAATCCTTCATTATTGTTGTCATTTCTTTTTTGACCTCAGACATTATTTCAGATCTGTTCTTGTTCCAGATGAATTTTAGGAATGTCCTCTATGGCCAGGTGGAGTTGTTCCTTTACTTCACTGCTATCATTTCAGAAATTCCAGGTGTATGACTTCTAAGCTCATCTGTGTTGATCTCTCCTGGACTTATTCTGGGAGGGGTAGAAGTCTGAGATTGCATTTTGGCCCTTCATTTTGTCATTTTGAGAGATACAGAGGTTCTGTGGAGCTCAGCCTCTCTCCTAGGGTGATGTCATAGTAGCAGGGCAAGGACCCAAATGTCCCTCATGTTTGGTGTTACTTCCTCACTGGTGTGTGTGGGCAGGAAGTGTGTGATCTCCGATGTTCCCACAGTTGTCTGTGACTCAGCTTGGTTCCCACTCAGGGATTCCTGAAGCTGTCCAGGTTTCATCCCTGTTTCCACTGGGGTATAGTAGCAGATGGGCAGTGGTCACTGTGTCTCCATACACTGCCACTACCCTGCCCAGTTCCCATACCAGAAGATGAGTAGGTGCAGAGTCACTGAGTCCCCTGAAGCTGTCTGAGTTTGAGATTACCTTGCCTGAGGGTGCAGGGTGGGGGCCTGGACGAGTACCCCGAGCCCTTGAGGTTGTGTGGGGCTCCCCTTGGCTCCCAAGCTGGTAGGGCAGAGGTCGGGCCTGCTGGCCAGAGTTCCCACAGCTGTCCGGGGTGTAGCTCAGCTCCAGTGGGGGAGGGGTAGGAGGGGAGGAGGGAAGGAGTGGAGAGTGTACCTCAGTCCCCGGGAGCTGTCCGGGCTTCTGCCTGGTCCCAGACTTGTGTGTGGGGTGTGGCAGCAGCTCACCAGAGTTCCCGCAGCTGTCCAAGGTGCAGCTCTGCTCATTTTTGAAAAGAAGTGTTTGTGCAACATTATTGTTGCCAGACTGTACTCCTTGTGTGGATAAATCGATCTCTCTTTCTCTGAGAAGGCAGTTCACATACGGCTCTGAGGGTCTTCCTTCTCAAGACGGGGTCAGAACAGGAAGTCCAGTGACACAAGTCGTGGTTCTGGACCGCGACTCTGCTCACCCGTTCTTTCCCCTCACGCATTCTAAGTGTCCTGCACCTTATTTGTTACCTCTGAAAGAGGTGCCGATCAGCCCTCATTTCTGCTCAATCTGAGGTCTTTGTACCGTGCTCTCCTCAAAGTCAGCGCTGCTGCGTTTTCCCAGGCACAGTTAAAACTGGGGAGAGAATATTGAGTGGATTTCTTCAGTCCTACAATACTTGTGTCTCAACCATGTAACAGAAGCTTTATATCCTCTTGTTGATCAGCTTTAATGAGCTGTTCCTTGAGGAAAATTCACCTGTTTGCAGGTCTATGCCAGATTTTCCCTTTGGAGTAGCCAACACATTCTTAGAGGTGCACCACACCCAGAGACCCTCCCTACACGGCCGACCTTCTCTGTCTTCTCTGTAGATATCAAATCTGCAAGACGGTTCTGTCCTACTATTCCTTTCCTCCTTCATCACTCACAGCCATTCCCCGAGCCTGTGCACCACGAACGCTGTCTTAGCATCTGCTTTCCAGTGCGCATAAACTGATACAGTAACCAGGAAACTGTAATTCAGGCCAACAATTTCAGGCTGCCCATACGTCTACTGACAAAAATAAATGTATATTTCAAGATGTTACTTTTAGTATCTTTATTTACTGTCTTAGACTAAGGTAATCCAGATTCTGAAAATGCTTAGATCAAAATAAGCCTAAATAATTTTTCTGAAGCATCACATAAAAGATATCTGAAGACATGCTTTCATAATTTGGAATGCCAAAAAGGGCAACATAAAATCAGAAAATACAGAAGAAATAAATGTAGCTGCTGTTCCCTAAATATCGAATATTGAACGTGTATGTTCTTCACTGTTTTCCTGTTAATTCTTTTCCTTCTCTCTGTTGCATAACCATTCTGCTGTGTGTACGTTGTGCTTGTCTAATATTTTTAATGCTAAAAATTGCCTGACAACCATTCATTTATAAGTATGTTTTCACTCATTCAGATGATAGCAGTTCCTCAGAATACCTTTTATTTCCTTTCCAAAAGGCAAATCTTACGTCTGATAATACAAACACATATTCTACATTTATTTTCAATATCATATTTTGGACTCATTCTTTAAAAAGGATGCCTGTTACAATCCTTTGATATGAGTCAGAGAATTATTGAAATGTACTAATTTCTCTGTAAGTAAAGTTAGTTTTATTGCGGCCTGAGTTTCCTTTTATTCCCACATCCTTGCAGTTGATGCAGTGTACAGTGATCTTGTGGGACGGTTACAGGGGCCCGTTAGAGCTTCGGTCGCTGCACACGGCACAGCATTACTCTTGTTCCCCTTCCTGCCCCCCTCAGCCCTGCCTTGTGCCCTGCGCTGCTTCTCGGTTAGAAGAGACCCGTCCCCGTCCGCTTTCATTCATCCTTTTTTCTTGTTGCTCATACTTTGGCTCACTCAAATGAGAGATACTCTATGGTATTTAAGATTCTGTATCTTCTCTATTTCAATGACTTTATACTTTCCAGGTGCACCTCTGTCCTTATAAAAGTTACATATTTGTCATTTTGTGTAGTGGTGCAGTGTTCCATTACATACAGACACCATGTTTTCTGTATCCAATTGTCTGTTGACGAGTATATAGGCTGCTGCTGGGATTTAGCTATTACAAATGGTGTTGCTATAGGCATGGGTGTGCATGCATCATGGTAGTATATCTTAAACTCTCTGGGAAGTACATCTAGCGGGGGACACCTAGATCATATGGAATTTCTACTTTCAACTCTTCCAGAAATTTCCACACTTATTTCCATAATGACTTCACAGTACTAGTTTAGGTTCCCACGAGCAAAGGCGGAGGATTCTTTTTCACTGCAGGCACAGTAGCATTTGTTATTGTTTGTTTGCCTCATGGTCATCACTCTTTCCAGAGGAAGATGGAATCTTAGTGTTGTTTTTCTTTTTCTTTTTTTTTTTTTTTTTTTTTTGCAGTACTGGTGATCGAATTCAGGACCCTGCGCTTGCTAGGCAGTTAGTGTTGTTTTAATTGGCATTACTCTAAAGGCCAAAGATATTGAGCATTTGTTTTTTTGTAAATTTTTTGATCACTTGTATTTCTTCCTCTGAAATGTCTGTTTATTTCTTTTGCTCGTTTCTTGACTAAATCTTTTAGGCAGTTCAAATTTTTGGATCTTTGTATATTCTAGATGCTAGTCCTCTGTCTGAGAAGTAGCTCACAGTACTTTTCCCATCGTGTAAAACATACCTTTATTCTACTGACTGCTTATTTTATGCTGAACAGAAAATATTTAGTCAGATGTAATTCCATTTATTGATTACTGCTGTAGTGTTTTTTGCAATTGAGATTGTGTTTTGAAAGTCCTTTGCTACACCTATGTTTTCCATTGTTCTGTGTATTTTGTCTTCCAGTAAGTTTAATATTTCTGCTTTATTGTTTAGCTTTTTGATCCATTTTTATTTTAATTTAGTATATGGTGAGAGATAAGGGTCCATTTCATTCTTCTGCACACAGATAACCAGTTTTCCCAGAACAGCTTCTGGAATAGGCTATCTTTCCAGTAATATAGACCCTTTCAAAGATTGAATAGCTGAATGTGTCTGGGGGAATTTCTGGAACCTCAACTCAGTTTCATTGATCAACATAACTGTTTTGGTTCTAGTACATTCCTTCTTTTGTCACTGTTTGTTTGTAGTACAGCTTCAAGTTAGGGATTGCTATCCTGCCTGCTTTGTTTCTGTTGTTCAAATTTGCCTTTGCTATTCTAGGTATCTTTAGGCCCCATATAAAGTTTGAGATCAGTCAGTAGTATTATACAATTTGTCTTAAAAAGTTGTGTTTTCTGTAAAGTTTATAGCATTGGAAATTATTACTCTCACATAGAATAGGAAATAACTCTGGCAGTGAATCATATCTCTCTCAGTTTTATGTAAAATATTATTATATAAAAATAAATTTTACATAAATTTTATAAATTTTATAATAAATTTTTAAATATAAATTTTACTTATATAAAAATAAGTTCTATATTCAAAAAGAAAATAAATCAGTAATTATCCATAGAACTAAAACTAAACTCTAGTACACTACAGAAGTGAATTTCAATAGTTCTAGTTTGGATTTATAAGAAACTGAAGTTCCAAGTGACCGCTTTTTAAATTCATTCAAGTGTCTTCACTCATTTTAAGATAACTGTAAACTTTTTAAAGAGAAAGTGAATAAATACAAAATAACAACAACAAAGACAAAACAAAACAACACAAAAACAATAAAAATGATATAGGATTACAAAACAAGATGATAGGAATTGACATGGGTTATTATATTACATATTGCTAACTTCAACAAAGTTCTCAGAATACCAGATGTAGGAATGAAAGACTGATCAATCAATTAAACAGAATAAACCTTTTATATGGCAAGTCAAAAGTGCTTTTTACATTTAGTTAACATTTTTTATGATGAATAATGACATCTGTCATTGAAAGTAGCCATAGGGATAATCAGTACCTTAATGCTTTTTTCCTTCAATTAATAACATAAAATTTTATGTGATTCAGGCTAAATTATGAATGACATGTGGTAAAAAGTGAATCAGATTTCAATATAAACCCAGCTTTAAAAGCATATGATTTAAAAGAAGTATTAACAGTAAGCAGGTTAGTTAATTTTTGCCTGTGCTAAAAGAAACAAAATTTATAAATTTTAACTCGAACCTAGAAAATCAATTCCTCCAGCCCCGAGAAATTGTACAGTTGCTTGCTTCTACTCTACAGTTCTTGGTCCTTTAAGGCCTTTCAAAAGTTCAGTTTTCAGTATCATTCATTATAGTGACAGGAGGGCATTTAACTGAAGGTTTTCTTTATTGTAATGTAAGATAAATCTTCCACGTTTTTACTGAGCTCTGTCCTGCCAATAGTTCTGAGACTTTCTTTGAATAATAATAGCAACAATCAAAATTTAACCAACAATCCTACACCTAGGTAAAACTTTAGTATTCTGTGCATATAAAACTTGATAACATTTTCATATTAATTGACCAGTATTATTTTATTTTTTATTTTAAAAGTAAAATAATGAAAACATATTAACAAACAGACAGCCACTAGAAAGTAGCACAAGAATAGTGCAAGCAAAACTGAATTACAGGCAAGGTGGCAGGGAATTAACAATGGTTGTATTACATATTGATAACTTCAAAGTGTATACTCAAGAAAACAAATATAGACATGCAAGACTGATCAAACAATGAATCATTAACTGTTCCTTACAATAAAGTGACAGAAGTCAGTAGTACAACTATGTTAGCTATTCTGCATATACACACATACATACATACATACATTATCCCCTTCTTCCTTTTCTCCTTCCCCTCATCCCAGTTGCTCTTTACTTTTGAGCAGTTTCCTTTCATTTCACAATGTTTATCACACCTCCTAATTTATATTCACACTTTCCAGTTCTTACACAAGTGATACAATATGTTGCTTGCACATGCACATCTGATTTATTTCACTTATGAGTATGGTCTCTAGTTGTGACCATTTACCTATAAAAGTCTCGTTTGTCTTTCTTTATAGCTGAGCAATATTCCTTTATATAAAAATGCCACATTTTTTTTTATTCACTCCTCAGTGGATGGACATTTAGGTTGCTTGCATGATTTAGCTATTACAAATTGAGCTGCTATGAACATGGGTGCACATATATCACTGTGGTGTGATGTTTTTAAATCTTCTTGGAGAATACCCAGAAGGAGAATAGCTGGATCGAATGAGACCTGTAATCCTATTCTTTTTTCAGGAATTTCCACAGCCTACCCTCCCCCAGCAATGGAGAAGGCTTCCTTTTCCCCCACAGCCCCTCCAGCATGTCTTATTGGTTGATTTACTGAAGACAGCCATTCTTTATGGAATGAGATGGAATCTCAGGGTTGCTTTCATCTACATCTCTTGAGTGACCAATGATGAACATTTTTTTGAAACATTCATTTGCTGTTTGTATTTCTTCATCTGAGAAGGATGTATTTATTGCACATGCCTGGGTTTGGATTGGGTGGGTCTTTAAATTTAGGGGGTCTGAATTTTTCAATTCTTTATAAGTTCTATGCATAAGCCCTTTGTCAGAGGGACTGTTGACTAAAATTTTTTCCCACTCTGTGGATGGTCTTTTCACTCTGTTGGTGATTTCTTTTGATATACAAAAGCTTTTTAATAAGAAGAGATCCCGGCTGTTGAATCTTTGAAGCATTTCCCACGCAGTTTTCTTCATGAAGTCTCTGTCTGCACCTATGTCTTCAAGATTTGTACCTATTTTCTCTTCCAATGGATTCAGTGTTTCTGTTTTAACATTTCGATGTTTGATTCATTTTGACTTTAGCTAAGTGTGTTGTGAGAGACATGGGTTTAGTTTTAGTCTTTAACCTGTAGAAAACCAGTTTTTCTAGCACAATTTGTTAAAAAAGCTATCTTTCTTCCAGTGAAAATGTTTGGAAGAAACAAAACAGAAACCCCATGCAAAGAGGAAGTTTATATGTCAAAGATAAAATGTCTGAATGTGTTTGTAGTTGTGTCTGCAACTTCTAATATGTTCCACTGCTCCTCAGGCCTGCTTTTCGCTAAGTACCATGCTGATGTTATCACAGTAGGTTTGTAGTATAACTTGAAGTTGTGGATTGTGATGTCTCCTGCCTTGCCTCTGTTTACCTTGCTATTCTAGGTCTCTTCTGGTCCAGGGAAGGGGAACAAGAGATGGCGGAGTGGAAAGGAAGGGTGGGAAGTGAGAAAAAAGTACAAGAATATAAGGAAGAAAATGGAAACAAAACTTTATAAATAAGGAGAAGGAGAGTGTTTGAAGGGAGAAGAGGTGATTGCGGCAAAAAGAAGAATCAAGATACACCGTGGACAGGTGCAAACTCCCTCTGACGAATGTCACCATTATGAATATCGAAAGCATACCAATAAAATTAATTAAAAAATTGAATGGACAGAATTAAGAGTTTAATATGACAGATATTATTTCTAGTTAATACAATAATGTAAAAGATAATTTTGAAGCAGTGCTTTTTAACACCAAAGATATTTGTTTTGCATGGGGTTTATATTTCCTACATTTTTAGCAGTCATATATGATTATGTGTAATGTACTCATTCAGGTAATGGCTACAGTTGTGGACAGAGATGCTGTGTTGCGCTTTGTATTCTTTTCCTATTTACATTTATTTAGTAAATAAAATGCAGAAGGGCTTTTAAGAGGAAGTTCTTTGATATCTGGCAGCTGGGAAAGAGAGGCCAGGGCGGGGTCCAGGCTCCTCCCTGCCAGGTTGCCCTGGTGTTCCACCTCCTCCAACGTCCCACCTGCTAATGTGCATATTCAGATAAGAATTCATCACTGGGTTAATGTCCTTATGAGTTTATTGGCCCACAATCTAGTTATCTTTCCAAAGCTCCACCTCTGAACACATGAGATAATCTGTAGACTTTTTACTTAAAAGCCTACCACAGGGCATTGTATACAACTGTGCCTTGACAGGGACATTGTGTGAGGGAAAGACATCAAAAATGTTACACCACTTAAACACACTACGTTCAAGGTCCCACACCTTGCAAGATGTAATTGAGAGGGAAGGTTTCTTATGAAGACAGCAGCAAAAGCAATCAAGTGGTAAAATGTTTCTGTAGTTCTAATATAGATCAGGGATGACAGACTCTATCTCACCTCCTCTTCTGAGATAAACATGATAGACTGAATAGGTGATAGCTGATAAGTAATAGGCAGTCTGACAGATACATGACAAAGATGACAGACAGACAGACAGAGGACACCATGCAGCTTCCATGGGCTGGGCTTTGTAATTGTTCCCAGAATATTTTGAAATCAATTTTGCTGAACCCGGAACAGAAGTCCAGGGCCCTTCTCAGACAAATACCGGTGTGTAGGAAAGGTAAGGCAGTGCTGAGTCAAGTCCGCTTTATCTTACACATCACACACTGTATCTGTACTCAGAAATCCCACAGATTTATTCAGGAAATACATTACTGAAAAATAGTACTGAATGAATAAGCTACTGTAAGGATAGTGTCGCAGTTGTTTTATATCATTAATTACCTATCTCAAAATAAATAAATGTGTCTCATTAACAAAAGTCAGAAAAGCAAGACAATTAAATACGTTTGGCTCGGCATTGAGGAATGACATATGAAATCCTTTTCTAAATGCCACAGTTTATAATTTTCTTTAGTGATGGAACTTTTCTGGGAATCAGCAACTGTGCATTTACAGGCTTTAATAATGCCTACATATAGTATAATCAGCATTTGCGATAGGAGCTTTAGCGAATACGTATTTGACAATGCTCACAAGTTTTCGCAGGATCTCTCTGAATACTTGGCAATAACCTTTCACAAAAGTAATTAGCAACTTCTGTCATGAGAATTAAGTAGGTGACTTAGAGATGCGTGTAAATAATTCTCTCACTTTGTACTTGGTGGAAAACACACAATGGAGAAGATGCTGCCAGCTGCAGAGGCCGGAGCTGAGAAATCCGGAAGCTGGAAAGCAAAGCACTAAGATGCGTGTCGGCCCAGGCTGCGGCGCGCTATCCTGGTGTCTCATGTCCATTTGCGGCGAGGTTTAAAGTCCTTTCTTCAGTGGGAAGTCACATGCGGAACACAAGATACACAGTAAAGTGGAAAAGTGCTCACTCTCATTCATTTCCTTTAACTTTGACCAACGCTATTTCTCTGAACAATGCTATGCAGAGTTAATTTTATATGAAAATATCCTATAATTGGGGGATATTTCTAGTGCTTTTAAAGGAATATAGAATGAGAAAATATTATCGCACAGAAGTTTACATATTGCTACATAAGGAAATACTCGTAGTTTTAAAGCCACAATATATTATAATTTTTTGGTAACAAAGCATAAACAAGCTGATTTTTCTGAAAAATTTATAAAATCACATAGCTACCATACATATATTACTTTAATAGCCAAGTGTTACAGAAAAGATACATATTCTTTAAGATGAGATTAAGGTCAACAGCACATAGGAAGCAACACTTTTACAAAAAGCATTTTGAAAATAGATGTCTCACAGTGTGCCCATTACTGTACTGTCCCCCCGCCTGCGGTGTTACAATGTTCAACTACAGAATTATCCACAGATTGCACTACAAAATGAAAAGCATATTTTTCCTGACCTGCTTAAGAAATCTTTCAAATGAAGAATTTCTACTGGATTTGTATCCATTTTTAAATAATTCAAATTAAACATTTTGATTATTTTACAAGAACAATCCGTAAATATTGCATGTGAAATCTCTTTAATATCCAGTTAAAGTTGATAGACAAGATTGCAGAAAAATTCTTTAACAAGAACAAACAGTGATGACCCCAGCTAACATTGCTGTATATGTTTGAGTTGCTTTGTTCAGTTATGCCAGTTGATGCAGAACTGCACAAATATATGACAAAACCTTTAAAACCTTACAGCATGAAATGTAGACCATATCGCATTTTAATGCTTTTTTACTTCCTTGTAAGTTTTTTCTCTCATGTAATTTTTCCTTGTAATTTTTTCTCCTTGTGTAAAGTTTATTGAGGTACACATATGTGAAAACAGTTGTAAGGCCTATAATTCTCATTGAATGTATATACATTTATCAATTTTAATTGATAGGAGTACATTTAAAAAATGCTTGAAGACCCATATGTCAGTTGCTTACCCTTTGTTTACACCAAGCTCATGGATTACTAATGTGATGTGAATAATCCAATCTGGGAGAGATTTCCCCAAGACAGACAGAGCAGAATTTACCAGGCATGCCCCAGACAAACTGAGACACTATCTTGACATCGTTTTTTGTATCCTCCAATTTACTTTACTCTGAAAGTGCGAAATGTTTATGCATGTTTCAATGTTTAAATGTAACACATTTTCAACTAGCAGTAGATGACATAAAGCAGAAGTTAGAGCTTTAATAAAAACAACATGACTCTAGAGACAGTGCTTTTAATAAATATTTCTATTTTGCATCTTCGTTTTTAGCACTTCTATTTCACACTCTTCTCAAAAAATTTGTGCAAATGTCAAGAACCACATTAAATGATATAGATTATATGGCACCCTAAGCTTGTTCTTTTGGCAGTACTGGGGATCGAACTCAGGACCCTGCGCTTGCTAGGCAGGCGCTTATTCCACTTAAATATATCCCCAGCCCCGCTTGTTCTTTTTTATTATTTTTTTATTTTTATTTTTTTTATTTTAAAAAAATAAAAGTACAAAACCATATTGACAAACAGACACCAATTAGCATAAAAAATAGTACAATCACAACTGATCTATAGACAAGGTGACATGGCCTCCACAGTGGTTATTGCTTTATCCATTGATATCTTCGAAGTGTAAATATATGAACCCATATACAGACATGCAAATTTAGTCAGACAATTAATCCTCTCAACAACAGAAAAAACACAAAAACCAAAAATCCAAAGACAAAAAACAAAACAGGCAAACAACAACAACAGCAACAACAACAACAACAAAAACACTAATAGTTGCTGCTTTGCATATTGATATCTTCGAAGTGTGTGTTCAGGATAACACATACAGACATACAAGATTGATCAAATAACCCGTCATCGATTATTGCTTAGCATTAAGTGATATAATACAATAGTAGAACCATGTTAGCCCTCCTGCATATATGCATATTCATATATACATACATACATTTTTGTCTTTTTCTTTT
>PVLD010000535.1:264184-274205 GCA_004027595.1 Dinomys branickii | reverse complement strand
AAGTCTCGTCAGCTATTCTGTGGGCAGAAGACTAATATCTCGAAACTGTGAAGACCTCAAAACAATGAACCCTCCCCCAAATAAAAGAACCAATCAGAAAATGGGCACCTTAGAGTCATAGACAGTTCTCAGAAGAAGAAGCACAAATGGCCAATAAATACATGAAAAGAATGTCCACATCTCTGGCCGTTAGAGAAATGAAAATTAAAGCTGCAGTGAGGGTCTGTCTTACCCCAGAAAGAATGACTATCATGAGGAAATCAAATCACAGCAAATGCTGGGGAGGTTGTGGGAAGAAAGGACGCTCTGTGCTGTGGATGGGAATACAAACCAGTACAACCACTGTGGATATAAGTATGGAGAGTCCTCAAAAACTGAAACTACATGTTCCATTCAGCCCAGATATTCCCTCCTAGAACTCTGCAGGACATCTCCATACCTATAACATTGCAATTCTGAATAGCCAGACCTTGAAAGGAGCCTAGGTGTCCATCAACAGCTGAATGGATAAAGAAAACATGGAATTTACACACACAGCGGAGCACTACTCAGTCATAAAGAAGGATAAACATGAGGCATTTGCAGGAAAACGGATGCACCTTGTGGGCACAAGGTTAAGTGAAATGCATGAGACGCACAGGTTTAACTATTGCCTGATTTCTATTATATATGAGAAAGCCAGAGTCCGAAAAAATCAAAGAGTAGAATCAAAGCTGGCTAATAGAAAACAGGGAGCCAGGTCTTTAGGAAACGGGCAGGGGGCCAAGAGGTGGGGGCGGGGTTAAGGAAACCTCAGACTGCTCTGTCCCGCACCAGCTTCCCCGGGGAACGTGATCCTTATGTGCTGCAAACTTGGGCTAATAAAAACTGCAGAGAACTGGCCGGCACTTTTGGACGATAAGTGTTGATGAGAATGTGGAGAAATTTTGGAGCTCTCGTTCATTGCTGGAAGTTCTGTAAAACTGTCCATCGAGTTTTGGAAAGTGTGGAAGGCCCCCCAAAAGGCTAAACATATTCTTACCATTAAATGTCCCAGCAATTGCTTCCTCAGGTACATCAAGAAAAGAAATGAAAGTGCCAGAGGTGCAGCACACCTATAATCCCAGCACTGGGGAGGCTGAAGCAGGAGGATTGCTTAACGTTTGAGGCCAGCCTGGGCTACATAATGAGTTCAAGGCCAGCCTGAACTACATAGGAAGACCCTGTGTAAAAAACAAAACAAAGAAAAGAAATGAAAGCATATATCCACACAAAGACTTATACATGGAGCACGCCTGTAATCCCAGCACTTGGGAGTCTGAGGCAGGAGGATCACCGTGAGTTCAACACCAGCATAGGCTACAAAGTGCGCTCAAGGTCAGTCTGACCTACATAGTGACACCGTCTCAAAAAGACAAAAAACAAAACAAACACACACAAAAGTCAAAGGCAAAATTATTCCAAAAATTGGAAACAGCTTAAATATTCATCAACTGCTAAAGAAGGGATGAACCACATATATGATGATAGGATGCACTATTATTTGGACATAGGAACAAAGTACCATGAAGAAAAGTTACAGGGAAGATAAGCCTTGAAAACATACACCAGGGGCTGGGGATATAGCTCAGTGGAATAAGTGCCTGCCTAGCAAGCGCAGGGTCCTGAGTTCGATCCCCAGTACCGCAAAAAAAAAAAAAAAAAAAAAAGAGAAAACATACACCACCTGAGAGAAGCCAGTCACAAAAAGTTGTCTGTGCTTGAGTTCCTGGAGGGGCCAGATCCGCAGAAACAGAAAGTGGCTTCGTGGGTGCTGAAGGCTGGATGTGTAGGTGGTTGGGGCAGCTCTGCCCGCTTCCTTTCTGGGGTGACGAAAATGTTTCCAAATTGATTGTGGTTTCATCTGTACAGCCCTTACATACAAAATATTACTGTATTATATACTTTAAAATGATGAGTTGGGGGCTGGGGATGTAGCTCAGTAGTAAAGCACCTGCCTAGCATTCACAACATCCTGTGTTTAATCACCAGCACCATAAAATAATAATAAAATGAAATAGTGAATTGTTTTGTGTGTAATTTTATTTCATCTTTGTTATATTAAAAAATTATTATAAAACACATACTTGAAGCCTGGTGTGGTGGCACATGCCTGTAATCCCAGTACTCGGGAGGCTGAGGCAGGAGGATCGTTGTGAGTTCGAGGCCAGCCTGGGCTACAAAGTGAGCTCAAGGCCAGCCTCAACTGCATAGTGAGATCCTGTCTCAAAAAGACAAAAACCCCCACATACTTGACAAAGGATTTATATCCAAAATGTCCAGGTGCTGCTGGCAAAGAAATGCCAGGTAAGGTGGCTCACACCTTTAATCCCAACATTTAGGAGCCTGAAGCAAGAGGATCACCAGTTTGAGACCAACCTGGGCTACATAGTTGGTCCTGAGTTTGATTTCTGCTGCAAAAAAACTGTACCAAAGAAATTACAGAGAGCTAGGTGTGGTGGTGCATGCTTGTAATCCCAGCACTCGAGAGGCTGAGGCAGGAGGATTTTTGCAAGTTTGAGGCCAGCCTGGGCTACAAAGTGAGCTCAAGACCAGCCTGAACTGCATAGTGAAACCCTGTTTCAAAAAGACAAAAAAAAAAAAAAATTACAGAGATATCAAGTGAGTGCATGGAAAGATGTGTCAGTGTGGCCTATCATGAAGTAATTGTAAATTCCAATAACGGCACACCTAAGATTGTTAAATCCAGAGACTTGACACTAACAAGTGCTGACGGGTGAAGCACAGTAAGAATTCTACCCATCCCTAGCAGAAATCCAAAGTGGCACCACCACTTGGAAAGACAGCTTAAAGCTTCTTAAAAGCTAAATGCAGACCACCATACCACCCAGGATTCTGCTCCGCAACAGCAAGCAGAGATGCCAAACGACACCCAGGATTTGGAGGCAGATCTGCTTAACGTTGGATGGGCACTGATAGGGAATCAATCATCCCTCAAAATGCCAGGCCTTGGAGGCCCAGGGAGGGAGGTTTTATGGGGCTGCAGGCTGAGGTACAGGGATAGAGTACTCGGCTGTTTTTGATTGGTTCTTACAAAATGCATCACAGTGACCAGCCGGTTCTAAGAGACAGCAGCAACTGGAACTGCAACAGGAACTATTACCTGTACAACTAAGAAGCTGAAGAATATTGGCTGGGGGGCGCTTTCTGTTACACTCCCAGATGTTTATCCAAATGAGCCACACACTTATGTCCACATAAAACCTGCACAGGTGATGGCATTGTCCCTGGGGAAGAAGCCGCTTCTGATTCAGCACAGCAGAAACAGCTACTTCAGCCCAGGAACAGACCACACAACAGTAGATCAGCGCAGAAGTGCCTCTGGTGGGAGAACCGCTGAAGGCTGCCTCTGAGAGGCGCTGGGGAAAGACAGAGGCAGAGGCAGCTGATTCAGGACCAGCCTCTGCCTCAGACCCACTCACTTGATCCTCTCGGGAGCACAAATCAGAAGGAAGCCCCTACATTTTGCTTTGGTTTTCTGTTGGTTGGTTTGGTTTGGTTTTCTACTTTTTTATTCTTTTATTTTTATTTTTATTTTTTTAAAGACAGAGTCTCACTGTAGCACAGGCTGGCCTTGAATTCACTATATAGCCCAGACTTGCCTCAGATTCGGAGCAACCCTCCTGACTCAGCCTCCAGACATGTTCTGCTCTGGATGTGGTGGCTGGAAGGAAGAGCAGGATGTCTGTAGGAGGCTGGGCGGGCAGTTAGGATGCCCCAGCCTTGGCCACAGACAGGGCTTAGAGACAGCAAGAGCGAGCAAGGCCAAAGCCAAAGGCCACACCTCGCCATTTCCATAGGAACCAGGCAAGGGAGTTGCTGACTCAGGAAGGGTGGGAGGGGGCTGTCTGGAAGGCTGAGAGAGGACAGTCCCAGGGTTGGGACACCAATAGCTTTGGCCCCAGGGAGGGGTGCATGGCACATGCCAGGGCTTTCAGCTGAGACCCAACTGAGCAGGGGCCTCCCTAACTTCCAGAGATCCAGTGTGGTGGCGCAGGCCTGTAATTCCAGCAGGAGGCTGAGGCAGTAGGGTTGCCAAGAGCTGGAGGCTAGCCTGGACCACATAGTGGAACCCTGTCTCAAAAAAAAAGAAAGAATGAAATTACTTCTGTGTGAACCTAGGAATGTGAGCACACAAGAATGACTCAGACGCAGGCAGAGCCACAGTAGCCCTTTGTGTGGTCACTGAGCTGTTGTCACAGAGGAACAAAAATGCTCAGAAGGATAAATGCAAACAAAAGGTGTCAAGAGGCACCTTCCTTCCCCTTCACGCCCACTTCAGAAAGCCTGCAAGAGAAGCCGAAAACCACTTTGCCATCGATGTCACCAGAGCTTAGAGGAGCCCAACTGCTAGCCTGCTAGTCTGCGGCGAAGTTTCAAACTTCAGATTTTCAGTCAGACCTGGTGGCACACGCCTGTAATCCCAGAACTCGGGAGGCTGAGGCAGGAGGATCGCCACAAATTCAAGGCCAACCCGGGCTACATAGTGAGTTCAAGGCCAGTCTAGACTACACAGCGAGATCCTGCTGCGGTACTAGATTAGGTTGTGGCAAGGTTTTCTGGGGAAGTGGATCTTGTTAATTACAGGATCCTGGACATGTGTGCAGAACACTTCTCAAAACCGTGCACAAGAGGCAGGAAGATCTTTGCAAGTGCAAGACCAGCCTGGGCTACAAAGTGAGCCCAGGGCCAGCCTGGACTGCATAGCAAACCCTGTCTCGAAAAGACAAAAACAAAACAAGAAACCCTGCATACGGACTTCTCAGGAGAACTGGAGCTGGTTTTCAACAGGATGCCCTAGGCTGAGGTGTGGGAGCCCAGCATCTCAGCACCCGGATGTAGAAGTTCTGGCGGGTTTCCTGGAGATTTGGACAGCATGAAAGAAAGGCAGCCATGAGGCACAGGTGCCCTCCTAGCTTTCCACGACAGCCTAGCTGTGTTTTCCAGACACAGTGTGTACGTTTATCTTGCTCTCACCCTCTTTTTCTATTTACTTGGTCCAAGCTCACTCTGCAGAGCCAATTCCTCTCCCAGTCTTCTCTTTTACTTTCTTGAATAAACTCTGCTACTGCTTTTTGCTCATTTCATTCAATTCTTTCTTCGAGATGAGAAGAACCTGGAAACCGAACTCTGGAAAGACAGGTGAGCAACCCCCAAACCCGGCAACGTTTAGATCGTGAGTCACTTGTTGAAGCAAGCTACCTGAAAGCACTGTCTCAGAAAACAAACAGTAACAACAGCAAAAAATAAAGAAAGAGAAAATTCTGTAATGTGAGCTGAAGGGGAGGGAGGGATAGCTCAGTAGTAAAGGTCCTGGGTTCAGTGCCCAGCACTACCAAAGAAAAAGTTGAAGAGCTTAACTTCTACTTCTCGGTCATAGGTAAGGTAATGAGGCAGAAGATCAACAAGGAGGGAGGAACAAGCAAAATTACAGCGGACCCCGAAATTCACAAGGCTCATCTTCCTAAAATACCTGTGAGTTGGTAAAAACTGTAAATATCAGATACAGTCAGAGAAATGCCTATAAATGTGTGTGTGTGTGTGTGTGTATATAAATATAAATATATATATATATATATATAATATATATATTGGTTTTTTTTTTGAGACAACATCTTGCTGTGCAGTTCAGGCTAGCCTTGAGCTCACTTTGTAGCCTAGGCTGGCCTCAAACTCACAATGATCCTCCTGCCTCAGCCTCCTGAGTGTTGTGATTACAGGCATGTGCCACCACACCCAGACAATATTTTTGTCCTTTTGAGCCAGGGTCTCACAATGCAGTTCAGGTTGGCCTTGTGCTCACTTTGTAGTCCAGGCTGGTCTCGAACTTGTGCTTTAGCCTCTCAAGAGCTGGGATTGTAGGTGTGCACCACCCCACCACACCTGGCTACTACCTACTTTTATAGTTTAAACCCCAAATATGCTGTGTCTCCTATAGTTATGTAATTTAATACAGTGCTGTATTAGTAAAGCCTTAGAAGGCACAGGGAGTTTTTGGAGGCACAGTAGAGATCTTAGTGCTTCTTATGGTTGATACACGGTGTCAACTTGAGGAGTCTAGAGGCTTGGCTAAGAGACTCAGCAGTTCTGCATCCTGGGGTGAAAAGCACATGCCCTCACTCTGGGAGGTTGTTCACTGTGTCAGTGTGAGACATTTAGAAGGTTAGCTAAGTGACTGAGCAAGGGCCAGGGTCTTTGTGTTCATCCTGAGCCTGTGCAGGAGGGCTGCGCCGAGATTCTGTGTGGGCTACACGCCTCTGGGTAGGCGTGGCCTGCTTACAATACAAGGGAGGAAAAGAGGCCTGCTCTCCCCACTTTTGCTCTTCCTGCTTTTGGTGTCTTATGCCACCTTGAAGTGTTGCCCTCTGCCATGTGCCACCCTGCCTTGGAGACAGCTGAGTATGGACTGAAACCCCCACACACTGTAAGCTGATGAATATTTCCTTCCTTAATTTTGGGCATTGGGTATTTTGTCTCAGCAACAAGAGAAAAATAACCAAGACAGGGCTTTACAAAGAACAAAACCGAGAACACTAGATAGCAACCGGCCCGGATGTGGGAACGCTGGTGCATCTGCCAGAGCTGGGCAGCATGGCCAGGTGTGGTGGTGCTCGCCTGTAATCCCAGCACTCGGGAAGCTGAGGCAGGAGGATAGCTGTGAGTTTGAGACAAGTGAGGGCAAGTCCAGCCTGAACTGCATAGTAAGACTGTGTTTCAAAAAGAAAAAAAAACCTCTACCTTTCTCCCTAAGAACCCAGTGAGGGGCTGGGGATATAGCTCAGCAGCACAGTGCCTGCCTGGCAAGCACAAGGTCATCAGTTCGATTTCTGATACCAAGAAAAGAAAAGAAAAAACACAGTAAGGAAATAAATTAGAGCAGAAAGAAATAAAATAGAGGATGATGAGACAACAGAGACCGCAACACTGACTTTTGAAGGTATGGTGGGGCACACACCTGCCATCCCAGCCCTCCAGAGGCTGAGGCAGGAGGGTCATTGAGCTCAAGGCCAGCCTGAGCTTCAAAGCCAAAAAAAAAAAAAAAAAAAAGAGGAAGTGGGATGAAAAGAACAAATGAAGAGGGGCCAAGTGTGGTTGCACACGCCTGCAATCATAGCAGTTAAATGACTGAGTCAAGAGCCAGGTGTGGTGGCTCACACCTGTGATCCCCAGCACTCCGGAGGCTGAGGCAGGCGGCACTACACAGTGAGCTCAAGGCCAGCCTGAACTACAACCCTGTCTCAAAAAGACAAAAAAAAAAAAAAAAAAAATTGAGTAAGAAACACCTAACTAAATTGGATCTGCATAGTTCTAGGCTGAAGGGATTTACTGAAGACAGAAGACCCATCCTGGGTGTGAGTGACAGAAAGGGACGGGCTTGCGGTCTGGATGGGATAAAAGGAAACGGAGAAGGAAGGCTCCCTTCTGTTCCTCTCACGGAGCTCCGGTCTTCAACCCTAGAACCCGTCTCCCACTTCCGGTGCAGAGCCTTCCGTGCCTAACAGAATCTCAGAAATCACCCAGGATACTGCAGTGAGCTCCAGGCTTTTGAGCTGGAACGGATCCTTCCGGTCTCCAGTGCACGGAGCCCTCTTACACCCTTCCACAGGTGACTCTTCGGGCAGCCCCTGTAAACCGACCTCGTAAACCCCTATGTATTTGTATATCTCGCATTAAGTCTGCTTCTCTATGAGCTCTGACTCACACAGAGGCTGAGGCAGGAGGGTGGAAGTTTGGGCCTGGCCTGGGTAGTTTAGGGACTTAGACTCTCAGGGCAAAGGCCCCTGAGTTCAATCCCCAGTACTAGGAAAAAAAAATTACAATGGCATCAGAAAGAATAAAATGAACAAAACAGTTGAAGATGTTACATTGTAAGGTATAAAACAGTAATTCAACATTACAAAGGTGCTGGGCATGGTGGTGCACACCTGTAATCCCAGCACTCCAGAGGCTAAGGCAGGAGGATCATTGTGAGTTAGAGACCAGCCTGGGCTACAACATGCGCACAAGGCCAGTTTGAATTGCATAGCAAGACCCTGTTGCAAAAAGACAAACAAACCCCCCCCCCGAAAAACAGTACAGGGGTAATTACCTAACCAAAGGGCCAGATGTGGTGTCAGACACCAGTAATCATAGCACTCAGGAAACGGCAGATGTAGTGGCACATGGCACCAGGAGATCGGGCCCAGTCTGGGCTACAGAATGAGTTCAAGGCCAGCATGAACTACACAGCGAGACACTATCTCAAAATCAAACAAAATAAGAACACCATAACAGCCAGGTGTGGTGGTTTAT
Organism: Dinomys branickii; assembly: GCA_004027595.1. Classification (NCBI taxonomy): domain Eukaryota; kingdom Metazoa; phylum Chordata; class Mammalia; order Rodentia; family Dinomyidae; genus Dinomys; species Dinomys branickii. Next base: position 265,874 of record PVLD010000535.1, on the reverse strand, counting down.
GCCTATAATCCCAGCACTGAGAAGGCTGAGGCAGGAGGATCACTGAGTTGAAGACCAGCCTGCACTACAAAGGGAGATTCTGTTTCACACAAACAACAACAAAACACATCACAGATGTTTGTAACAAGGTACAGACACAAAAGCTGGTCGACAGTCAGCGCTGGGACTCTGTAGAAGCCAGGCACACTTAAATATTCACAGAAGAAACTTATGGCTGGATGTGGTGTCGCATGCTTGTAATCCCAGCACTTGGGGGAGGATGAGGCAGGAGTATCATTGTGAGTTTGAGGCCAGCCTGGGCTACAAAGTGAGCTCAAGGTTGAACTACACAGTGAGGTGCTGTCTCAAAAATAAATAAAGGCATACACACACACACACACACACACACACACACACATATACATACATAAAAAATAAAGGGCCCAAGATGTAGCTCAGTGGCTCAAGGCCCTCAGTTTGACTCCTGGTACCAAAACACACACACATACACACACACACACACACACATGTAAAATTGTGATATCTGTATATAGTCTTTTTTTTTTTTTTGCAGTACTGGGGATCGAACTCAGGACCCTGCGCTTGCTAGGCAAGCGCTTATTCCACTGAGCTATATCCCCAGCCCCAAATTGTGGTATCTGAACTCCTATACCTCTCAATATGTACAGTAATGTTAACCTAAATTATCCCCTGCATAAGACCTGAATTCAAAGAATACAGTGCATGTGTTGCTGCATTCACTTGTTGAGTCAACTTGTATTTCCCTAGTGGCTCCCGCAGTGCTGCTGGGTACTCTCTCTCTCTCTTCCTGTCTCCTTCTCTTTCTGGTACTGGGGGTTCAACCTAGGGATACTCTACCGTTGTTACATTTCCAGACCTTTTTATTTTTAAATTTGAGACAAGCTCTCTCCAAATTGCCCAGTTTGAGAACCTTCAGCCTTAGTCTCTGATTGCTGGATTATGGGTGTGCAGTCCCAGTAACCAGCGGCCAGGCATAGACACAGAATACAGCAGAGAATAAAAGAGAGCTATTCTCGAGGGAGGATGACTTTTCATTTCAAAATGAACTGTCAAAAGCCAGGTGTGGTGGCATGTGTCTGTAATCCAGAACTCAGGAGGCTGAAGCAGGAGGATGTCAAGCTCCAGGCCAGGTTAGACTTCCATAGGGAGTTCAAGACCAGCCTAAATTACATAATAAGACCCTATAAAACACAAAACAAAGACGAACAACAACAGCCAACTGTCAGGCATGCTTGAGGAAGCCATGGGCTCAAACCCCAGCAGTGCAAATATATATATATATATATATATATATATATATATATATATAAATAAAAGTACATAAGTTGGGTCTGGGGTTTTAGTACCAGGGCAGACAGCTTGCCTAACCTAGGTAAGACCCTGGGCCCTATCAACAGCAACACACACACACCCCCTAAAGAAAGTGTCAACTAAAGCTGATCATGAATGAAAGATCAAGCCGGGTGTGGTAACACACTCCTGTAATCTCCAGCACTCCAGAGGCTGAGGCAGGAGGATCATTGTAAGTCTAAGACCAGCCTGGGCTACAAAGTGAGCTCAACACCAGCCTGAACTGCATAGCTAGAACCTGTCTCAAAAAGACCAAAAAAAAAAAAAAAAAAAAAAAAAAAAAAAAAAAAAAAAAAAAAAAAAAAAAAAAAAAAGACAG
>PVLD010000535.1:197958-264084 GCA_004027595.1 Dinomys branickii | reverse complement strand
AGAGGAAATGAAGAAAATGATGGGGACAACAGAACAGTTGGCTCTGGCCTAGAAGAAAAAGAGCTGCACAGGCTATTCTGGGAGAATTAGTTAAATTTGAACAAGAATTTGAAACTAGATTCCCTCAATTTAACAATAGTACATTTTCTAAATTTGATAATTGTTCTGAAATTATTTAAGAGGATGCCCTAACATTAGTGGCGGGAGCTACCTAGGGGGTAAAAGTCTACAATTTGCTCTCAATTAGTCCACTACAAAGATATTATATATTATATATCACTTTGCATTATTATAAAATAATAAAGTGTACAAAAAATACAAACAATTGCTAAATCTAGATAATGCATGTATCAGAATTCATCGAAGTGTTTCTAGGAGGGTTTTTTTGTGTTTTTCTTTGAAACAGGGTCTCATTATATAGTTCAGGCGGGTCTTGAACTCCATAACTCCCGGATATTCTCCTGCCTCAGCCTCCGGAGTACTGGATGTGTCCATATCTGGCAATCACTTTACCTTTCCTTCTTTGGTTTCCCCAGGCCAGGCCAAATTCATCATTTGCATAACACAGTCTGAAGCACCTGTGCCTTCCAACTGGAAGGGACTTCCTTTCCCCAGCCCCCTGAGGCCAGGATGAGAGTCTTGTGACACAGCCCGGGCCCTGGGGATGGAAGCAGGGATGAGAGCAGAGAGTGTGACTGGCTTGGAAGTCATGGTTGGGAGGGTAGAGGCTTGGGGCATCTTGCCCATCCTCTTGTGCCCTTGAATGTGGAGGTGCAGACCAGTAAGGCTTTTTTTGTATCCAGTTGAACATGACTATTTCATGGTAGAGATTTATAGAAGTTCAGTGGTTTGGGGCCCAGCATAGTGGTACATGCCTGTAATCCCAGCAGTCAGGAGGCCGAGGCAGGAGGATCACCATGAGTTCAAGGCATGCCTGGGCTACCTGGTGAGATCCTGTCTCATAATAAAAGGAAATAAAAAAAACTTTTATGGCCAAAATTTTTTAAAAGTTCCAGGACAAGGCACTGTGAGAAGAAACGTTTGCACATCTGTCACCCGATGGGCTACCTCAGAGTGAAGGAAATCTCTAAGCAGCGGCCAGAGTACTGGAGCAACCACTCAGCGAAAGGCAAAGAGATGGGGCTCTCTCCAGCGGAAAAGGGCACCCCCTGCTCCATGGAAGTGCAAACAGGTTTCCATGGCAGCTTCTGACAGAGTGGCCAGCATGGGAGTAGTGCCCCTGGTGGGAAGGGCCAGCATTTGTCTGCTGTCTCTGGGAGTGCGCACCAGGAGACCCTCCGGGCAGGAAAAGTTAGGGAGACTTTTCTCTTTTTTTTTTTTGAGACAAGGTCTCACTATGGAGCCCAAGCTGGCCTTAAACTCACTGCGATTCTCCTGCCTCAGCCTCTAGAGTGCTGGAAGTACCGGCATGTGACAAAACTCTGGTGGCCAGAATTTTTACAATTAAAATGCACATTCTGGGACTGAGAGTGTAGCTCAGTGCTAGAGTACATGCTTAGCATGCTTAAGGGCCTGGTCTCCAGCCCTGGCACCAAAAATAACAACAAAAAGGGTTCATAGGAACTAACAATTCAGCTGCTTGGAATTTACCCTGAGGGCAGTTTGCCAAAGGTAGCCAGCAAGGTGGGACAAGTCCTTAATACCAGGTACTTGGAAGGCTGAGGCAGGGTCATGAGCTCAAACCCAGCATGGGTGGAAAAAACAACGATGCTAAACCTGGAAGGTGCCACACTAGCCGGGCGTGGTGGCACACGCCTATAGTCCCAGCAGCTGGGAGGCTGAGGCCCAGGACAGCCAGGAGTTTGAGGCCCCCTGGAAGGGACTCATGGTACCCTGTTTGGCGGCATCACTGGTTATGCGGCGGCCCTGTGATGGAGACAGAAGCAGAGGCCTTCGTACCTGAGGGAAGAGGTCAAAGCCCAGGACCTTGCTTGAGAGGACGCGCTGGCCTGGTGAGAAGACCCACACCTGCTGGGCCATCAGCCAGCTGCCTTCGTGCCTGTCTGCTGAGGGCTTGTTCTGGGTGGTTTGAGATAGCCTCTCCTGTAGTGGTGTAGCCCAGGCTGGCATTGACCCAGCCTAGTGAGCCCTGGATTATAGTCCTGTGGCACTGGGCCTCGTCTGCCCTGGTGTTTTTCAATCTTCTCTTTGTCTCTTTTTTGTATTGGGGATTGAACCCAGGGCCTTTGTACTGAGCTACATCTAGTCTGTGATTTTTTTTTTTTTTTTGAGCTAAGTTCTTCCTAAATCACTAAATTGCCCAAACTGATTTTTTTTTTTTTTTTTTTTGTCTTTTTGAGACAAGGTCTTGCTATGCAGTTCAGTCTGGCCTTGAGCTCACTTTGTAGCCCAGGCTGGTCTTGACCTTGTAATGATTCTCCTGCCTCAGCCTCTCAAGTGCTAGGATTACAAGTGTGTGCCACACATGTGGCTCCCAAACTGAATTTGACTTTGTGATCCTCCTGCCTCAGCCTCCCAGAGTGCTGGGATTGTTTTTATTTTGAGGTAGGGTCTTTACTTTATGTTGCCCAGACTGGGCTCAAACTTGCAGTCCTCCTGCCTCTAGTTTTTTTTTTAAACTGTTTTGGTACTGGAAATCAAACTCAGGACCTTGCGCTTGCCAGGCAGGCCCTTGTGCTGGTGAGCTATATCCCTAGCCCCTCCTCCTGCCTCTGAGTGCTGGGATTACAGGTGAGTTCTACCACGCCCTACCAGTTTGAAACTCTTGACAAACATTGCCAAATTACTCTCGAGAAACCTGATAGAGCTAGGCATGGTGGCACACGCCTGTAATCCCTGTGATTTGTAGGCTGAGGCAAGAGGATTGGCCATGAGTTTGAAGCCAGCCTGGGCTACAAGGCCAGCCTGGGCTACATAGTGAAGTCAAGGCCAGCCTGGACTACACAGTGAAATCTTGTCTCAAAAAAACAAAAACAACAGGAAAACCCCAGAAACCCCATGGAAGGTTACACTCCCAGGGAGAGTGCCAAACTCACCCCAACTGGGCCAATGGGAGGAATGACAGTATTGGGCCAGGCACAGTGGTGCATATCCACTGTGCCAGGTGCTCAGGAGGCCAAGGCAGAAGGATTCCTTGAGCTCAGGAGTTCAAGACAAGCCTGGACAACTTAGTGAGCCCACACTCCCTAGTCATGCCATGTACTTCAGGCAATCCTCTTGCTTCAGCCTCCACAGTGCTGGAATTACAGATGTGTGCCAATATGTCCAATTCATAAACCATTGTTTATTGTTGAAATTTTTAATCGCACGGTGGCTCATGCCTGTAATCTTAGCACTTAGGAGGCTGAGGTAGGAAGAGCATTTTGAGTTAAGAGGCCAGCCTGGGCTACAAAGTGAGCTCAAGGCCAGCCTGAACTGCATGGTGAGACCCTGTCTCAATATGATGAAAAAATTTATTTTTTTGAGACAGAGTCTCACTTTGTAGTTCAGGCTGGCTTCTTCTCATTATATGGAGCTCAGGCTAGCCTTGAGCCCATGGCAATCTTCTTGCCTCAGCCTCCCTCGTGCTGGGATCACAGGCATGCGTACACATGCCCAGTATATTAACCTTTGTTTCGAGCTCCATGATTAGGCTGAAAACCTGCAGAAGGCCCTGAACACATCTGGGGCAGAATTTCTCTCTTTTAAAATGCAGCCATATTCCTGAACAACAACAATATTAAAAAAAAAAAAAAACCTCGGTTTACACCCATGAGAAAGTGGACGGCTTGGAAGCCAACAAACCAATCTCTGCTCTGGTCCACTGTGTGTAAGAAAACACCTGGGGCCCCACAGTTCCTTAGGAACAAGCATATTTCCTGTTTCTGGGTGGTGGTGCCTCTACACTCTTAAGATTCTGTTTTGAATGCTGTGTTCACAGGTGACAGAGGGCAGAAGGGCAAAAATTTGTACATTTAAGAAAGATTATTTGGCCGGATGTGGTGGCACATGGCTGTAATCTCAGTACTCTGTAGGCTGAGGCAGGAGGATTGCTATGAATTTAAGGCCAGCCTGGTCTACAGTGAGTTCAAGAGCAGCCTGAAATACACAGCAAGACCCTGTGTCAAAAAAAAAAAAAAAAAAAAAGCTGGATACGTAGCTCAGTGATAAGAGCACCTCTAAGTTTGATCCCCAGTACTGTAAAAAAAAAGAGGTGGGGGGTGTGTGTGGATTTTTAAGGGTGGGGCAAAGTCTCCTTATGTAGTCCAGGCTGGCACTGAATTTTCAATCTTCCTGCCTCGGCCTCCTGTGTGCAGGGATTTCAAGTGTGCAACACCATGCACCTAAAGAGAGGCTGTCTTCACGTTGGTTCAGCAATACTTCAGAATCTCTTTGGCCGCTATAGTACAGCAAAGTTTAACTTTCTTATTACTCTGTCAGAGCAAGCATGGGGGCCGGCTTCATTCACTATTTAGGGGTCCAGGAGATTGGCCCCTGCTCTAGGCCATAGCTCATCATTTGGAACTTGCGGTTTCTGAGAAGCCCCAGGGAGAGAGAAGCGATGGGAAGCGACTTAGGCTGGTCCTCCTTGAACCAGAAGTAATATCACTTTGGCTCCTGGCCCACTAAAACTGGGTGCAGAGTTGTAACCTAAAGAAAGGAGGCTGGGAAATGCAGGCACCCAGGAGATGTTTGGTGGGGAGCAGCTATTTGGCTACAAAGAGAGACACTGCAAATCCCAAGTACACTGGAGTTGGAGCTGTTTCAGGTTGCTAGGTTTGGTTTTTTTTTGGTATTTTTTAGACAAAGTGTCACTACACAGTTCAAGCTGACCTTTGTAGCACAGACTGGTCTGGAACTCTCAATGATCTTCCTGCCTCAGCCTCCTGAATGCTGGGATTATAGGCGTGCACCACCATGTGCAGCCGGTTTTGTGGGGTTTTTTTTGAGACAGGGTCTTGCTGCATAGTTCAAGCTGGCTTGAACTCATTATATAGCCCATGGGGATCCTCCTGTTTCAGCCTCCCGATGATCCTGGGATGACGGGTGTGCCGTCGCACCTGGCAGGGTCATCAGTTTTGATTCAGGGAACAAATTTGAATAATCATTATAGACTGTTTACCAAGGACTATCACTCTGTGTATAGCATGGAATGGAAAAACAAAACAAAGCAGATCTCAGTGCCAGCTGGAAGTGCCAGGTCGGATCAGCTACACAGTGAGGCATGCAACAGACTAGTGGACGAGAACTCCAGAAGGGGCAGCTGTGACCCTTGCAGTAGTCAGAACCCCTCACACTAGAGTCCTGCCGGATTCCGAAGGGGAGCTGGAAGACTGCATGTACCTGTGCACATCCCTGTGCCTATCATATGCACAGGACACACCCACAGGTCAAAGGCCGAGGTGCTGGTGTTTGGAGACAATTCCCTAATAGACTCACTGCTCAGAAGAATTGGTTTTAGACTGGGTAATAGGAAGTCTTACTTAACAGTGATTATGAGAAATGTATTCATCCAGCCTTTATATATGTTGTTTTGTTTGTTTTTTATTTTTGAGATAGATTTCCCTATGTAGTTCAGGCTGCCTCAAACTCATGGAGATCCTCCTGCCTCAGCTTTCTAAGTGCTGGGATTATAAGAAATGTGTAACGGCACCAGGCTATGTTTGCAATTCTATTGAAAATCTAAAGAAAAAATGTAAATGTTCAGATGTGAAATGATGAAACATATAAAGCATCATAGGATGCTTGACATTCTAGTAAGATCTAGTACATCCTTTTTTCTTTGCTTTTTGGTACTGGGAATCGATCTCAGGACCTCATGCTTGCCAGGCAGGCGCTGTGCCACTGAGCTAAATCCCAGACCCTAGTACATTATTTTTACTATTCTGTTTTCCTTAGCTGAAAAACAATCTCAACCTTCAGTTACAATAGGAATGTGACTGAGATTAAAAGAAAAACTTGAATAAATGCTAAAATATTAGCATTTAGTGTTAGTACCTACACTTATTTTATTTAAAAAAACTGAACATAGCTTTTTATTTTTTATTATTATTTTTTTCTTTATAGTATATGAACCTTTTGAGGGAGCGGGTCCTAGGGATGAATCTCAGCCCTTGCACCAGCCGGGCAAGCACTGCTGCACCACTGAGCTTTGTCCCCAGACTGTGGTACAAACTTTGTATGACAAACACATAAGCGATTTTATAGTTAAAAATGCAGAAGTAGCAGGGCATGGTGTTTCACACCTGTAATCCCAGAATGGGCAGCAGTGGGGGCGGGGGCGGGGGGGGGCACCGAGGCCGGAGGATCACTGAATTTAAGGCCAGCCTGAGCTGCATAGTGAGACCCCGTCTCAAAAACAACCCTGAAAAAAAAGACAAAAACAACACAGTAGTTTAAAAAGAGAGAAAGAAATGGGAGAATGGGAGTAGCAAAGAAGTTGTTGAAAAATTTTGCTGAGTGTGGTGGCACACAATCATAATCCTAGCACTTGGGAGGATGTGGCGGCAGGATTGCTACGACTTTGAGGCTAGTCTGAAATACAAAGTGAGTTCAAGGCAAGCCTAAACTACAAGGCGAGACACTATCTCCGAAAAAAAATTGCTGTTTCATCATTTTTGAGCCAGTTTACATAGTGCTCTTTTGCGAACCAGAGATTTGAGGCTCAGTATTGAAACTGTAGGATTTGAGTCTCGACTAAGACTGACTTTCTTTTCTTTTTTGAGACTGAGTCTCACTTGGTGGAGGCTGGTCTTGAACTCACTCACTGTGTAGCCCTTGCTGATCCACTGCCTCAGTGCTAAGACCGAGCCACCACTCCCGGCTAAGATTCTAACGATGATTAGAGGTTTCTTGCTTGTGAGTCGCACAACAAGAACTCTAACCTCTTAGCAACATTTATCTAATTTTAAAATCTTTCACCATCCCCCAGCTTTAGAATCTCTCAAATCTTGGGGTCAGAATTCCTCAGTGGAGGCTGAAGCATCCGCCTGGCCTTTGAAAATCAATGCTTCTCCACCCCAACTGCACCGGGTGCTTTGGAAAAATCCGGACAATGGACCCGCCCAGAGATATTCTAATTTAATTGGCGCCTGGTGAGCCTTGGGCCCCAGCTGGCTCCTGAGCTGCTCAGGTGATTCCGAGGGGCCGGCAGGAAGAGGGCCGCAGGCGTGGACGGTATTTCTTCCTCACTTAGCTCCTGAGGCATAGGAGCAAGTTCGTCTGTGTGGTAGGAAAATAATGCTGAAAACTGACAGGAGACTTGGGTAAGTCCTTTTATTTACTTTGTGATTCAACAAATAAGTTATCGCCGAGTAAAGGCGAGCTCAGTGTCCTGGGGCCACCTGTAAAGATCTGGAAAACTGCCTGGAGGAGGTGGCAGCTCAGCCCAGAGATGGGAGACTGGAGACGGGAGATGAGGCTGCTTGGAGGCCCTAAGGGATGAGGCAGGGAGTGGGGAAGCCAGCACCTGGGGTGGGAGAGGAGCTGGGTGGGCTGGCAGATGCCAGAGGTGAGCTACTGGTTAGATTTCCAGGTACAGAGGCAGACTAAAGAATTTTTACGCGCCCAGAATGCATTTAGAAGGACATTAAAGCTTTCTAGCAGGAAGTAAGGTATGCTGGGCATAGCAGTGCACCCCTATAATCCCAGCTCTGCCAGCAGTTGAGAGGCTGAGACCGGAAGATCCCCGAAGAGTTTGGGGCCTGAGGTACTTTGTGAGATCTTGTCTCAAAAAAAAAGCAGGGCTGGTGATACAGTTCAGCAGCATAATACCTGCCTGGTAAGCGCCAGGTCTTAAATTTGATTCCTGGTATCAAAAAAAACCCCAAACCAAACACACACACACACTCCAAAACAGTATGTTTACACAATACTGATAACCTGAAGAAATTTTAATGATTTGGCTGGTCGTCATGCATTCCCTATGCGATCTGGACTAAACAGTAACTCAACATGGTTGCTGTTCCTGTCAGTGTCTGAGAGGGTTCCACGTGGCAGTGGGGAAGGTGTCTGTATTTTCCCCCTATATTGGGGGTTGAACCCAGGGATCCTCTGCCACTCACTGTGCTGCCTCCGAGCCCTATTCGGTCCTTGTCTCTTGTCTCTGGCCTCAAACTCCCAGTGATCCTCTTGCTTCAGCCTCTAAAGTGCAGAAATTACAGACATGTGCCACTACACCCAGTTCTTTCTATTTTTTTTGTTTTTTTTTGCAACAAGGTCTCACTATATAGTGCAGGCTAGCCTTGAACTTGCTTATGCAGCCTAGCCTGGCCTTGAATTTGTGGCGATCCTCCTGCCTCAGCCTCCAGAGTGCTGGGATCACAGGGGTGTACCACTAAGCCTGGCTCTTTTTACTTTTTTGAGATAGGTTGCACAGGCTGACCTCAATCTTCCATCTTCCTGCCTAGGCTACTGAGGACCTGGGATTACAGGCATGTGCTATGTCACCCCGCTAATTGTTTTTGTTTTTTAGAGCTGTAACTTATCTTTTCTGTGGTGCTGGGGATGGAACCTGGGGCCTTGTGCATGCAAGGCAAGAGCTCTGCCCCTGAGCCACATCCTTCCCAGTGTTTTTTTTTGTACCCGCAATCCAACTCAGGACCTTGCACTTACCAGGCAGAAACTTATGCCACTGAGCTATATCCCCGGACCCCCCTCCCCCGCCCCCCAGGGTTTCTTAAGTGACTAATTGTACTTAAATAGCACTCCAGGGTTAGGCCCTGGACAAATAAATTCGGGGTCTCTGCCTGGTTACCACTTTCACCACTTCCCTTCCTGTGGACTTGCTGGGGCAGCCGGGAACAACGTGATACTTCTTATCAGCCTGTTTGTCTGACTTGCCCTAGAGGAAGTAAACAAATTCAAAAGATCGAGCCTTCTGGTTGCCTTAGGCTCCTTCCTGTGCCTGCTCTGGCTTTTACTTATCCTTATTCAGGACTCAAGGACAAATAGGTCACACCATGGAACCCTCCCAGTCTGATGGGCAGACACTTGCTTTCCGGTTATGGAGGAGCCAGCAGCTCCTGGATTTAAGGACCATGTCCTTCAAGACAAGTTATGGGTCAGAAATGTAGATTTGAAAGCCTCGCTCCAGAGCTACTGAGTTGGAATCCTTGGGGTTGGGCTCCTTCCAGCTCCTTGCAGTGTAGTTCTGGCCACCTCAGCTGTTGGGTGATTGGGGGACTGGTCTGACGAGATTTGGCGCTGCTCGGGACTGAACTCGCGGCCTTGATTGAGCAGGGCAGGCCAGGGCTTCTCTGGTGCTGAGCTAATGCCCCACCCAGGCCCATAGTCAGCTTGGAACCTTTGCATGGTGCTTGGTTTTCAATTCAAACAGTTTCTAGGTTAGCTTCTTAACTGAGCTATTCTGCTCAGCAGAGGATCTGGGATCGCACAGGTAAGACCGGGTTAGGAGTAAGCATTAAGTATCTCTCACCAGGTCTCTTATCCTCTCTGTCCCACTTATCTGAAGAGCCAGATTTCTGAAAGCACAGATACCCTAGAGGGGAATAGTCACAGGAGGGCTGGATTCCCGGTCTTTGCCACACCTCTGTGATCCCCTGTCCAGAACAGAGCCTGAGAACAAACTCACGATGTTAAATTAAGATTTCTGTGTTCACCAGCTCGTGGAGTCACGGGCACAAATTTAGGCAAACACTTTGTGTTTTCCTTTTTTTTTTTGTGGAGCTGGAGATTAAACCCGGGGCCTCGGACAAGCTGTACTGCCACTGAGGTGACTCCCCGGCCCATGACTCATTTCTACCTGGTCCCACCACTTTTTTTTTTTTTTTTAAACCAAGATGGTTTCACTACGTAGTAGTTCAGGCTGGCCTTGAACGCACTGTGTAGCCCTGGCTGGCCTCGTACTTGCAGGATCATCCTACCTCAGCCTTTTGAGCGCTAGGATTACAGGTGTGTGCCTCTGTGCCCCGCAGTCCCTTCACTCTTGACGCACTGGAAATACATGTGCACAACTCATTCATTCCTTAGAAAGACCTGCTGGGTGCTCCCAAGTCCTCCAGCCCTGGATGAAGGAAGACAGCATCTGAGACGTGGACCTTTTGTCTTCTGTCACCCTTAGTTACTTCCTTAATGTACTTTGAGTGCGCAGATGTGGGGTTTTAAAACTTGCTTGTAATTAAGATATGGTTCATTTTTATTGCCTGAGATAAAATCTGGTCCAAGGGACTCAAATGTAATTTACAAAATAAAGTGCATGTGGGCAGGCCCTCAGGGAAAAACAAAAAAGGGAGTTTGCCAGGATTCTTGAGTTTACTTAGTCACTTCTTAGAGAATAAAAATCCCAGCCACCTGCATTATTTAAAGCGCGCGCGCGCACACACACATACACACACACACACACACACATGCAAACCCACACCTTATAAACATTCCCTTTGAAATACCTGAATGAACTAGATTGAATTATAAACTAATGGCTTGTAAAAATTCACCTTGAGCAAGCTGAGCGAGCTACTGAAGATCTAAATGAAAGCGTCAAGGAGAGACTTAGGAAACCCAACCTGCTGTTTGTTTGTTTTATCTGTAATGTAACTCAAAAGTAGCCAAGCATGGGAGCTCTCCCTGTGTTTGGTTTCTCTGGGCTGAGCTTGTGAATGCCAAGATTTAATCTAAAGAGGTTTGTGTTTTAAAAACTAACAACCAAGTAATAAAACACCTATAAAAGGGTTTTCTAATGGAAGCGGCGACAGTGTGGAGTGTAGTATTACACCTCTTCTGCTCCCCTTTCCCTTTCCTTTCATTCAAGTCCATGCCCTTTGTCTCGGCTCCTTCTCACCTTGCTGTGAAGATGCCTAAGGAGGGGGAGCTCACACCCCAAAGTAGTAGACCATCTTTAAAAAGTGAAGCGTGGATTGTGGTCTGCATCTGAGGACGGGGCTGTCGCTGTTTGCTGTTTGTCTGAGATAAGAGCGCAGATAAGTTGCCCTGACAAAGTACCTACCCAGTGGTAGTTGTTCAGTGGTTTCTAAGGCGGAGTTAGGGGGTGCAAGAGGCAACTGGGGCAGGCGGCCCGGCCTTCCTCCCCTGGCACCCTGCGCCACCCCACCAGCGCCCAAGCCTGCCGGGCTCCGGGGACAGACTTCGGGCAACAGGTGGTTTTCCAGCCAGGCCACTAGGCCTGAAACTTGGTGCTTTTTTTTTCAGAGCCATAGCGGTACCCCCCCCCCCCAAAGAAATGGCGCCTGGAGAGGAAAACTTCTATCCCAAACTCTGGGAGCCATTTCTCCAACACACCTTTCCCATATTCTCAAGTGCCCTCCTTCAGCATCCCACCCACGCGGGAGGAGCCAGGGCCACTCTCGAGGCTGGAGGGAACTAGGAGGCCGCAGCGTGGCCGGGTCTGGTCAGCCAGCGGATCCCCCAGCCTCCCTCCTGTGGGCCTCAGGAACTCGGGGGGCCCGGGGGAAGCCTGGAAAAGCGAACTTCGGCATCAGCCTTCCTCACAGCCCTGGTTAGAGAAGCGGGGGGAGGGCCCCCCGGCCGTCTCCCCCTCCTCCAGCCCTCTGCCATCCAGCTGCACAACGCAAGAAACACCCAGAACACAGCTCCCAGCCCGCCAGCCCCTGGCAGGCCGGGAGCGGGCATCTGGAGGGGCAGCTCCTCGCCAGCCCGCGCCTGACATCCCCACTCCCACCAGGATGCTGCCGCCGTGCCCTGTCCGCGGTCGCTGAATGTCACTGCTCCCTCTTGCTCCCGATCAGGGCAGACACAGCTCCCGAAGCGTCCCCAACCCCAAAACCGCCGGGATCGCCCGAGGGCACCAGGCCCGGGCGAAGAACGAAGTTTAGGGCCCACGGCTGCGGGAGGGGGGCGCGCTGGCCGGGACCGCACCGCGGGCCCCTGCGGGGACACTCCCGCCCCAGGCGGCCCGCCGGCCCCATCCTCCCGCGGACGCCGGCGTCCCCGCCCTCCCCGAGGGCGGCGAGCGGAGCCCCCCGGGGCGGAGGCAGGTACCCCCGGGGCGGGGACTGGGGCGGGCGGGGTCCGGGCTGCGCCCCCGGCCGGGCCGGGCGGGCTGGCGGGCGGCGCGGGGGGAGCGGGCTGGGCGGCGCTGCCTCGGGCTGTGTGCGCTGCAGCCCGGAGCCGAGGAGGAGGCGGAGGCGGAGGAGGAGAAGGAGGCGGCGGCGGTGGGTCCCGGGCGGGGGGAGCGCGGCGCTGCGGACCCGGGCGGCTGGCAAAGGACGAGGCGGAGGCTGGGGAAGGCAGCGGGGAGACCCGGCTGCAGCAACAAAGGCCAGCGAGCGGTCGGCCGGGCTGCGGACGAGGTTAGCCGGGGACCGGGGTGGCCGGAGGCAGCTGCGAACGGTGCACGTGCTTGCAAACACGGGCGTGTGGAGCCGGGGGGGTGCACGCCCGGCGGGCAGGGGCTTGCTCCCCCTCGGCGTGGGATGGTGAGAAGGCAGCAGCGCCGGCGTTCCGCCTGCACCCTGCCTGGGGCTTGCAGGGTAGGGCTGTGTGTGCGGGGGAGAACGCGAGCCAGGGGGCGGGCGAGTAGTCGCCCGGGACGGGACGGGAGAGAGGGTGGAGGAGGGGGCGGGATGGAACGCTCCGGGCGGCGCGCCCGTCCGCGCGCTCCACCGCGGGAGCTGACGACTGAGAACCTCGAATTTTAACTTCGCGTGCCCGCCCGCACGCGCCCACCCCTAAATCCTGCGGCCGCCGCCAGCGATCAGCTCTCACACAAACTTTAGCTGCGGGCTAGGGGCTTTGGGGTTGAGTGGGGGAGGGAAAGGGAAAAGGCTCCTGATTGGCGTTGTTTACAGCCAATGAGGCCAAGCGCCTCTGCTGCGCGTAGATCCAATCCGCTTCTAGAGGCGGAGGGGCGAGGAGGGGGAAGTAGAGGTGCCTTAGCGTCTGGGAGAGAGAAAATGGGCTGGACCAATAGGTGCCCGGAAGAGGCGGGCCCAGCAGGCTGTTGATTGGAACTGGATGTGGACCCTCCCCTGGGGTGGTGCCGGAGGGGGGATGATGGGTCGAGAGGTGTGTCTATGTGGAGGCGAGATGACCGGCAGGAAGTTGCCCCAATGGGCTGCGGAGTGGTTAGTGATTGCGTGACGGACTGAGGTGTGGGCCAACGGCTGGCCTTCAGTGTCTGTGGTTTCATCCAATGGAGCAGCGCCAGGGCGGGGCCTCGGCTCGGGTTTAATGAGACTCCATTGGGCTGTAATCAGTGTCATGTCGGATTCATGTCAACGACAACAACAGGGGGACACAAAATGGCGGCGGCTTAGCTCCTACCCCTGGCGGCGGCGGCAGCGGTGGCGGAGGCGACGGCACCTCCTCCAGGCGGCAGCCGCGGGTTCTTTTTCAGGTAGCGGCAGCGCCCCCGGCAGGCGAGGTTGCGGTGGCGCGCAGCCAGGTCTGTCACTCGCCCCGCGCGCTCCCAGGGGGGAGGAGACTGGGCAGGAGGGGGATCTCCGGAGGGGGTCGGGGGCTCGCGACGCCTCTCCCACAGGCCTCTGCGCGAGGGTCACCGCGGGGCCGCGCGGGGTCAGGCTGCCCCTGAGCGTGACGGTAGGGGGCGGGGGAAAGGGGAGGAGGGTTAGGCCCCGCCCCCGGCTGGGCCTGCGGGGCAAGGGGCGGGACTCGGCGGTGGGCGGGGCTAAGATGGTGGGGCGGGGTTTGAGGAGGCGGAAGGCGTGGGCACGGAGGGGATTCCTGAGAGGGAGTCAACTGGTGGGAATGGTGGGGTGCCGGCCGGAGTGCGGGGCGGACGGGCAGTGGGTAGCAGGGAGGGGCCGCTGGAGATGTGGAAGGAGAAGCCGCAGGGAGAGGAGGGAGGGATGCAGTTTCGGAGGCACAGAGCCGGGCTCAGGGCGGTGAGGGCAGGTGAAGTGAGGAGGAGGTTGGACTTGTCCGGGGCGGAGAGAGGTTGGATGGGGCGTGGTGCGTGTGGACCGGGCTGGGGGAGCTTTGCAGAGCAGGTGTGTGTCGGGAGCAGTCCTGCCCCGTGGTGCGGGTCCTACTTTGACGGGAAACACCTGTCGGTGTGAAGCTGCAGACCAGGATAGGAACGGGGTGTGAGGAGCAGTTAACAAACTGCGAGGATGGAGTGGTTATGCTTGGGAGAGTTTCTTAAAAATGATGTTAAGACAGCAGCGTGGACTAACAAGTGAAGGGAGGCTGCATCTAACTTGCCCCACGTACTGGTACAGAGAATCTCCTAGGGGCGGGGGGCGGGGACGAGGTTGCAGGTGCGGGGACCGCGGGCGGGACTGGGCCACAGGTCCCCGCGAAGGTAAGCGCTGCCCCGCGTGGGCAGGGACCAAGAAAGGCGTTCATTCGGGAGACAGTTGTCTCTAGCCTGGGTGAACCTTGAATTGGAATCTTGAAGATAGCGCAGGAGGCACGGTGTCCAATTTCTCTGGAAAAGACCAGGCTACCTTGGGAAAGAACGTGGTATGGGCAGAGCTCAGGCAGGGGGGACCTGAGGGGTGAAGACAGAGGAGGGCCAGATTGCAAGTGCCCTGTGAAGGACCTGAAGCACTGCAGTTGGGGGAGGGTGTTGGCATGTGACATATTACGAAGGGGTAGCGATAAAGGATTATAGACGTGGGAAATAGGAAAAGTGAATTAACGAAGTATATTTGAGGTAGAGGTACCAGGAAAGGCAACGTAAATAGTACTTGAAGACCGTATATGATCAGGAGTGGAGGTAGCAAATCGGAATTAGTTATGTCAGGATAGTTTGTTCTGTGGTGTTCCAGTAAAGGTTTTTTTAAATATATTTCTCCTCTGCCATTTGTACCCTACATTTTCTGACATAGCACTGAAATAAAACTTACTTTTTTTCTTATTCGTAAATTTTTTACACACGTATGAAAATTAATTTGAGGTGTTGTTTCCTTTTTTTTTGAGATAGTTTTGCTTATTGTTGTTTGTTTTTTTTTTGCGGTACTGGGGATCGAACTCAGGACCCTGTGCTTGCTAGGCAAGCACTTATTCCACTGAGCTATATCCCCAGCCCCGAGTTTTGCTTATTGTGTAACTTACCCTGGTCTTGAACTCCTGGGGATCCTCCTGCCTCAGCCTCCCAGGTGCTGCTGGGATTACAGGTGTGTGCCATCATACCTGGCTGCCCAGAGTCTTCTGACAGGAGTTTTCTAGTAGACTGGAGAAAGAGTACAACATAATTTCGGGTTGTATATTCCACTGCTGCTGGATATTGTGGCTTGCAGTCTGGGGCAGCAGTGGGTAGAGCTGCTTTGAGTGCCCCGCACATGGAGTGCGGGGCGCAAGTGCGGAAGTCTCCCTAAGCTGTACATCTAGGAAAGAAAAGGTTAGCCAGGTCGTAGGCAGGATGGTCATGTACCCCAACGCCATTGTCCCACTATTATCCACCACATCCGTGGCTCGCGCTGGGTTCGCATGAGTGTAGGGTCGGTCACCCACGTCGGAGATTTGCTTTCGTACCCATCATGTCCACCGCACTGTGTTCGGAAGTTTTGCTGTGTTCGGAAGTTTTGCACCAGGTTATGTTCCGTCCGGCATCTACCTGAGGATTAACCATGTGGAACAGCTTTTTCATGTATGTCTTAGCCATTCGCGGTTCCTTTTTCTTAAAATTCCTGTGCTGATCCCCCACCACGCACACTTAATTGGCGCTTGCGAGTTTTGTCGGTGTTCAGAAGTTTTTATTTCCTGTGAGTGTAAGTCCTTTGTCCTGGGTGTCCGTTGCAGTCTTCAGTTTTCTGCCTTGCCTCTTTGGTGCTCTTTACGATCTCCTTTAATGAACAGAAGTTCTTAATTTTAATGGAGTCAAATTTATTGGTCTTTTCTTTATGGTTCGGGCTTTTTGTGTCTTACTTTAAGACTCTTTTTGTCCCCCGAGGTCAGATGATATTCTATACAGTATTATGTCCTAAGAGCTTTACTGACCTTAAAAGATACATGAGTAAAATACACTCTTTTTGACCTCAGCCTCGCCATTAGAAATCTATTTTTGCTTCTCTTCACTTTCCCTCTGTTCACTGTCTTGAATTTTTACTTGTCTGCAGCTATAACTAAAAGCCAGGTGCTGATTTCCCGTCTCTTAGGAGAAAATGGTCATATAGCCGGAAGTCGAGCCGGATTAGATTTTACAGGCCTCCAGCTGGCTGTGTTGCTCTTTTCTCTTTTATGAGCTCGCATTTCATTGTGTTCCTGCTACACGCCCGCTGCCATTCTTCCTTCCTTCCTTCCTTCCTTCCTTCCTTCCTTCCTTCCTTCCTTCCTTCCTTCCTTCGTATTTGCTATCTGAAGGGCTCCTCTTGCAGTTATGAATTCTCATTTTTACAGATGAGAAAACTGGGACTTAAACTGATTTAGGAACATGTCCAGTCATCCCACAATTTATGTAGCTGGCAGAATGGGAACTGAATGCCTGGACGCTTGATGATTCCCATCATATCACACCTATTTGTTAAATAAGATTCCTGAAGCCTATGTTTTGACAGTGTTCAAAACCAAAGAGGAAAACTCCTGTTTTCTTTTTCCCTCTTCACGTTGGAGATGGCACATGGGGACTGGCTGCTGCCAGGCACGTGCCCAGACCCTGAGCCTCAGCCCCAGCACTGTCTTCCTGCCTTGTAATTCAGTGGGCCCTAACGCACAAAAAACTGTCTTTTGTGAACTGGATTAAGTACCTCTCTGCATGTTAAAGTGTATAGTGGTGGTCCATGAATGGGTATAGAAGGTCTGTAAACCCTTGAATGAAAATTTATGCCTTTTTTCCTTTCTTTTTATTTTATTTTATTTATTGTCTTTTTGAGACAGGGTCTCACCATGCAGTTCAGGCTGGCCTTGAGCTCACTTTGTAGACCAGGCTGCTCTCAAACTTGCAAGGATCCTCCTGCTTCAGCCTCCCAAGTGCTGGGATTGCAGGCATGCACCACCATGCCTAGCGCATGTGTTCACTTTTTAAAAGGGGATTATAATATTTTTTGACTCTTAACAGGGAACTCTAGTTTGTATTGGATATCTATAACATATCCTGAAATCTGGTTTTTCTTAGGTTTTTTTTTTGACAGGGATTCCTTTTATAGTTCAGGCTGCCTTGAACTTGTTGTTTTTTTTTTTCTTTTCTGAACTTGTTATTGTAGCCCAGGCTGGCCTCAAACTTGTGTCCTCCTGCCTCAGCCTCATGAGTACTGAGATTACAGTCATATGTCTGTTTTTTTCCAAAATTTTATCTCTCTGTCTGTCTATCATTTATATGTCTATCTTTTTGAGACAGGGTCTCACTATGTAGTTCAAGCTGGCCTTAAGCTCACCTTGTGGCCCAGGCTGGTCTCAAACTCACTCCGATCCTCCTGGCTCAGCTTCATAAGAGTGCTGGGATTATAGGCATGTGCCACCACGCCCAGCTCAAGATAATCTTTAAAAATTCATTTTTTCTTAATGCACTGTCCTCAGCCTTTGTCATCAAGAACCGGCTAAAACCTAATTTGTAGTTAGGGAGGAATTTGGATTGATAGTTTCAAATGACACTCCAAATTAGTAGATTGTTTCTTAGGTGAAAGTGCTTAGTTACCACTATCACTGAGCAGTTTAACCTGGCTCCAAAGGCCAGCTGCGTTCAAATGACTTTTCATCTGTCTTTAAAATCCTCTGTTTTACAAGGGATCAAATTTCCTGTGAGGTTCCTCAGTGATTAAATTTTAGAGACTGAAAGTGTTGAGCACTTAAATGCAGGAGTAACTATGCAAACCTCATTCCTGGACTCCCTGGGGCATTGGGGACATGTCTCCTGCTAACTTACGATGATGATGTCAGAACTAATCTTTGCTAGGGATTAGGGAAGCCATAATAGTGTATTGATGGTTCAGTTACTGTTTGTTGAAGCAGATTTACACAGTTACAGTGTAATGACATAACGAGGGTATTGTCAACTAGGAGAGCATGACGTGAAAAATTAAACTTCCAATTAATATAATATGTATCAGTTGAAACGATAATTTTCATGGTGCTTTAGCCTCTTAGAAATCCTTAGAAAACATTATTAGCTTATGAATTGAAAAGTCAAAGTTAATGAGTGGGGGAAATAACTTAGTGTTACCCTAAAAACATAGGGAATTACACATTCAATCCAACTAATATTTACTGAGTGCCTGCTTGGGCTTGCTGCTGAATTAGACTGGTAAATACTAGTTGAGTAAGACTGATGTGTGGGGAGATGAAATACTGGATACTTATGTCTTCCAGTCAGTCACCCTTTCCTCCAGTGTGGCTGCCAGGGATTCAGACACAGCCTGTGTGTGTGTGTTTGCTTGCTCTGTACATTACTGTGTCTGCTGCTCCTCCCGGAGCTTCTGACTACATCTGTCACATTCACATGTTGCAGTCTGTTTTCAGCTAGAGCCAGCTTCTTGTCTTTGCTTGTTATATATGTATGTATGTATGTATGTATGTGTTTGTTTATTTTGTGGTGCTGGAGGTGGAACTCGGGGCCTTTGCACTGGGCTACACCCCCAACTTTTTTTTTTTTTTTTTGAGATAGGCTCTCTGTAAGTCAATAAAGATCCTGAGTCACTCACTAATAAGTTGCCCAGGTGGAGCTGGAATTTGTGATTATAGTATCCCACCTCAGCTTCCCAGAGTGCTAGGATTACAGGTGTGTGCAACTACAGTGAACTTGTTTGCTTTTATTTTTTATTATTTATTTTTTTACTTTTTTGTTGTTGGAAATTGAACTCAGGGCCTTGTGCTTACCAGGCAGGCACTATTCCACTGAGCTATATCCCTGGCCCATTGTTTGCTTTGTTTTGTTTGTTTTTGTTTTGGAGATGGTCTTGCTTTGTAGTCCAGGCTGGTCTAGAACTCACTATGTAGCGCCAGCCTTCCAGAGTGCTACAAGTAATTGGAGGTGTGAGCTATCATGCCCGGTTAGTTGGAATTGCTTTTTAAATTTGGTGCTTTGTTTTGTTTGTTTGCTTATTTATTATTTATTTCGGTCGTTTTGAGACAGTGTCTCACTGTGCATTTCAGGCTGGCCTTGAGCTCACTTTGTAGCCCAGGCTGGTCTTGAACTCACAGCAATCCTCCTGCTTCAGCCTCTTGAGTGCTGGGATTACAGGCGTGCACCACCACGCCTGGCCTAGTTTTTGTTTTTTTCTAAACAATTTATCGAGGTGAAGTTGAAGTTCACGAGTCTTAAAAATGAACAATCGAATAGCGTTTAGTACATTTGGTGCTGGGTAACTGTGTGTAACGTAGTTCCACAACATTTGCGTCGCCTGTTCTCCTTCCCATTTGAGAAAGATCCCCTGGCACCCTCTGAGCTGTGGCTTTGCGCTGTGTTTATGCTTTGGGTTTCTTGTAGGAGAGAAACTTTGCAGTACTCAGGCTTGTGTGCCTGATTCATTTCACTTAACTGCTGTAACCTCAAGTGGGTTCGTTTTTCCTAAAACTGACTCAAGCTTCTCTTTTAAGGCAGAGTCCTTCTGCAAGTGGAGAAAGGGACAGAGTGGGAGGGAGCAGGAGGCACAGGGCACAGAGGACAGGGCAGAATTAAGATGTGTTGTGTGTGTGATTTCCCCCCCACGCGAGATGTAATCATTGTGTACTCCAAACGTGTGGTCACAAAAATGTAAAAAACAGTGTCAAGCCAAAATAAAACTCTCCACTCATTTTGAAGTTTTTCTCCGTGTCCCCCTTCCCTAGGTGCTAGCGATCAGTTTTTCCATGGACTGTCTACTATGGGTGGTTTTGTGTTTGATTTTGCTTTTTTTTGTTCCTGGAGACAGGGTCTTGCTATACAGTTCATTCTGGCCTTGAACTCATTGTGTAGTTCAGGCTGGCAGTGACCCTCCTACCTTGGCCTCCTGTGCTTGGGTTACAGGCGTGTGTACCACTGCTGGTTCTCTTGGTGTTTCTTACAAGTGGATTTATGCATGTGGCCTTTTGTTTTTGGTCTCTGTTACAACATAATGATTTCAAGTTCAGCCACTTCGTGGAAGTACGCATCAATACTTCATTCCTTTTCTTGTGGTTGAATAACATTGCAGTACGTGGGTTACCACGTTGGTTTTTTGTTTTGTTTTGTTTTTGGTACTGGGAATTGAATTGAGGACCTTGCGCTTGCCAGGCAGGCGCTGTGCCGCTGAGCTGTATCCCCAGCCTGGGTTTGCCACGTTTATTATTTATTTATTTGTTTTTTATTTATTTTGTGGTTTTTAAAATTTATTTGTTTATTATTATTATTTTGTCTTTTTGAGATAGGGTCTCCTTATGTAGTTAAGGCTGGCCTTGAGATCACTTTGTAGCCCAGGCTGGTTTTGAACTCACAACAGTCCTCCTGCCTCAGCCTCCCAAGTGCTGGGATTATAGGTGCCACCACCCTGGGCATCCATTCATTTGTTGATGAGCATTTTGGCTGTTGGGAAAGTACTGTATGAAATACATGTTTATCTGTGCGTACTTGAGTGTTTGCAGTTCAGGTTGGCCTTGAACTAACTTTGTAAGCCCAGGCTGGCCCTGAATTTGCAGTGATCCAGCTGCCTCAGCATACTGGGTGCTGGGATTATAGGCATGTGTCACCCTGCCTATCAAAGTGATTGTTTTTTGATTGGTATATATTTTTTACTTCACTTCTCATTTCACATGTTTTGGGCCTCAAGCATTAATTTTAGGGGAAATAGATACATGGAGGACTTGAGTGAGCACATTTCGTTATGGGTGGTGGATTTTTAAATGGACTAATTAATATGTGACATTTCCAAAAATGTGCATGTTGTGTTTGATCATGTGCAGCCTCCGTAATCCTCTCTTGCCCCCCGGATGATGTTTGATGTCATAGTGACAGATGCTGTTAACTGTGGATACTATTTTGAGCCAGTGTGCCGGTTCTGCTGGGCGGTGAGAGAGGAAAGAGAAGTCAAAGTCCCCTCTGTCAAACTGTTTATGTTGTAGTTTTTGGAAGCTATTGTTAAGATTTGTGGATGCTCACTAAGTTATGCAGTGGGCTTTGAAAAAAAAAAAAATCCAGGAGCTTATAAAAGTAAGACTGCTAAAAATAACTGTTAGCAAGCAAAACTCAGGATGGAAAAAGAGCAAACTATTATTAATCTTGTTTCTTCTCCCGCTGTTTTTGGTGCATCTGTAATCTCATGACTCAAAGTGTTGTGACACTGATTTTGAAGTAACACACAGCCTTGGTGAAAGCTCGGAGGAGGATGCACAGAATACTTACAGTCCAGGATATTTTGATTCTTTTAATGCTGACATGGATATTTCTGAGTAGTGTTGATGTTTATATAATATCATTGGTGCTAAAAGCTCTGTGTTGGACTGAGCATTTCTCTAGCTCTGTTTAGAATAGTTTGTAATGAATGATATAAATAATGTAAGACTGTTTGATACAACCATATAATTTGCTGATTTTTTTTTGTAGCTAAAAATAAAATGCTTTACAACCTTAGAAGATAGAATAATTTAATTTGATGTAGCATGAATTCCCTGAATTAATATGGGATGATTTGCAACATTTTTAATAGACTTTTAGCTTAACTTGCAGTTTTTATAGAAAAAAATGAAAAAAGAATAATGATTTTAGTTTAAGCTTGTGATTGAATGTCCCATCTACATGTGAAACAAGTCCCTGCGCTCTAAAAAAAGAGAAGTGGTGTGGAGAATTCTGAGTCAGGAAGAAAATCATTTCTATTTGGCTTTAGAATGAATTACGCATTTTTTTTTCCTGTAGATTTGTCTTTCTAGTTAGGTACTGCTTAGGCTGACATGAAATTGGTTTTCAATCTATTCTCTTAGCTTACACCAATTTATAGTGGGACCAGTGGGATGTCAGAAACAAGTCAGCCCAAGATTAAAAAATTTGCAGTGGATAATGTACAAAGTGGGTAATGTACATGTGTTTAGTTGAGAATTGGCTATAGATAAGAGACTTCTGATTCTGTTCCTCTTCCTAGCTGTGTATTTTTTTTTTTTAACACTGATTCTGCTTGTAGCAAAGAGCTGCTGAGTTACATCTGCTTCTGCCTAATTAACTCTGTTGGTTGGTGTCAGATGAGAGCTAATTTTGAGATTAAATCAAGGAGTAGGGTGTGTGCTGGTGGCTGAGGGAGGGGCGCAGGAGGACCTAAGATTGCTTGGTGGTTTTTTGTAAGATCAAAATAAAGTCGTTCACAGTTGCTTTTAAATTTATTTTCTGCTTCCGAAGTAAAAATGATCACTACATCCTGTAATGTGTATGGCATCAGTATATGCTTACCATTGTGGAGACTGGCGCATGATCTTTTAGGCAAAGCTGGTGGTCCTGTCTCTTCAATTCAGTCAGTTCTTAGGTGCCAGGTGGCCTTTGGGACAAATAACCCTGCATGGGAAAGTTAATGCTGACCTTAAATGAACTTCTGATCTAGCCC
Organism: Dinomys branickii; assembly: GCA_004027595.1. Classification (NCBI taxonomy): domain Eukaryota; kingdom Metazoa; phylum Chordata; class Mammalia; order Rodentia; family Dinomyidae; genus Dinomys; species Dinomys branickii. The sequence continues at coordinate 241,747 of PVLD010000535.1, read as the reverse complement.
CACAAATGTTTGCCCGGCTGTTTGAATAATAGTGGAAATTCTCTTATAATGGGATTCTTTCTTAGACATCTTATGACAAGCTGGATTTTTAAAATTTGGAGTACACATTCTTGCTTCAGCACATATATTCAAATCGGAGTATGCGGCGAAGATTAGCATTGCCTTTGAGCGAGGCTGACATGCACATTCTCTACACTTTCATATTTTTATACTGATGATTTGTGAAAAAATAAAATGTGAAGGACAGGGCTGGCCTAAAAAAGTGAAATTAAGCCTGACGCAGGAAGCTGTCAAGTTCAAGGCAAGTCTGCTGGGTATGGTGGCGCACACCTATAATCCCAGCACTTGGGAGGTTGAGGCAGGAGGATCACTGCAAGTTCCAGAGCAGCCGTAGTTTCAGTTACTCATGGTTGGTGAGCTCAAGGCCGGTCTGAACTGCGTAGCGAGACCCTGTCTCAAAAAGACAAAAAAAAAAAAAAAAGAAAAGACAAGCCTAGGCAATTCAGGGATACCCTATCTCAAAATTAAAAAAGAATGGGAAATGTAGCTCAGTACAAGGCCCATATTGCGAGTACTATGAAAAAAAGTAAAATTTACTTCTTTGGGTACTTTCCTTGGGGCTGTATTTACGGTCCTAAATTCTGTGTTCATAAATATACTCTAATGGTTTGAAATAATATGTCATCACGTGTAGTGACAGATAACACTGCACCTATTTGTATGAGCTGTAGAGTGTTGGTTGTGAGGTTGTGTTGATTCGTAATAGTTGGAGAGCTCTGGAGATGGTTGCTGAATTAGAGTTGTCTCTGTGCCCAAGTAAATATTTACTCTTCTCCTTTTGACAGATTTGCCTGAAGACCTGGACAATCTTCATTTTCGTCACGGACTGTTAAAAACATTTGAAGTTCCAATTCTGGTATTTTCTCTTCTTTTATTACATTTTTAAGATATAAAATGTCAGTCTTACTGAAATGTGTCGGTAATGGATATGAATGATTATTTTGCTTGTGGATACAGACTATGGTAGAAACTTGGTCGTGAAGGTACGTTTTGGGTTTTTGTTAGTTATGAAATATGTTTTCTGTTAATGTATGCCCATGTGCTTGTGCAACCAAAATGTCTAAAGGCAACTGCAATACTGGTTACTTTCCTATGACCTCTTCCCTTACTTCCTGAAGTAATATTTTGTGCAATCAAATTAAATTAGTTGTGATTCATTCTGAATAAATGATGAAAGATGAAAGAATTACTTGGATACAGTGGAAGGCCCTCTAACAAACCTGTGCCAAGCCATTTCACTTTGGAGACATCAGTTTCTGGTTCTGAACTTACTGACACAGAATGATTCCTATGTTCCATCCTGACAGTGGTTGTTTGGCAAAAGCCAGCAACTTCATTCTGAAACACACTGTGTTCCAAGCCTAACATTTCTGCCAGTGATTTATAGGATGACACAAAACGGAGCACTTATTAGATGTGCAGATGACACTGATGACAGAATCAAGATTCAAAACAGTCTTTAGCAGTTTGGAAGATAGACTCAAACCAACAAGATGAAATTGAGCTGTAATGAACTTTAAACCCCAGCACTGAAGTTGGCACAGGGGAAGGATGGGAAGATTCAGCTTGACAGCAGTTCTGAAAACAGACCTGGCCATTTCAATCGGACTGTGCACCGAGCATGGCTGGTGTGGCCGGGCTGGTAGGGACGTTCCTGTGATTTGGGGTTGCATGTATGACTGAATAAGGCTTGGACTGCTGGATTTTAGGGTAAACATTAGAGCAGCGAGTAAACTACTAAGTGCCTGTTGCTGGGGACTGTGATATGGAAGGGTCAAGGAAATTGTGTATCAGTGTTAAGTAAACGGGGTTGGTTGATGGAGTGGGATTTGGGTGCTTTTTTTTTTTTTTTTTTTTTTTTTTTTGAGATAGTCTGGCTGTGTAGCTTAGGCAGTTCTTGAACTCACAAGGTAGCCCAAGGTAGCCCAGGCTGACCTAGAACACACATTCTGGTTTTAACCTCCCCAGTGCTGGGGTTACAGTCATATTCTACTATGCAGAGCTGTTAGTGTGTTTTTGTTTGTATTTATGTGTTTATTTTTTGTTTTTGAGATAGGGTCTTATTGTGCAGCCCAGCTTGGCTTTGAATTCATGCCAATCCTTCTGCTTTAGCCTTTTGAGCATTGGGATTACAGGTGTTGCCAGCTAATAGGTGGGGTTTTTTTGTTTGTAGTTTTGTCTTTTTCGAGACAAAGTCTCATCGTGAAGTTCAGGCTGGTCTTGAGCTCCCTTTGTAGCCTAGGTTGGCCTCGAACTTGCAGTGATCCTCCTGCCTCAGCCTCCCAAGTGCTTGGATTACAGGCATGCACCACCACGCCTAGCACCAGAAATAGCTTTTATGTTTTATTCTGTGAAACATTTTTCAAACTGTGTAGACACTGTATTTAGTAGAAGTGCTGATGAGCCACTCTGTTAGACACCTTCACCTCACCCTTTCAGCAGTCTGGGAAGGGATATATATAGTAAGCTTCCTGTACCCATGGTTTCGCTTTCCATAGTTTCAGTTACTCATGGTCTGCCTTGGTCCAGAAATATTCAATGGAAAATTCCAGAAATAATTCATTTTATATATATATATATTTTATATTTATGTTTTTTATTTTTTATATTTTCTGTTACTGGACATTGAATGCAGTGCCTTTGCATTGAGCTACATTCAGCCCTTGGTCTCATCAAGTAGCTAAATTGCCCAGGCTATGTTCAAACTTGCAACATTCCTGCCTCAGTCTCCCAGAGATATGAACCACTACACCTGGCTAGTTCATAAACTTTAAATAATCTTTATTATAGTATATTGCTATAACTGTGTTGTTAATCTCTTGCAGTACCCAATTTACAAAATTAAATTTATCCTGAGTGCGTGTGTGCAGGAAAGAACAGTAGTGTACAAGAGGGTTCAAGATTCCCTTGGTTTTGGGCATGCCCTGGGGTTGGCGTGCATCCCCAGTAGACGGGGCTCCAGCACCAGCATTGGCTGCGGGCAGAGTGACAGGGACTGACTTCCTACAGGCCTCCCCACCAGCTGTTTGGGAGCTGGGCGGAGTCCTGTTGCTGTCTCTGCACAGGAAGAGCCGCCTAGAGTGGGCAGGCTCAGGCGAGCACAGTGCTGTCCTGCGGTTCTGAAATGCAGCCCAAGAGCTGTAAGGCTGTTACCTTGGGGGACTTACAACTTCCTCTGAGCCTGCTCTACTCTACACTTGTCCTGAAGAGGACATGACAAGTGGGCACACTATAAAAAGCAAAGCTCTGGGTGTCATCCCTGGAGAGCAAGACGGGAGCCCAGGTCTGGTGCAGCTCAGAGGCCACAGCCCTGTCTCTGGGTCTCTGGGCCTCAGAGAGTTCCCCACCCTGTGCTGGAGCAGATCGTAGGGACCTGGACTGAGATGCTTAGTGAAGTCTGACTGGGCACTACGATAACCCACGTGCTGCTTTACTGAAATGTGATGCCTAATGTTTCTGTGTTCCTTTCAGTCTTGTGCCTGTGGGTTAGAGGGTGTCACAGACCCTGTGCATAGGGATGAGAATCTGCTTCCATTGAAGGGTTTAGGTTGGGACTGGGGCTGTTGCTCACTGATAAGAGCTTTTGTCTATGTGTGAGGCCTTGAGTTTGACCCCCAACACTGAAAAAAAAGAAAAGAGATTAGATGGGAAATTTTATTTGATAAGGTGTGATTAGGTTGGACACTTGTAAAATAATAATACTTAGGTAATAGTAGGATCGTTGCTATTTTTGTTTTTTGAAACAGGGTTTTGCTATGTAGTGCAGGCTGGCCTTGAACTTGCAAGGAGCCTCCTGCCTTAGCCTCCCGAGTGCTGGGATTACAGGCATGTGCCACCACACCTGGCTACTTTTTTTTTTTTTTTTTAGTTTAAGAATTTTGGTTTTGTATTTTGAAATAGGGCCTGTAGTTCAGGCTGGCCTTGAATTCTCTATGTAGTCCAGGCTGGCTTTGAACTTGTGATGATTCTTCTATCTCAACCTTCTGAGTGCTGGGGTTACAGGCATGTGCTACCATGCTTGGCCTCCATCAGATTTTTTGTATCATAAATCATTTTTGATACTAATTTTGTTGTTTTTAGATGGTCTTGCAGTGTAGCTTAGGCCAGCCGTGAATTCACTACGTAGGCAAGGCCGACCTCCAACTTCGGGTTCCTCATCCTCAGTCTCCCTAGTGCTGGGATCTACAGGCCTGTGTTATCATACTGGAGTTTTTATGTTGATTTCATATATATGTTAGTCCACTGACACAATTTATTAATTTCAATAGATAGTTCATTAAATATATAATTTAGATGTGATCTCTTATGTACTCTGTAAATGTCTTTATGTAAATAAATTAAAAATCTTGGAAAAAAATTCTTTCTCAGGCTGTGACCCAATTTCTGGTTAGAAAAATACAGTCACTGTTGCTGTGTTATACAATACCACCTGTCATTACTTGTATGGTCATTTTGGATCTGAAAAAGTGATACCATGGAATCTATTTTGGGAAGTTCCATTATTAAGAGTGTTTTTTCTCCTCTTTACCCTTTAAGGTCCTGCTTTCCTAGTTAAAGATGTTCTTCACTTGAACACAGTCTTCCTGTTGGTCAGATAAGACAGCTTTCCCCACTGCCTGTTTGTCCCCTGGATTCTCTGAAGGATGGATGTTTTTAGTATGTTGTTTATCGTGGTCTGGAATACCCCGCCCATTTGTTGAATTGTAAACAACTTTCAAATGTGCGAGTTCTGTTAAATACAAGGAGAACCTCTATGGGTAACTTTTGTGTTGAAGAAGTCATTTGTCAACCATGGTAAAACTTGCAAACCCACTTTATACAGAGTGGATTCTTGAAGCTATACAGAAAATCAAAAAGCAAAAGCAAAGGCCCTCTGAGGAGAGAATCTGCCATGCGGTCAGCGCCTCCCACGGTTTGGACAAGAAGACCGTCTCGGAGCAGCTGGAGCTCAGCGTCCAGGATGGCTCCGTGCTCAAAGTCACCAACAAGGGCCTCGCCTCCTACAAGGACCCAGACAACCCCGGGCGCTTCTCGGCGGTTAAGCCGGGCACTTTTCCTAAGTCAGCCAAGGGCTCCAGAGCATCATGTAACGATCTCCGCAACGTGGATTGGAATAAACTTCTACGGAGAGCCATTGAAGGACTTGAGGAGCCCAGCGGCTCCTCCCTGAAGAACATCGAGAAGTATCTGAGAAGTCAGAGCGATCTCGTGGGGACCACCAACAACCCGGCCTTTCAGCAGCGCCTGCGCCTGGGCGCCAAGCGCGCCGTGAACAACGGGAGGCTGCTGAAGGAGGGACCGCAGTACAGGGTCAACTACGGGGGCGCGGACGGCAAGGCGGCGGTGCCCGCCTACCCCGGCGCCTTCCCGGCCTCGCTGCCACCCGTCAGCCTCCTCCCGCACGAGAAGGACCAGGTAAGCGCAAGCGCGAGAGGGCCGAAGGGTGGGGTGCTTTGGATCCAGTAACACACTGCGCCTCGGAGCAGGCTTTTCCGGTGTGTTCAGAGCTGCCACGGTTGGCCGAGTCAGGGCTGTGGCTCTCGCTGCTCCTTGGAGAAGGCAGGAAGGGACCGGGACGGACAGCTTTATTCCTGTTGCTGCAAGACTGGGCATGTATTTCAGAAACCCAGGAAAGACCATTATGTTTTCCTTTGATTATTTTGAGGGAGGACTCTAGACTTGCTATTTCATTACTGAAATTATCTCAGTACGCGGCCATTAAATTCCTCGTGTTTCCATTTAGTTGTTGACTGTCCAGTTCTCAGTAGGCGAATGTTTGTTTGTGTCCTATAGTGTCTTTCCTTATACCCTTGGGTTTCAGGGTTTTTTGGTTGTTGTTGGCTTTTTTGTTTTGTCTGTTTTTTGGTCTTTTTGAGACAGGGTTTCACTCTGCTGCTGTTTCTATAGTATTGCAGATAAATGGCGGAATGACTGTTCTCTATCTGCTATGTTTTGTAAGTCTTTGGTTGAGTAAAGTTTTTCTTTCCTCCCACAGCTACTGGAATTAGTCACCCAGACTAAAACCAACTCGCCCAGCAGTGACTTGTTCATTGAGACCCTGCAGCTGTGGGCTGTGTCCTTCAGGCAGTGCGTGTACTGACACCGGTTAATGTACTCTTGTGTAAAGCATTTAGCCTCTGCAGTTGAGAACGTGCTGCTGTCATCCAGGGACAGTTTTAGGAAGGATTGCACACGAGTGTTAGGGAAAGCTGCGCTTCCGATGGCTGCTTTTCCCTCTGGATGCCAGGCACCAGATGGTTGGGCTCTGTTTTGCCCCCCTGAGCTTCAGGTAGAAGGGACCTTGCCAGGTAGGATGGAGGTGGCTTGCTCTCCACAGACTAACCTAAAGCACAGAATTTCTTCCTTAACTACATTTGTATCTCATGAATGTTTCACAACATTTGTTTTACAATCTGTTGATGGTTATTGCGTTTGTGTGACGAATGCCCAGTTCCTTGTGGGAAAATGTGAGCATAAAGAAACAGGTTTACCTGTGAAATTTTCTTCTTAATAGCATTTGTTTAAAAAGAAGAAAAATGAGTTATATCATTCTAGTGTTTGACACAAACTGTGTGAGGCACCATTGTTTTTCTTTAAATATTTTTATAAAAGTTTATATGTACCCTGAGGAAATTCCTTAAGGAATATAGAGCCACCATTTCCTGTTAAGTATGGATAATCTTTGTTTTAAAATATATTATCCTAGCTGGGCATGGTGTTGCATGCCTGTGATCCCAGCACTTGGGAGGCAGAGGCAGGAGGATCGACGTAACTTCGAGACCAACCTGGGCTACAAAGTGAGCTCAAGGCCAGCCTGAACTGCATAGGGAAACCCTGTTTCTAAATAAATAAATACATTACCCTAAGGTGTGCCAGTGCTTTATAGTTACCCTGTATGTGGGCTAATTGAGGCCCTCTAGCCAATTTAGTGGTCTGTTTTAATGATTTTGTGACCCCTGGGATGTTTCTGCTTGTGATAGAAGTCACTGTGAATTTTCCATTGTGCCCTTCCTAGCCTCTACCCTTGCCTGTCACTTCTTGCCAACCTTACCATATTTTTTTCAGGCAGCATCTGTGCAGACTATTTTTAGTCTGAAGGAAAATTCATGTCTGAAAGTGTCTGGGGTGGAGAACAGAGTAATTTATTGCTTAGTGTGCAATTGCAACTGCTTTTCATGATGGTGATCTTCAAAGTGTCCAGTTAGCACCATCATTTAATAAGAGAAGCTGAGAAAATGCATCCTAGAAGTTTTACTGATATGATTTGGAGGCCAGTTTTTTAAGGTAGGGTCTTGCTATGCAGCTCAGGCTGGCCTTGAGCTCATCTTGTAGCCCAGGCTGGCTTCGAACTCGCAAGATCCTCCTGCCTCACCCTCAGCCAAGTGCTGGGATTACAGGCATGTACCACCATGCCTGGCTAACAAATGTAATAGAAATCCTTAACCTGGAATCTATGAATGAACTTGGAGGTGGCCCACAAATCCCCTGAAAGTGAATGTGAAGTCAGGTGAGTGTCTCTGTTTTTCTAAGTCAGGATTTGTAGCTTTATCAGATCATCCGGATGGATTTAAAATATCAAGTAGGCAATGTGATTTTTTTTTTTTTTCTTTTTTTTTTTTTTTTGGTACTGGAAATTGAACTCAGAAAGTACTGAACTACTTCCCGAGCACTCACGTCCCCCTTTCTGTCTTTATGGTACTGGGGGTTGAACCCAGGGCCTTTACACAGAAATATGTCCCTACTCTTTTTTATTTTTCATTTTGAGACAGATTCTCACTAAGTTGCCCATGTCAGACTTGAACTTTCGATCTTCTTGCCTTAGCTTCTCAAAGTTCTAGGATTGCATGTGTGTACCACTGTGCCCAGCTGTTTTTTTTTTTTTTTTTCCCCTTTTGGGTCTTTTTGAGACAGGGTGTTGCTATGCAGTTCAGGCTGGCCTTGAGCTCAATTTGTAGCCCAGGTTGGTCTTGAACTCACAGTGATCCTCCTGCCTCAGCCTCCTGTGTGCTAGAATTACAGGCATGTGCCACCATGCCCATCATAAAGTTTTGTTTTTCTCTTTAGTCTGAGACAGAGTCTCTCTTTGTAGTTCAGGCTGTTCTTGAACTCACTATGTAGTCAAAAGTGGCTTCGAACTCTGGTACTCCTCCTGCCTCAGCCTCCTAGGTGCTGGGATTATAGGGATAGGCCACCACTTCTGGCTTGATTTTTGAGACAGGGTCTCACTGTGTAGCCCAGTCTGGCCTTGAACTTGCAGCCTTCTGCTTCAGCCTCTGAGTGCTAGGAGTATAGCCAAAATCTTCCTGACACTAGCCTTTTCTTTTTTTCTTTTTCTTTCTTTTTTTTCTTTTTTTTTTTTTTTTTGTACCAGGACTTTGTGCCTGCCAGGCAGGGGCTTATGTCACCGAGCTACATCCCTGGTCCTCCAGCCTTTGTTTGTTAATTTATTTTGAGACAGGGGCTCACTAAATTGCCCAGTTTTGGCTTAAACTTGGAACCCTCTGGCCTTAGCCTGCGGGGGAGCTGGATTGTAGCTGTGTGTCGCTGCACATGACAGTGTGAATGTTTTTGTAGTTTAGAAATTGTTTTTCGTATTAGAACAATAATACGCTAATTATTGATTTTTTTTATTGTTCTTGTTTGGTCTGCTGAACTTGGACCTGTATGCATATTGACTAAACTGTAGTTCTTCGCTCTAGGACTTCTAATAATTTGAGATGGCTGCCTTTCTCGATGGGCTGGAAGTTACAGAGTTTACCCTGTGGGAGGAAGTTTATGTTATGAATGACGAGTGCTCAGAGATGGAGAGAAGCTATTAGTGTGGTTACTTTGGTGGAGCACTTGCATTTACCTGTTAAAAGGTAAAAATAATAATTTTTTATTTTCAGAGAAGGTCTTACTATGTAGTCCAGGGTGGTCGTGAACTCATTATGTAGCCTAGACCGTTCTTTTTGTTTTTGCTACTGAGAATTGAACTCAGGACCTCACCCTTGCCAGGCAGGCGCTCTGCCACTCAGCTGCATCCCCAACCCTAGGCTGTCCTTGAACTCACAGTGATCCTCCTGCCTCAGCCTCCTGAGTGCTGGGATTACAGGTGTGCCCCACCATGTCCCTCACAATAACTAATGTTTTTAAGTGCTTTACACTTAGAATCACTCTGACTCATCACAGTAACTGTGGGGGAGGCTGATTATTACCTTTATTTTACATATTGAAAACTGAGGCCCAAAGTTGAAGCAGTTTCCCTGAGGTCACCTGGAGAGCTGGTGGGTCGGGAAGCCGAGATGCCAGAACAAAGTGACTCCACAGCTCTTCTCCGTGGGGCAGCCTGCTGGCCCACTGGTGGCTTTGGATGTGCGGTAAAAGTCTCTCTCCTCAGTTCCTCGAATGGTTCGAAGCAGTTCCCCCAGCAAATAGATTCCCAGCATTTCAAATTTGATGGTTGCAATGAGCTTATTACAGTTTTAAAAGCAGGTACTATTTATAATATTAGCAAGATGGGAATGCAGCAGGGCAAGTAGTAAGTCTGTGTCTAATTAGATTTCACATCGTCATCATTCCAGCTCGCGACTGCAGGAGGAATACAGCGTAAGCTAAAATGGAAGAGCCCTTTCTGAAATGTAATTGCACATCTTCAGATTCTGGAATTCAAATTGGGTGTTACTTCACTGGCTCCGTAGCACACATTCTTTGTGTTTATTTAAGAATGCTCTTTTTAGTGAGGTGATACGCAAATGAATTAAACCACTGAAGATAAAATTTTACCTGACTTGGTGAGGTAACTCCTAAAGGATAGTATTAGTGCTTCTCGTTAGAAGTGGGAAAGCTCAGTTAGGTCTGATTATGAGGACTTTAGAAAGTCAAATATTTTAAGGTAAGGTCTTTTTTTTTTTTTTTTTTTTTTTTGCGGTACTGGGGATTGAACTCAGGACCCTGTGCTTGCTAGGCAAGTGCTTATTCCACTAAGCTGTATCCCCAGCAAGTCAAATATTTTAAGAGATTGTATTACCACCACATACTTTGTAGCAGTAAGTTTCCATTTGAACATTTGGGCTTTAGCATTTTTATAAAATCAGTTTAGTTTGATTGTAAACAGATTTTTTTAATTGAGAATATCTTCCTAAAATTAATTAATTAATTTTTGAGATAGGATCTTGCTGTGTAGTTCAGGCTGGCTCACTTTGTAACCCAGGCTGGTCTCAAACTGGAAATGATCCCCCTGCGTCAGCCTGCCAAGTGCTGAGATTACATGCCCGGTGCCCTAAAATTTGTGAAGCATCAAATAGTGGTATGCTCCCAGTATAGGGTCCTCTGATTCTAAGGTGTTATCATTGGAGGGCAGGGCATCTCTTAAGAATCAAATGGGAATTTGATGCTTTTCTCTTGAAGACATGCAGTAGGTGCATTTGAGTCTCACAGGCTGGCTGGGCACGTGGGCTTAGCTGGTGCGGGGCTGGTGGTAGAGCTGTGGCCCGACACACACGAGACCCTGGGTTCACGCCCCAAGACCACAGGAAAAAGGACTTGCAAAAATACTTAAACAATAATAAGAACAGTGATACTGTTGATGAAAAACCTGTGATAATCATCGCTTGTCACGCCCTTGGCTTCTTCAGCTGTTTATTCTTTCAGTCCCTCAGCCCCTTTTTGCTGGAGTTTCCGGTAGTGTTACGGGAAGTATTTCCATTCATATAAGATCACGGACAGCCTACATCAGTCAGTGTCGTGGGTGGTCTAAGTGCCGCGGAGAACTTTATCTGTAGACTCTTCCTTTCTCCTTTTTTTTATTCCTACCCTGTCCTTCCCTCCCGCCCCGCGGCATTCCTCTTCTGGGGCAGACCCGCCATGTGTTGCTGGGACTTTTCCAGCAGCCTGTACTGTGTGCCGGACTGTTCGCCAGCCCACTGTGCTCTGTGATGTGGCACAGTCCTCAGGCCCAGGGGAGTCATCTGTGGTCGCAGACAGCTCTGGATCTTTTAGGCAGAGATGTGTGTATTTTTTATGTGCTAATGATAGAGAATTCAGATGTCGTCCCCTCTGTTGACTTTCTTCCTGTTCCCTTGAATTGGTGTTCTTCGTACTGAAGATGTCACATCTCAGAGAATGCTTAGTTTTGTGTATTCAGCTAAAAGTTGGATAAAGGTCTAAATATTATTATAAAATATACTCTTCAAAATAACCTGAAATTTGGAACTGGTGTGGATAAAAGTTTTAGAATCGCTAAAGTCAAACTGAAGCCTATTACAATGTGAAAGACTAGGTAGATCAAAAATACTTGCTGTTCTGGGGTTAGGGAAGGAAAAATCGTAGTTCATGTTGTTCTTGTCATTAAGCCTCAGAAGTTCTTCAGAAGTGTGCAGTGTCTGAGGGCCGCCTTTGTGAGCAGGCAGTGCTGGTTGCCGAGCATTGTGGGGAGAGCACTAGGACTGTCTCCAACTAGCTGCTGGGTCAGGGAAGATGAAACAGTGGCTCAGGCTTTCTGCTGCACTGAAGCATGAATGCTTGCTCCACTTCTGTGCCCTTATCAAGATTGGACTTGTCCAGACTTCTAGATTGCAGGTAAAGCGGAGACATCGTGTCAGGGGATATTTGCTTGTTTAAGTGAATGTGAAGTATTCTTTTAAACTCCTTAGAGCTTGGATATTTTTGATACTTTTTTGATATCAACAGCTTTCAGAAATTTACCCTTGCAGTCTATATACCTGTTTGGCATATAATAGCTGTGTTTGTGACACTTTTTTCTTTGGGAGTGGTATAGATTGAACCAGGGCCTTATGTAGGCTATGCAAGAGATTTACCACTGAGCTATATATACCCTCAGCCCTGTAATTAAAAAAAAAAAAAAAATATTTTTTTGCGAGACAAGATTTTGCTCTGTAGTTCATGCTGTATGTAAACTCACTGTGTAGTTCAGGCTGGTCTTGAACTTTTAGAATCTTCCTGTCTCAGCCTCCTGAGGGCCAGAATTATAAGTATATGCCATGACGCCTGGCTTTACATCAGCATTAAAACTGAATTTGAGCCAGGGATATAGCTCAGTAGTACAGTGCTTGCCTGGCAAGCACTAGGTCCTCAGTTCAATTTCCAGTACTTAAAAAAAAAAAAAGGAAGTGAATTTGACTCTTCTTGGGGACATGTCTCTCCCATCCTAATGTTTCTAAGTATGTAAACATTATTTACCACATTCAAGTCAGCAAGTGAGTCAGGCATGTCGTTTGCTGGTGGCATTTTGAGTTAGCAAGGCTGTGAGAGAAGTGTTTTTACTTGTGTCGGTGCTCATATCTCACTGTCTTGTGGCGGTGCTGGGAAGTTTGGACATGTTAGGAAAGGAGGCTTGCCCTGCAGATTGTGAAATGCTAAGTGTGTCTGTTACACTTCTGCTTGGGACTACTTCAACAGGAAAGGCTCCAGGAGTGTCAAACCCCATATTATTGTTTTGCTTTCTATGAGTGAACCTTTTAATTAGCAGAATGCAATGTAGACTGTACCTTTTTGTTGTTTTGTTTTATGTAAGGTAGTGTTCAGAAAAATCTGCAGCGATCCGTACAGACAAAGCTTCAGAATTAATGATAAAGATCTTAACTGTGAGGCTGGTCTTTACAAAGATACAAAATAAATACCAATCAGTGGTGTAAGTAGAATCCAGGAAGGATTTGTTAATTTGACAAGCGGGCTTAAAATTCTTTAGCCACTATTTTTTAGAAAGCAGCTTTGTTCATACATCCTTTCTCTAATTTGCTTCCCTTTTGATCTGTGATAAACCAGCTGCAATTCTGTTTCATTAGCAAACCTAAGTGGTGAACAGATGTCTGTTTCAGCTTGATTTGTGTCTTTCCTATTAGAAACGGCATGGGCGTACATTGAAACTGTGCTGGGCCTTTTCCTGTCTGTAGCTAGGCCTTTCAGAAGAGGAACTCAATTTTATTTACAACTTTAATATCTGTCCTTGGTGTGATTTTTGTAGGTGTGCAGACATTTCAGTTCTCCCGTCAGGGAGGTCTTTCCTTAGTGTAGTCCTCCGTCCCTCTGTTCTGTGCACTTCCCGTTTCGTTTTCTTTGCAAAATCATAGCACTCAGGGAAAAGGATATTTCAGAAGAGATCATTGAGATCTTAGGGACTCTTCCCCAGGTCAAGGCGAGGCAAGGGTCTCCATCTTCTTTGATATCAGGTAGCTGCCATGCGTAGGTGACTCAGCCTCCAGGAAGGAGCTGAGCTTTGGTCTGGCGGCCGGTGACCTGCAGAGCAGTGTGGGCCCGAGCCAGAGGCGCCCCGGGCACGTTCTCTAGTAGGTTTGCGTGCGGTGTGGCCAGTCCTGATTGTTGTGTGTGGTTCCTCGCCCTCATATCATAAAGGGGAATGGTGAGTTCAAGAAACGAGCGGGGGCTGGGCAGGTTGGCGCACACCTGTAATTGCAGCACTCCAGAGGCTGAGGCAGGAGATCGCTGCGAGTTTGAGGCCAGCCTGGGCTACATAGTGAGTTCAGGGCCAGCCTGAACAATATAATGAGACCCTCTGTCATAAAACAAAAGAAAGAAAAAAGAATACTAAGTGTATGGTGATGTTTATTTCCTCTTGGTGTCTTATCAGGAAATAAATAATCTCAGGTTTCTTGTTACTACTGGTGTTTATTTGATCATTTGGTCTGGCAGATCTTTTAATAAAAGCACATTTTAATTTTATAATTAATAAGTAATCAGTATAGATAGACTTCAGATCATATAATTAACCTTCACCCAATGAATATTAGTTTTCTATTGCTTCTGAAACAAATCACAAACACTAATTTAAAACAACACAAACTTGTTCTGTTTTAGTTCTGTTGGTCAGAGGTTCATTGAGCCCCAGGGGGTTAAATTCAAGGTGACAGCGGGTACCCTTTGCTGTAAGTTCTGGGAGAATGTGTTCCCTGGCTTTTTCCATCTTTGAGGGCTGCTCTCATTCTTTACCTCGGTTGCCTTTCTCCATCGGTGAGACCGGCCCTTCCCAGTTTCCTCTCCCTCTTCCTCTCCCTCTCCCTCTCCCACCCCCACCTCCTCATCCTGCATGGATGCCTGCCTTTTGAAGGGTTCCTGATTAGATTGGGCTCATCTGATGAGTCCAGTTAACCTTTCTGTGCCAGAGTCCTTGCTGGGCGTGGTGGCATGTGCTTGTAATCCCGGCACTCAGAGGGCTGATGCGGGAGCAAGAGGAGTCAAGGCTGGCGTCTGCTACATAGTGAGATGCTGTCGAGCAAAGTCCTGAATCACATCTGCAAGCGTATTTTGCCATGTATCTTATTGTGCGGGTTCTGGGCATTGGGAGTTGTTTGTTTTTGTGATGTCAGACTTTTTTTTTTGCGGTACCGGTGATACACTCAGGACCTCGCGCTTGCCAGGCAGGCATGTATTCCACTGAGCTGTGGCCACAGCCCCTGGCTCCACTTTGTGTTCCTTATCAGGACTGAAGAATGGATTTGCCAGTCATGGCTTTAGGGTTTTTAAAACCAGTAGCTTGGATATTCAAAACACTTTGAGAAATACATTTAAAGCTATGGAGAAGGACCTTTCATTTTAGAGCCCACAGAGTACATGAAAAAAATACACAAGGCACCCAGCATGGTGGCACACGCCTATAATCCCAGCACTTGGGAAGCTGAGGCAGGAGGGGCCAAGTGAGTTTAAGGCCAGCTTGAACTACACAGTGAGGCCTGGTCTCATACCCCACATACACAAGGCAAGTTAGTAGTGACATTTCAAAGATCTAACATCTGAATAATTTGGTCTTTAACTATAAACCGTTAGAGAATGCTAAGTAGATTTAAAAAGAAGCTGACTCATTTAAAAAGGAAAAATAACATGCAGATGGATGGATACATTTTTTCAGTTCTTAGGAAAAATTCACAAAAATAAACATAGAATTAAGTCAGGGAGCCTCTAGAATCCTTCATTTCCTTCATTTACTAGTGGTTTAGCAGAATCTTTGACAGTAACTGCAGATAGTTGAAATTCTTTGAAAATACCATTTGTTCCCGTTGTTGAAGAATAACTGTAGTTACGGGCTCATCACGTGCTTTCTAGACCTGGTGAGACGGCTGATCTTCCCGTCTGCTGGCTCTGACCCCCTTGCACTTTCCAGCTTATCTCATTTCCCACCAGCTACTGAAATCCCGCAAGATGCCAGCAATTACATCCTCACGAAGCATTTATACCAACTTAGAAAATCACCCCTTTATTGGAAAATTGTGTAATATCTTGATTTCAATTTAGCATGGCATGTTGGTTAGCAATAAATCTTGTTAGTGTGTGTGCACAAGCCTGCAGGCAGTTTGGAGAACATTGATCAGGTGCAAATTGTATGTATCTTTCTAGCTTCTAAAAATTGGAAAAACAAAATGAAATAAATAGCTAATATTAAGAAAACACACACACGCACACTTGAACTCAGCATAGTGCTGAGTTATATCCCTAACCTTTTATTTTTTATTTTGAAATAGTCTCACTAGGTTGCACAGGCTTGCCTCAAAACTAGTGATCTTTCTGCTTCAACTTCCCTGTAGTAGCCTCACTAGAGCACCACATTTTATATATATTTATATATGTATATTTGTACCAGGAATTGAACTCAGGACCTTGTATTTGCTAGGCAAGCACTTCTGCTGCTGAGCTATATCCCCGGCTCCCCCCATCTTTTTTTTTTTTTTTTTTTTTTTTTTTTTTTTTGAGATGGCATCTCAGTATGTAGTAGTTCAGGCTGACTTTGAACACACTATGTAGGTGATCCTCCTGCTTCAGCCTCCCAAAAGCTGGGATTACTGGTGTGCACCACCATGCCTGGCTATTTAGGTTGTTTTATGCTGACATTGTCTGTGTAAAGTGTCTTGATTCCTGAAATCCATGGTTTATGTTTGAGGTCATTTCAATTCCCCATTTAGTGCATGGCACACAACAAATGCACATAGACATGTATCTGTGCCTTGTAAAGTTGTATAAATTCACATTATATCCGAAGTGGTATAAATTTACATTGTATTTGTGCCTTTTGAAGTCCTATAAATTTACATTATATCTGCTCTATAGAAAACATGTAAGAAGTTACTTAAACACGCAGTGCTCACTATATGTCACATAGTGTTCTGAGCTTTTAAAATATACAAGAATAATTTTAGATGAATCCTGACAGATACGTACTGTTAGGAACTAAATGTTACAGATGAAGAATGAGGCCGGAGCAGTGGCGCGCCCCGGGAAGCGCTGGAGCCGTCCTTCGGCGCTGCCACGTGGGCTGCTCGGGTGCAGCTGCGTGGTCACGCTTGGCACCTCTGTTTGGGTGAAACCGACAAATACCTGAGGAGCTGTTATAGTGCGTAAGGCACTGTGAGAATTAAAAAGCAAACCATGTCCAAATGGTAATTTAAGCGGTTGAAAGAAACATGCCAAGACATACAGTTGTATGATTCATTTTCAAAGAAGTAGCAGAGTGATCCTCATTTTAAGTATGATTGAAAATTTCTTTAAAAATGAATAATAGCCAGTGTTTACGTGACACGTGATTTGAGGCAGGGACTGCTTTAAGTGCTTCCCACGTAGCCAGCTGTCCAGGAAGCAGTGCTGCCTCCCTCTTAGCTCACAGTGGGCACAGCAGGTAATGCACGCGTCCAGAGTTGCATGGCTGTTGTGGGTAGAGCCTGGATTTAAAGCCAGACGTGTAGGCTTCAGGGTCTGTGCTTACTCACCGCACTACACTGCCTCTCATTTTCACAGTAGGTTTTGATGCAGGTGCATTTATTTATTTATTTATCTGCTTGCGTGATGCTGGGGACTGGACCCAGGGCCTTCGCACTGCATCCTCTGCTTTTTTTTTCTCTCCTAATTTTTGAGGCCAGGTCCTGCCAACTCGCTAAGTTGCCCAGGCTGAGATTGAACTTGCAGTTCTCCTGCCTGCCAGAGCACTGGGGTTATAGGTATTTGCCACCACACCAGGGCTCCAGTGGCTTCCTGTTTGTAATTGGTGTCACTGAAAAGTATTAAAATGTGTAATGTGCCAACATTTGAAGTGGCTTTTCCCAAACGATACCAGATGAAGAAAAAATTACTCAATGCGCTGATGATGCTAACAGTGTGAACTTTATTATTATCATTTTCATTTTATTTTGTCTTTTTGAGACAGGATCTTGCTATGCAGTTCAGGCTGGTCTTGAACTTACTTTGTAGCCCATGCTGGTCTCGAACTTGCAGCCATCCTCCTGCCTCAGCCTCCTGAGTGCTGAGATTTCAGGTGTGCGCCACCAGGCCCAGCGATACTCTGATAATCCTTGGAAAGTTGTAAGATACTAAACTTGCTTTAACCCATAGTTGTGCTTAACCCATAGGATGATTTGGTGATGGGCTCCCTTCTCTCCCTTCTGCAGAGTTGTCCATGTGTTTAGAAATCTTTGAGTTTGAATGATATAAAAGAACCTAAAAAGGTGGGCATGGTGGTGCACGCCAGTAATCCCAGCGCTTAGGAGGCTGAGGCAGGAGGATCGTCTCAAGTTCAAGGCCAGCCTGGACTACATAGTGAAACCTTGTCTCAAAAAAAGCGGAGGAGCGGGTGTATCGATCAGCGCAGAAGCGCCTGCCTGGCAAGCACCAGGTCCTGCCGTGGGTAATGCTGATTGATGATAGGTTATGCTGCTAACCCTTTTCCTCATTTCTTCCAAAGGCACATCCCAACGTAAGTCACTAAGTAATTGCAGTTTGTTTGTGCTTTATGGTAAAACCCCCATATCGTCAAATTCACCTCTTGTCTCTGTTAAGTAGTGCACTAAGAAAGCTGTTGTATAAGGGTAACTTCAAATGTAGAGTAAAATATTGGGGATGTGAGGTCTTTGAGATCACCAAGTTCAGGGTTTTTAGAATGTAGTGTGTGAGGTCCGGGGGTCCCTGTTGAGGTTTGTAGACTCCTCAGAGGAATGCATGATGGGTCTATGTGTTCATGGGTATTTTTCCAGAGCCTCTCACCATGCTGTTCCTTCAGGAGGTCACTTTGGCCTCGGCAGTGGCTCCCAGACTTTGCTGCACATTGGAATCACCCATGGAGCAAGAAAAACTGAGATGTGCAGGTCACACCCCATGCTGGTTACATGCGAGTGTTGTGCGTGGGAGCCAGGCATTAGAACTCTGCGAAGATCTCTGGGTTAGATCTTTCAATGGCTCTCGGGAGCCCACAGGTGCAGTCGGCGACCGAGTCACGTGGGGTGCTCCTCTGTGGGTCTGGAGCGGATCCTCCTGTTGGGAGGCGGGGCCTGGTTGGGGGCGGGTCCCTGAGCTGTGACCTGGAAGGGTGCGTTTTTGTCCCCGGCTCCTTCTCTGCTGGCTCGGGTTGAGCACCTGCCCCACCCCCTGCCCCTTGCCATCCTGTTTGTCCCTAGAAGCCGGCCGACCATGGGCTGAAACCATGCACAGGAAGGACACTTGTCCTTGAAGCTGCAGGCAGGTGCTGGGTATTTTGTCCCGGCAGTGAGAAAGCCCTGAAGACGGGGATGTCGGTATGCAGCGAACGTTGCGTTTGAGGGCCAGGCAGCTCGGCGGAATGTTCGCCTAGCGCCAAACAAAAAGTCTTATTTTTGCCAGTTGCAGTGGCCTGGGCCTGTAATCCCAGCTACTTGGGAGGCTGAGGCAAGATGATCCCAGTTCCAGGACGGTCTGTGCAGCTTATTATGGCCTTGTTTCTTTTTTTTCCCCCACATGTTTAAAACTTTATTTACAAAAAGTATGAAGTAAAGAAACTATGTATACCCAACAGCTATCTGATTATGAATGACAGCAAAGTATTCGTTCTCTCCTTCTTAAAAAATATTTTATTGGAGCTGGGCATGGTGACCCTTACTTGTAACTTCAGCATTCAGGGGGCTGAGGCAGGAGGATCCCACAACTTTGAGGCCAATGGCCTTGTTTCAAAATTTTTTAAAAAATGGCAGGAGAGGTGGCTCAGTTGAGTCTGGGATCAATTCCCTAGTACTGTGACAAAAAGAGCAAGTCCAGGGCCTGTTTTCTGAGGCCTCCTTTCTCTTCTGGATGAGCAGACAGGAGGTTTATGTGCTGAAACATTCTTGGGGCGTCTGTCTGTGTAGACCTCATTCTAAAGATGTTGGGTAAGCAAGTGGCTGCAGAATGTTTAGCTTAGTACACGTGTACACACACACACACACACACGCACGCGCGCGTGCGCGCAGCCGTTCTGACTGTCGGTTCTGCCTACTCAGGAGCGGGAGTGTTTGTCTACTTTTGTTTCTACTTTTTGAAATTAAGTTTATTGGTACAGTTTAAATATACATAAAGGTAGTCATCATAGGGATCAATCTATCTATCTATCCATCCATCCATCCATCTATGCATCTATCTTTTTGAGACAGTATTTTATTATGCAATTCAGGGTGGCCTTGAACTCACTTTGTGGCCCAGGCCAGCCTGGAGTTTGCAGCAGTCCTCCTGCCTCAGCCTCCTGAGCGCAAGGATCACTGGTATGCACTGCCCAGCCCAGCCCAGCCATCTTCCTTTCTATTTTAAAATTTTGTTGGCACATTTTCAGTACACATAATGATCTCATTAGTCATTGAGAATTTGTACCTGTACATGATACAACTTCATTGTTCCATTTCCTCCGTTTCTTTCATTCCCCTCCCTTCCCCCTTCTCTGCTCCTCCCCTCCCTCATCCCCTCCTCCATCCCTTCCCCACCCCCATCTCCTGCCCCTTCCCTTTTCTGGGGTGCTGGGGATCAAACCCACGCTTTGTGCATGTGAGGCAAGGATTCTACCACTGAGCCACATCCCCAGCCCCCTCCATTGTTCCATTTTCTGATATCCTCTTTGATCCCCTTTTTTAGGGGACTTTAATTTTTACTGCAGAGGTTTTTCTGTTTTTTTTTTAATTTTTTTTTTTAATGGGACCTCCCTCAGTTGCCCTCCCTCTCTAATGTTTGATCCTACCTCTTCAGCCTCCTGAGTTCTCAGGATTACAGGCATATATCATCACGCCCAATTCCCATGTTCTTGATCACTGTCTGAAGTATGACTTTTAAAGGTAACATAATGTCTTTATATTTATGTATGTATGTATGTATGTATGTATGTCTTTTTTGAGACAGGGTCTCTTTATACAGTTCAGGATGGCGTAGAGCTCACTTTGTAGCTCAGGCTGCTCTTAAACTCACAAAGATCCTCCTGCCTCAGCCTCTTGAGTGCTGGAATTACAGGCGTGTGTCACCACACCCGGTAAAATATGTCTTTAGTTTTTGACATTTGGGATGTTTCTGATTCTTGTTACCAAATAATTTCCTTCTTTCTTTTTTTTTTTTTTGGCAGGGAGAAAGGATCTCTCTCACTGTAGTTCATGTTGGCCTTGAACTCATTAACTAAGCTGGCCTCATGGCAAACTTCCTCCTTTAGCCTCCTGAGTACTGGGATTATACTAAAATTTACATATGTGTAAGCAATTATTTCCCATAGGAGAGATTACTAGAGGAAGTATCTTCCTGGGGTGTGACTACGAAGTCTTTTTCTAAAGCTTTTGAAATGTATTGTTAAAAAATTATATGTCTTTATCAACTTATGTTCTCTGGGCAGTGGCTGAAGGAGTGAGGTCTGCCTGCCTGATCCCTCACCCGCACTTTCCTGATGTTGCCTCTGCTTTTTCGTTTGTGCTTCGATCCTACAAATCACATTCAGTTTTTTATTTTGGTGAATGTTGGAATGCGTCTTTTTGTTTTTTTCCTCAGTGCTGGGAACCCCGGGCCTTGTGTACACAAGGAAGTGCTCTATAACTGGCTACATAGAATTGTATACAATAGCTGATGCTATATTCAGGATCATCCATTAAAATTCTTCTCCTACTAATTTGTGGGGTTTTTTGATTTTTTTTTTTTTTTTTTTTTTTTGAGACAGGGTCTCACTATGCAGTTCAGGCTGGCCTTGTGCTCACTTTGTAGCCCAGGCTGGTCTCGTTCAAAATCCTCCTGTCTCAGCCTCCCAAGTGCTGGGATTACAGGTGTGCACCACCATGCCTGGCCTGCTCTTCATTTTTAATTTCATTCTGTTGTGGACAAAGTAGCAGGTGGAGGTCAGCCTGTGCTATGTCATACAAAGAGACCCCACCCCATCTCAAAAAAAAAAAAGTAAAAGAATAAAAGGTTCCTACTGTGGTCAGAGAATATACACCCTATGATTCCAAGCTGCCTCCATTTATTGGGGCTGGTTTCATAGCCCAAAATGGTCTTTCCTGAGTGTTCCATGTGTACTGAGAATGCGCACTCTGCTCCTGAGTGGGGCGTTCATATGAGTGCCTGTTGAGTCTGTTTGGTTTGTCATGTAGTTCAGGATTTCTGTTACCTTGCTGAGCGTGGCGTAGTTCTACCTATTATTAGAAGTGGAGTGTTGAAGATGTTGATTTCTGTTGAATTGCTCATTCTTTCAGAGTATGCATATATTTTATCATTGTTACGCTTTTTAAATTTTTATTTATTGTCTTTTTAAGATGGGATCTCACCATGCAGTTCAGGCTGGCCTTGAGCTCACTTTGTAGCCCAGGCTGGTCTTGAACTTGCAACAAATTCCCAGCAGCACGCGCTTGTGCACTTGTGCACACGGCACCAAATTCAAGAACGATGGAAGGGTAGATGGAGAAGTAGCTTGTGTTTTGTCCCACAGACAGCTGGTCAGTCCCTTTTTCTAGAAGCAGACAGTATCACCAGTTTCTTGTTTGTTTTTTCCAAAGATACCGTGTACATGCCTATGCATTAATTATATAAACGACAACTTTTTTTTTTTTTTAGACACAGTCTCACTCTGCAGTTCAGGCTGACCTTAAACTCACTAGGTAGCTGAGGCTGGCCTTAAACTCTCAGCAGTGCTCCTGCCTCAGCCTCCCAAGTGTTGGGATTACAGGCGTGCAGCTTGTATTTTATCCTTAACAGGACACCTCGTCTTACAGATCAGTCTGTAATACTGCATCGGGAGATGTCTTCTTTGTACTCCCTAAGGCGAGGTGGTGGGTAAGGGTGTCTTGCTGGGGCAAACAGTACGGAAGTGAATATCCTCACATGAACATTAGCAGAACTGCACATGTGTCTGGTGTGTCCCCAGGTTGAATGGTCAGGTTAGAAGATAATGCACAATTTAAACCTCAGTTTCATTTCTCCCGTGCAAAACAGTCACCTTGCTTTTATGACTTGTGAGTTTTATTTTTGCATTGGCCTCCCCTCTGCAATATCATGAGAAAAAAATTCTACTTATTTTCTTCTGATATTTTTATGTTTTGATTTTTTTATTGAAGTTTTGGTCCATCTGGACTTCATTTTGCTCTGAGGAGTGAGGCAGGAGTCCAGTTTTATTTTACTGTCTTTTCAGATGGTTCAGATGGTACCCAGCGTATGAGGGTCTATCTTTATCATAACCTGAATTCCTATGTATGTATGTACATCTATTATTAGACTTTCTATTTTTGTTGCACTACATTACCTGTGTATGTATGTTCATTGCCATAGTGTTTCAGTTCCTGTACCTTCATAGTCTTTTATTTCATGGTAAGTGACTGTTCTTCCTTATGGACTTTACAGTGAACTGTTTAGTACTCCAAAGTTCTTGTAATAACTTTAGTGGCATTTCAGTATTTGGAATGATACTCGTATTTTTTTTTTTTTTCTGGTCCTGGAGATTGAACCCAGCGGCTTCGCACTGAGCTACATCCCCATCCTTTTTTTTTTTCTTTTTTTTTTGCCTTTTTGACACAGGATTTTATTGTGCAGTTGAGGCTGGCCTTGAGCTCACTTTGTAGCCCAGGCTGGCTCTTGCCTCAGCCTCCTGAGTGCTGGGAATACAGGTGTGCACCATCACACCTGGCAGTTTAAATTTTAATTAATTTGTGAGTATGATACTTTCCATTACATTTTATAATTGGTGCTTTTTTAGTACAAAAGAAGTTACTGACTTTTTTTTATTTCTGTATATTTATTTTGTGCCAAGCCACCATTCTGAACTTCTTATTTAGAGTAATTTCTGGTGTTATTATCTTTGGATTTCCAGGTATGCACTACTATGGTCTAAATAACAGTGACTGTAGCTTTACTACTTCTCCTTACTAGCTTCTGTTTAGTAATTCAGAAAGTAGTGCTGAGCCAACCGTGCAGTAGGCAAAAGGGAGCTCTGGCGCTTCCCTGGTGCTTCCTGGAATCAGCCTCTTACACACTCCGGCAGCATCCCTCTCCCTGCTCCCAGCAGCTGGAGGCTTTGATGGTGTTGGAGGCACAGGGCTGGGCCTGGGCTGGGTGCACTGTCCCCTGGGAACCACTGGGACATTGCCCTGAACTTCCTTTTCTCATTTAGAATTGTTTGTTCTTTTTCTCTAGTCTGTTTTTGTTGTTGTTCCCATGCTGGGGAGTGACTCTCTTCTATGATTTTATCAGCCACTTGCTTCATAATAATAAAGAATACTGAGCTGGGCATAGTGGTGAACTCCAGCACTCAGGAGGCTGAGGCAGAAGGATCATTGCAAGTTTGAGACCAGCGGAGGCTACAAAGTGAGTTCGAGGCTAGCCTCAGCTGCATAGCAAAATCCTGCCTCAAAAAGACAAAAAAAAAAAGAAAACAAATACTGGTAACAGTGAATATCAATATTTCCTCATTTCCTCATTAAACATGATGTTGGCTAGTATGTGTGTCATTGTTGTAGGCGTCTTGTCAGATAGGAATTTTATGAAAGTCTCTTTCAAAATGTATTATTTTATGTTTTGTCTTTTTAAAGTCAGGCTCTCAGTCTGGAGTTCAAGCTGGCTTTGAGCTCACTTTGTAGCCTAGGCTGGCCTCGAACTCACAATGATCATCCTACCTCAGCCTTCTGGAATTACAGGTGTGCGGTGCCACCATACCTGGCTTTGTGTTTTTTTTTTTTTTTAGTTTTCTGAAGTTATAAAAGTAATATGAACGTAGTATGAAAACATTTGAGCTGTATGTGGAAAGAGAAGCTAAAGGTTTTCTTTCTTAGTTTTGTACACTGTAAATATGAGTTTAGTTCATCACAGCAGGATTTCCTGTTGTTTACTATTTTGATTGCTTCTTCCCATTCCCTTTAAGCCAACAGTTAGTTGAGTGTTTCTCAAGCCAGAGCCTGCTTCTGTTGGTTTTTAAGACTCACGTGTTGTACGTTTTCTTTTAGATTGCCCTACTGAAAGAGCACTGCAACTGAATGTCACTTACGGAAAAAAAAAAAGCACCAGGAAAAGTTTTGAGCGGGTATTTGGGCTCCTTTGAGTTTATCCAGATATGACGGGACGTTAGTGGCATTAATGTTAATGTTCTCCAATGTGATGATGGTGTAGTTACAGGGATTATACTCTTATGAGTTAGGAGGGGTCTCTTACCAAGTATTTCATAGTGAAGTGCCATGCTGTCTGCAGCATACTTTTAGATAATTCAGCGAAAGCCAAAACAGAAGTATCTCTGTGTGTGTGTGTGTGTGTGTGTGTGTGTGTGTGTGTGTGTGTGTCACAGACAGAGAAAGGGAGGGAGAGGGAATATATGGCTGGGTGTAGATAGTTAAGGTATAGATGAAAATAATGAGGCAGTAATATGAATAACTGGTGAATCTAAGTGCAGTGTTCATTATACTGCAGATTTTCCACAAGGTTGACATTTTTTCAAGATAGACATTTAGAAAAATAAATTCAACTAGAATAGTCATTTAAAAATTACATTATCTTACCTTAATAGAAAAAGAGTTTGTACCATTACTGTAAGAGGTGTTCTTTGCTATAAATAGAAGGTAACTGTAAAAGTTAATTAAAATATTAAAGTGTAGCTGGATATTTTCGTCTGCCAAGGCTTTGAACCGGAGGCCTGTTCTCCGAGAAGATGAGCAAGCTTCAGAGGGGTGTTACAGACGTGTTAGCAATAAGCTGAGGCTTTCTCCTGACTTCATGGCAGGACATGAAGGAAACGTCAAGGGGAACAACTTTTGCACTCTAACTCAGACCACCTCGCACCTTCGCACATCTCCTCTCCTGGCATCTTGGGTACCGCTCGTACCAGAAGCCCGCACTTGGGAAATGCTGCACAGGTGGTCTAGTGGGAGGTGCTAGAAAGAAAATAAAACTTGTGTATTGCATTTCGTTGCTAGTGTTCAGTATCTCTTCCTCCTCATCCTTTGTTGACCTTTCTTCCTCCTCCTCACCCTCATCATCTGTACCGTTTGACTGTTGTAACTGCAGTCAGATACACCCTTAGCTGGGTGCTATCCTGGTGTAGAGCAGATGTCAATTCCTCGTTGAAGTTGCTCTTGTAGTTGGGTTTTGCTGTTTCCGCTTCTCCTTTCTTCTCTTTTTTCCCCTGCTGCATTGCTCCTGCTGTTACTTGGAAGGCCCTGGGACGCTCTGCCTCTTGAAGAATGAAAAGATCCAGATCATGTCTGCCCCACATTTTGTTATCCCAGTACAAGCCTCAGTTGAATAAAACATATTGCCCATCTGGCCTGGAAATCTCAGTCAGTGGCACTCAAAACAACTTACTAACAAGTTGTTGGATCGCAATATCATGAGATTTTTCTGAAAGTTCAGCTTCTTTTTAGCTGTTGCTGAGAGAAATTTCATTGACGTGAGGGACACAAGGATGCGTCTGCGCACTGCCAGTTGTTTCACAGGCATTTGGCTCTGCCGCCTTGCAGATGGTTTGACTCTGGGCTGTGGGTGAACGTGCGCTGATTATTTTATTGAATTAGGGTGACCTTTTGTTGCTGGTGGAATTCTGCAGACCAGTTGGTCAGTGAGCAGCTGCTCTGTGAGGCTTGGTTTGAGTTTTGAAGTACACAAAACCAGTTGTAAGGGTGGTCATTGTAATCCAGGTATTCAACACAGAAATATCAAAAGCCACTCTTCTGACAGTTTTTTGTTCGGGTGGAAGTGAATGGACAAAATGTTTTTACTTTTTGTTCAATTAAATGATTAAAACAGTTCATTGAACTTTTTTCTGAAAGCTTGAGAAAAATTTTTTACCTGATATTTTAAATAGAAGACAATATACTTTCATAACACATTATATTATAGGCATCTCCTAGTTTTATGGAGTTTTTTTCCCACATCATTACAACAGATGTTCCAGAAATTTAAAAGCGTAACCTAATAGACCACCTGCTGGCAAATTCCAGGCATATAACTTTGGGTTTGTATGCTTTTGTTTTAAATGTGTCATCTTTATATGATTTTTATCTCCATTTGTGGAAATATTTTCAGAAGGTCTCATTTATAGTAAAGGGGATCTTAAATATTTTTAGTAAATTGCTAACCCTCTCTGACTCAGTCCTCCTCTCGGAGAAAGTTCCTTGAAGGACTCCCCCTTCGGTGTTTCTCAAGGTTTGGCGGATGTGGTGCCAGAGAAAGTGACTGACACTGTGAGTTGATTTGCTTATTTTCAGAGAGAAATCACTGGACAGTGATTGAGAGGGAACCAGTGTCCCTAGTTTGGTTCTCTCTCATGGACTGAAGAGATTTTGGTTTCAAGTCTCACTTTCTCATTTGGATTTATATGTTACGATATGTCTACCAACACTTCCTGAGCACATTTTCTGTGCTGGGCAATGGACTGTGCTGTCTCATATGTTCTGTCATTTTGTCCTCACAACCACATTATGAGGCTGGTCCTACCAGCCCCTTTTAAAGACAGAAAAACAAAGCCACACATGGTGATGCATGCTTGTAATCTCGGTTGTTAGGAGGCTGAGGCAGGGAGATCACCAGGAGTTTGAGGCCAGCCTAAACTGCATAGCAAGACCTCTCAAATACCAAAAAGAGAGGGGGGGAGGGAGAGGGGGAAATTGCCAGGTAATTTCAAATAGAGGGAGAAGGAGAGGGAGAGGGAGAGGGAGAAGGGGAGGGAGAGAGGGAGAGAGGGAGGGAGGAAGGAAGGAAGAAGGGAAGGAAGAAGGGAAGGAAGAAGGGAAGGAAGAAGGAAGAAAGAACCACCTTAGCGGTTCCAGTGGCGCAGAGCTGGTTAGCAGCCCGGCCTATAGTGGAGTGCAGGGTTCTCAGACTTGCACTCTACTCTGCACTATTGCCGTGTTAGTGAGGATCACTCAGCCCTGTTCCCAAACCACAGTTTCACAGTCAAGCGTAGGAGTGAGCCAGCGATGTGGCAGTCCTCCTGAAGGCCTCTGGTTCTGTGACCGTGCTTGTTAGTGTGATGACAACAATGCAGCAGCATTAAGAAAAGAATGTGAAGGGTGTGACACTGTCTGGAATGTCACACAGGAACTTGGTGTTGCTCATTCCTGTCCAGATGTGTCTGTGGGTTTTACATAAGTACAATCAAAGCATATATGCAGTTATGCATTGTTCTCTAAATATTTTCCATTTTCAATGTCTCTCCTTTAAGTTTTTTTCCCCTATCTCTTTGAATCTCCCAATTTTAATAAGGTCCCTTTAGCAATTCCAACAAAATGCCATACATTTTTTCTTCCCAGTCATTATTACAGTCTATAATTACATATTTATTTGGTGATTTTGTAACTTTCCTCTCTTGGTGGAACGGTATCATGAAGACAGAGATTGCATCTCTTTGCTCACCTTGAGTGAATGCAAGTGAGTTATTTATTGGTAAAAATTTTGTAGCTGAAATTTCCATTTGTCCCTTGCACTATTACTCACAAACAATTGGGGCAGATTCAAGGTGTTCGGAGGGTGTGTTTAGGCTGATGAGGAGACACAGGTTGTCGTTTCTCACACCACACCGTGTCACAGGTATGCTGCAGAGACTGCAAATAAGAGACCTAAACTGAAGGTCTCCCCGGCAGACCTTGATTTGCACATTAGAGTTAAGTAGTTTCACTTGGCCACCTCCATGCCTTCTCCTCAGATGATTAGTGACAGAGATCTTTTTGTAACAATGCCAGTGAATCTTATAATCAGATGCCAGGTAATTTCAGATAGATCCATTTTGATCTTTTCATTTTGTTTGTTTAAATGTAATTGTCTATTGAAAGAAATTTTACTGCTGTTTCTTTTCTGTCGGATGAAGTGTGGAAATGTTCAGAGAATAAAAGGAAGGACTAGGCTTTGTGATATCTGAAGGTAGAATTGGGCTAAAAGGGCGGACTGTGTACATCACACCCCCAGGATACAGAGTGATGGTTGGGAGGGTCCTAGATAAAATTCCGTCCTGGATTATAAGATGTCTGAGAAGGCTAACTGCTTGTTGTTACACCAGGGTTTTTTTGTTGTTGTTTTTGGTTACACCAGTTTTAAGGTAATCTGGACACTTTGGGTGGAAGAGAATGGGGGGCATCTAACACGTTTTCTAGTCTCTAACACTAACAAATTAGTTGTTTTGAATTTAAGGTAGAAGATCAGCTTTGGAGCCTAGAGAACAAATGGAAACCAGATTTGGGTGATTGTTTTGTTTTTTTTTCCAGTACCGGGGATCGAACTCAGGACCTTGCGCTTGCCAGGCAAGCACTTACGCCACTGAGCTATGCCCCCAGCCTCGGAAACCAGATTTGGATCAGTGTCCACTCAGGTTGCTCTTTACTCCCGCAGCTTTGTGCTGTGGCCTCCTGGTCTCTCCTGCAGGCACACACACCCCCTCTGTGCTCACAGGGTTCTCCCAGAGCCCCCTCCCTCCTTGCATCATCCTGTGTCATCTTGCCCTGTGGCAGTTTACCAAGTAACTGCCCCTTGGAACTTAGGCTGATGTGAAGCCAGTGATCAGAAGTACCTCCTGTGCTGATGATGCCAGGATGTGGCTGTGGTTGGCAGACCAGTGCCAGCTGCAGAGTACAAAAAGAGAACTGCTGAGGTTCCGGAGCTGGGGATGTGCGCCAGCGGCATGCGCTACACTGTCTTATCCTAGCAAAACTTTTCTCCCCTTTGAACATTTCTCAGCCTCTGAAATGCTGTATTATGTTCTTCTTGTCCACCGAGCTTATTGGTAGGATTTGTAAGTCTTCAGATCTGTGGACCTTGACATTCTAGGCTGGTTGTAAGCTTCCTTACAGATAGAGACCAAGTCTTGTTTTTACTCAGTACTGTGTACTACAATGCTTTGAAGGTACTTGGACATAGTATAATCTCCATGTTGCAAGAGTCTGACAGGCCGTGCAGCAAGCCTGTGCTTTTGCAAAGTCCCCGCAGTGGTCGTGCAACTTCCACTCCAGCCGGAGCAAGGACAGGAGCCTGTGTGGCCAAGAGCAGCGGGCCTCGGCTGGGGGCAGCCAGTGCACACGTGCAGCGCTCTGTATGCAGCTGAGCGGGCTGAGAAAGGAGTGCTCCGCAGCGCACCCTGCGTAGGCTGTGGTGGGTAGAGGGCTCCTTCCCGTGCACCGCACCTCACTTCCTGTCTCAGCTGCTCCTGAGCTCGCCTTGCTTTCTTTTTAAAGGGCTGCCACCCACTGTCTTATTGGGCTGTCTGGTCCTCTCAGATGGGCCGTGAGTGGATATCGTCCTTACTAAACAAACGTATACGGAGATTGAGTCCCAGGCAGTGTGAGGGCCGCGCAGAAATCCTGTCCTACCTGGAGATTCAGGTCTTTTGTGTAATTGTCGTGTCCTCATTCAAGTTGTCTTTCTGTTATTTTCAAGTCTCTCATCCAGGCACGTGGAGCCTTGTTGTTCTTATCTGGGCACTTTTCCTGGTGTGTCCTGTATGGAGAGTTGTTAATATCCCAGGTGTGGCCACCAGTGCTTGTGCCCCATGGAGAAGGGGACACTGACATGGACCTGTCAGTGTGGAACCTGTGTAGTGGTGTCACTGTTGTGACCACTTCCTTTTTTTAAAAAAGCAGTTCATTTTTCACTTATTTAAAAGTAAAAATTTTATTTTGGTGCTAAGGATTGAACCCAAGACCCTTGTGCTGAACTGTATCTTAAGCCTTTTTTTTTTTTTGCCCGGGCTGGGCTGGAATTTGTGCTCCTCCTGCCTCAGCCTCCCAGAGAGGGCTGAGATTATAGGTATGCACCACCATACTGGCTTCACTGAACAATATTCATTGTCTGTTTCCAGGGAAGGGCTTTCAGGGGATTTGCATTATGGGAGGGGAGGTGGTAGTGAGTGAGTCCACACGGTTATGACAGACTGGTGTGTATCATGGGGGAATGAGTGTGGGGGAGCTGCACGTGCATGGGCTCTGGAGAGTCCCTGGGAAAAGATGAGAGCTTGGGAGGGGTCCTGGCCAGGTAGCTAACGTGGCCAAGGGAGAAAGACCTAGGAAGAGCAGTGGAGGGGTTGTTAAGTTGAACAGCACCGTCGTCTGACGTGTTTCTCAGGTCACTGAGAGGCGTGGCAACCAAATGAAATACTTGACCCTGGATTGGGAAAGCAGAGGTCTAGAAAGGATTGTACAGGTTGAGCATCCTTAATCTGCAAATTTAAAATCTGAGATGCTCCAGAATCCTAACCTCAACTAGTGATGTCTGCACAGTAGTACAGAGCCTGAACTTCCTAACGCTTCTGGTCTCATGCATTTCAAGTAACAGAGCTTGTCCTGTACTGGGAAAACAGGCCAATGCGGAGTGAATGGCAGTGTGATGTTAATGTCAGAGACCCTAAGTTTGCTACCGCGTGACACATGTGAGGAGAGTGGCCTTGTTCTTCCCATGTGAGGAGGAGCGGTGGAGGCGTAAGAGTAAAGGACAGGCTTAGGAGGGGGTTTGGGATGTGGAGAACAAGGAGGACAGAACTGCATTGTGTTTGGGACTCAGTGAGTCAGCTGGCCCATTAGGTGAGGTATTAGGTGAGGTGCCTGGGTGAGCTGCTGTTCCCTAATGTTGCAGTCTAACCTCAATAAAAGGGACTCTTTTTTTTTCTTTTTCTTTTTTTTTTTTTTGTCTTTTGAGACAGGGTCTCACTATGTAGTTCAGGCTGGCCTTGAACTCATGGCAGTACTCCTGCCTCAGCCTCCTGAATGCTTGGATTGCGGGTGTGCACCACTGCGCCTGCCTCTGTAGAATCTTCTGAAGTTGGTCTTTGTCTTTTCTTTTTTCTTTCATCTTTTGGGGTGAGAGGGGTTTGGGCTGGTCTTGAACTCACTTTGCAGCCCCAGCCTCCCACCTACTGGAATTACATACATGTGCCACTGTGCTGGGCTCCTAAATTGTTCTCATTGCCACACTTCTACTTAATTTAGCTACTCTGTGAATGGTTAATATAGCTCTTTAGCTCACAAATAAGGCGAGACTCAGAGAGGTAAAGTGACTCCTTCAGAGTTACCAAGTGTAGGTGAAATTTTACTCAAAACCAAAACACAGGCATGGAATCAGTGTTCTTCAAACTGAGTTGTCTCCCATGAATTTATTGTGAAATCAGCATAGTGGGTTGCTGTCAGCGTTACGGCAAAAGGGGGAGGAAGAGAATCAGCGTAAAAATATCACAGTATTGGTTGGGTGAGACTGCTACTTTAATGTGTGCATATGAATAGAACACATCATGATGTACAATGTATTTCTTTAAGCTGCCATCAAAAAACTCCCCTCCCCTTGTAGCCCATGCTAGCCTCAAACTCACAATGATCCTCCTGCATCAGCCTCCAGAGTGTTGGGATTACAGGCATGCGCTACCACGCCTGGCTGAGAAGCCCTTTCTGTGCACCACCACCTCCATGCCCAGCTTTGTGTGGGCATGTGTGAAGTCATGTGTTAGTGTGTGTGCTAACGTGTTTTAAGTTCATACAAAGATGGAGCAGAAGAGGGTCGAGTTCCTAGTACAGTCTGCCCCTGCTCCTGGCATTCTGGCTGGCCCCTCCTCCCAGTGGAGTGGTGTGACTGTTATACCTCATGGTGGTGTATATTCCGTAGATGTGAGATACGTTTTAAACTTGCAAAAAATTTTTTGATAAATTGGTGATAACGGTACTCATTTTACAGTGGTGAATGTTGAAAAAATTAATAAACAGTGCTTCCAACATTCCTGCTGCAGAACAAGAGCTTATCATTTGTGGTGGTAGAGGCTATTCAGAGAAATCAGTTCCAAGTGTAAGGTTCCAGATGAGTCTTGAAGTGCACAGTCGCTGCCGGGGCGCTGGGTGTCCTCTCTGCGTGCGGCGTGGTGATCAGTTCCTTTTAGGGAGCTCTTTTTAGCAGCATATTACAGCAGTCTGGAGCAGCCGGGGAGACTTGTCACGAGATTGGCTTTAAATGGTGATGTCAAGTGACCCTAAAGTCAGTGTAATGGAAAATTGTTTTCCTTTCCCTCAAACATTTAATTTGCTGTTGATCACATATCATCCTTCCTCACTTTCAAGGTCAGAGGGAGATAATAATTTTTACTGTACTGCTGCATCTCTCTACAAATTATCATCTGAAAAACCTTCTTAGATTTGACAAATGAAATGTTTTCATTCCCAAGAGGCACTTGTTAAACCAATGAAGTTAAAAATTCTAATTCCTATTCCTTTCTAGTATATACCATTTTATTCATCTCAAATAAACACACAACCTCAAGCATCCTACAAGGCAAATAGATGTGTTTTTAATTAGTGGCTCTACAAACAGAATTTTTATCATCACGAAATTTATAAGCCCAAAAAAGGGAACAAATATTTACACTTGCAGCTTTGCGTCTACACTGCCCACTGTTTGGAGAGCTCTGAAAATGCAGATGTGTCCCCGTCTCTTTCCTAAGCCATGACAGCAGGAAAAGAGGCCTCAGCGTCCTAGCAGGGCATCTGCTCTGTTGCGTAGTGAAAGTGGGAGGTGCGTAGAGGTATGCTTTCTGTGTGACCGGTAGTACATTTTTTCATACAAAAATTTATTTTGAAAGCTAATCCTCACAATTGCTTCCTTGTTGCTGTTGTGGAGTAAATGTTTCTCAGTATTTTGAAGGTACTGAGGCAGTTTTATTTTGAGTAGTAAATGCTTTGGTGCAGTTGTCATATAGAATTACCTCTTTTTGAGTAATTTTATTGTATGGTTCTATTTAGAAGAGTTTCTGGGGTTTGTGTCTAATGCATGACAAAAGGAAGACTTCTACAATGTTTGAATATGTGTTTAAAAAAATCCTGATTAATGCTATAAAGCTTGTTAAAATGCATTGAAATGATTTAGAAAGAAGGAGGACTGATTTTGCCAAAAATGGGATACATAATTTCCACAAGGCTTTATACTGCATATTTGATTCTGTAGAAAGTGCCTCCATTTAATTTCAGCTGTTGTGGGTGGTGATTACACTATGCCTGCATCCAAAAATGATTTTAGGTTGCTTAGGTTATTAAAATATATTTAATAGGCTAATCTTTTTTCAAAGCCTCAGAAATAATTAAGATCAAAGAACAGATAAGCCTCATGTCTAGAATGAATAATTTATTTGTAAACATCTTAGAAGCTAAGGGGAAAATGATGTTGGCTTACAAAATTCTCATTGGCGGATAAGGAAGCCTAGAAGTTTAAGGAGAGGTGTTTTCCCTCTGAATATAGGGATGATTTATTTCGGATTCTAATTCTGTGTAATCATCAGTGAGTAGTAACACTGGTAGTCTTTCCTCCCACTCTGCTCCTTCCCCTGTTAAAGGGAAATCTCTGGTTATACAAATAACAATGCATGCTGGTTGTACAAAGGTGATGCTGATGCTGGTTGTTAAAACAAATGAGAGATGGCGTGTTTCAAAATGAAGTTTTTCTGAATGGTACTCAACTCTAGTCCAGGTAGACATTTGTCATATCTTAGCCTTCAAAGATGGCATTGAGGCTTACTGAGTCCAATGGAGACCTTTTTGTAAGGCGTTGTGATGATAACAGATTCTGCAAACATTTGCTGGGTGCCTCAGATTTCCCCGAGGTAGATACACAGCAGTGAGAGAGGCACCACACTTGTTCCCCTCGGGAGCTCAGAGGCCATGGTTCTCCTCATGCAGTCGGGGCCCATCAAGGAGGTCATGTCTGCGCATTTATGGAGCACTAGGCGGAGGGTGTAGATCAGCTGGCAGAGTGCATGCATGCTAGAATGTGTGATGCCCTTGGGTGGATCTCTTGTGCGCGGGCACACACACACTTTTTTTTTTTTTTTAACCGACTACCTTTTATGGGTTACAGTACCCAGGGTTCAACCAGGAAAACTCTATGGCTGCATCAGTACTCACCTGCACAGGTGATGCCAAGGGTATGCGGTGGACACATTATCCTAGGAACACAAATAGGGATACATTTATTTGTGGAGAAGGAGGTAACTTTTGTGGTGAGATTTAAAGTCAGCACCCACCCGAAAGGTAGGGAAGGCACTGCAGGGAGAGGGAATAGCAAGCTCAGAGGGTGCTAGGTTTGATCAGGACCCCTGCACCTGTGGGCTAAATGACGGAGGCCATATTGTGTGGGGCAGGCAGGGGAGGGGGCGGGAAGTGAAGTTGTGCAGCTGTGGCGGCTATGTCGGGCTGAGAGATGTGACGTCATTCTGTAGGTGGGCTATAAGCAGAGGAGGGAAGAGTTGTGATGCGTGCCACATAGGGGGATTGTGTGTGACAGTGGTTGGCGACACCATGCTAACGGAGGGGAGGGACCACCAGGCCTGGGAGCTGGAGCAGTGACTCAGAAGCAGAGCCATTACTATTCGGTCCTGGGCCAGCAGATGGCGGGCACAGAGGGGACTGACTGGTCCCTGGGAGTGCAATTCCACATCTTGTTTTGTTCCCTCTAAATAAGAATCATGCAATAAATGACTTAATAGACGGCTTACCTTTTTGTACAAGACATCTTACTCTCTAATACGAGGAAGATTTTGAGTCTTTAAGAGTAGATCCTCTTCACAGCAAAATTACACTGACTTGAATCATTGTATTTTTGTTTTTTAAAGTAATCAGGATGGAGTTGCATGTGACGCTATGTGGCCCCGCTCCCCCTTGTCGGTTGGTCAGGCAAAAATGGGGCACTGGCACGGTGACCTGCGCAGTCACCCTGCCAGAGCCGTGTCACAGAATCAGTGGGCTGGGCTGGGCTGGGCTGGGAAACTAGGTCTTTACCTTCTAACTGTGTGGCTTGACCCTTTCTCTTTATCTCTGGGCCTTAGCCTTCTCATTTGTGAAGCAGAAAAGACCGGTGTCTTTGGAAGCTTAGAAAAACCATTTGTTGATTTAAAATAGAATAGCTACATGACATTTAAATGAAAACAAATACAAAATAATTCCCCCAAACCAGACACTTAGCTTCTATGAAGAAGAAAAAAGCAAGGGTAAAGTGTACTCATGTAGAGTGTTTACCTGACGACCATTAAGCCTGAATCACTCACTGGCTCCTGCATGGGAAGCTTCACAGATAGGCAGCAAGTTAGAAATGTGTTCAGTGGAAATTATAGGAATGTATTCTATGGATGGGCTATTAAATAAATAGGGACCCCCTGCAAGATCAAACCAGGGACTCACACACTCATCCTAGGCAAGTATTACACCACTGAGCTATGTCCCCAGCCATTTATATTTTTTTATTTTGAGACAGGGTCTTGCAAAATTGCCTAGTTGGATTTGTAATCCTCCTGCCTCAGCCTTCCAAGTGCTGGATTACAGGCAGATGGCACAGTGTATACCTGGGATTCTTTGTGTTTGTAGCTCCTCAGTTTGGGCTTCTGCTTCTGCTTCATTGGCTTGAGCCAAATCCTTGGCTGTGACTAGCTGCAGGTAGTCCAGGAAGTGAAGAATTTAGCTTTCTGGTCTTTTTGGCTAGAAGGCAAAAGACAATGAGCATTGGTTTGCATCAGACACACTACACAGTAGTTAGGGCAGCACAGTCATGGTCTTGTGCAGGTGGCCCGCCAGCCCCATTCACCCAGGACTGCGTGGTTTCCTGGAAAGCAGGATATGCAGTACTGTGGCCTGGACAATCCTGGGCAAACCAGGCTAATTATTCATCCTAGTCTTTCCTGTTATCCCCTGTATTTCTGAAATGTGGAAGCCAGTCATCTGTTGAGGATGGAGCCACTTTGGCTCGGCCTTTTTAAAAAGACTTAAAGCCCTGTGATAATTCACCATGAGAAAGAAGCCATTTTTTGACTAAGGTGGCAGATTGGAAGTAGAATGTAGTGCAGTGAGCTTTGCACAGCGCTCCTGGGGCTGCTTTGTTACCTAGCTTCCCTGGCTGCGTTCACATGACCAGCAGCTGGGATTAATTCTGTGTTCCTAGCCCCGCTCTTAGGACTGTGGCATTTGTGTTTCCCCTTTCTAAGCTTTGTTGCTCACACATCCCCCCTCCTGATGGCCAGTCTTTAGATATGTCAGTCTTCAGGCAAATCTTTTAAAATTGTTATTGAGTATCATTCATGTCATAAAATTTGCTCTTAAAAGCATACGACTCAATGCCTTTTAGTGTATTCGCAAACGCATATGACCATCACTATGATCTAATTCTTTTAAAATTTAATTTCTTTTTATTACCCTAAAATGAAACTATATTCAGTAGCAGTAACTTCCTCTCCCATGATTCCCTCCGCCCCTGGCAACCAGTGATCTGCTCTCTGTCTCATGAATTTGCTTATTTTAGACATTAATTATACATGCAGTCATATATTATGTGGTCTTTTTTTGGACTGGCCTTTCTCTCTGGGCATAATGTTTTCAAATTCATCTCAGTTAGTTGTAGAATGTGTCAGTAATTTGTTCTTGGTTGGGGGAGTACCGGAATTGAAGTCAGGACCTCTCACTTGCCAGGCAGATACTGTGCCACTGAGCTAAGCTCCTGGCTCCCATCCCTTTTAATTCCCACTTTATTTTTAAGGTAGGATCTCATTATATAGTTGAGGCTGACCTTGAAGTCACTTTGTAACCCTGGCTGGTCTTAAACTTGTGGCTGTCTTCCTGCCTCAGCCTCCCAAGTGCTGGGATTACAAACGTGTGCCACCAGGCCCGGCTAACTCACTACTTTTTTTCCTTAACATCATTCTAAAACTCTGCATATTTTATCTTTTCTTTCATGTTTGAGTTTTAGTTAATTTTCAACATTAATTTTATTCCATACCCATCTTTTTTATCTGATACCCTGGAATTCATCCTGTACCTCACAGTTCTAGTCTCAGATACTTAAGTCTTGTAATAAAGAGGTGTGGCATTTAGTGTATTCCCTTGTTAGTAAACTCGTTGCTGTGTATGAGGCCGATGTGCACGTGCAGCAAGCTGGCCAGCCTTGGGAACACTAATGCAATTTAGGGGAGAAGCCTTTCTTTGTTAGATCCTACTTCTACATGGGCCACATATTTTCAGACCTATTTCACAGTAATTCGTGGTTTTTAGCTATGTCATTAGAGATGCTGTAGCCAGCATGCCTGGACTCTATTAGATAAGCATTTTGTGAGATTGCTTACTTTCACAAATTATCTCTGCCTGAAAGTTAATTTCTTCCCTCATATCTGAGCAATGAAATTCTTAGTATTTAAGAGACCTAATAGTGCAGTTAAAACATTTTGTTTTGCCTTTTAGACATTTTTTGTAAGGGCTGATATTAATGTTAAATCTTTTTGCCTTGCATACTTTGTTCTGAATTTGAGAAGTCAGTATCAGAATCAGTGCCATGCCTTATAAACACTTGGTTGCTGTGTGGGTTTGCTTTATTAAAAACAGCTACGTAAAAATCTCAGTGACTGACGGTGTGCATATGAGAGTGTGCTCCTCATGGCTTTGGGGCTATTTGGAGCGTGACTCATGCAGTTTTACCTTGAGTTTCTGAGAGTTTACCAAAAAATTACAAACAGTTGGCAGTGGAATTAAAATAATGTATGTGTGAAACGAAAGAGAAAGCATGATCTTCCTTTGTTCTTTTCTTCCTGCAGTGAAATTTTTACCATTTAAAACTCTTTGGTAAATGCAGGGCTGGTAACAGAGCCTCCCGTGTGGCTCTGCCCACCACTGTCTGAGGGTTCCTGCTGTGTCCTGGAGGTGTGGGTTGGCAGGGTGACAGCTGTTCAAGCTCAGTAACAGCAGGTGTAAAAAGTGAGGTGTTTTGAAGGCAAAGGGATGAAACCATACAGTTGACATCACTAGTCTCAGGTGTTGGCTGCCCCAGCATCTCCTGTTGCCCTCCTCAGAGAATTTTTAGGGACATATGTCCTTTGACTTTTCATTAGTAGGAAATTAAAGCTCAGGGATTCCATACTAAAAGTTGTAGGGTCCCTCAAGTAGTCCTTCAGGTAGAGCTGACCCTGTAAGAACTGGTGAATGACCGCAAGTAGGTAAAGCTCTTAACTATCATGGAGTGTGGGATATCAGAGGCACCTAAAAATAAGAAGAATCAACTCCCCAGTAGTGTGTTTTACCCTTCATACTGTTAAATGACTTGTCGTCTCGTCTTCTGCCTCTGGGCTGACCTTTCTGCCTACCGTTATCCAGTTTTTTTTTTGTTTTTTTGTTTTTTTTTTTAATAACTTAAGCCCTGTAGGCCTCATTGCTTTACTGTGTAAGCAAAGCGTTTGTGCTGAGACACTGCGGCTTTGCTGCTGGAGACTTACCCATGTAGTGCGGACCGAGGGTCTGTGCCTAGAGGGCTGTAAAAGAACAGATGTTCCTAGATGCTCCCTATTTCTAAGTCAGGCTTTGAATACTGGCATTTAACGGAGATGAGAGAAACAGCCACAGCACACGTAGATTATTGCTTTGCTCTAATTTGCATTGTCACTTAACGTACTGATCAGGCAGCCTGGCATGGTGGTGCAGCCTGTAATCCCAGCACTTGCCTGTAGTCCAGGCTGGCCTTGAACTTGGAGCGATCCTCCTGCCAAAAACCTCCTGAGTGTTAGGATTATAGGCATGCGCCACTCTGCCTGGCTAAACTCTGAACTCTTAAGCGACTTAGGTGTTCCCTTTTATGTGTGTACTTTTTGATATCCCTGAGTGGAAAACTTTGTAAGTGTTGGCAGCTCTACTCAGTCTAGCCAGTAAGAGTTACATGAAGATTAGTTTTCTAAGTGACTATTAACTGGAAATTTTATCTGTTGAGAGAGAGAGAGAGAGGATTCATACAACTTCAAGAACGTATCATCATGTGCATAGCACATTAATTTTTGGCAGGTGGAGATAGATGGATTCAGGGTATGTTCCCATTTCTCATTGTGCTGAGACAGAACTATTAGTGTAAACATCAGTGAGGGTGTTCCTTTCTGTTGTGCTAATTAAAGAAGCAGTGTATTTTTAAAAATGTAATTATGGTTCTTCGATGGTCTGATCTGATCCTAGTTAGAAGTAAGAATTCTTTAGCAGAGGTTTACAGTGCACAGTGCTGTTCAAAGAACTTTCTTTGCTGGAAGTGTTTTTGCCGACTGCTGACACAGTCCAGCAATGATTGCTGCGTGCGACAAATGACTGAGAAACTAAACTGTAAACTTTCTTTAAAATGTGTATTTAAATACTCAAATCTGTTTGGTGGTTACTGTGTTGAACAGTACAGATCTAGACTATGTGGAACACTTACACTGAGTATAACAGCATTCTAAGGCTCCCAAGGCTCCTGGTTCTGATTGGACGTTGAGCCTGTTTAAACTGAATAATGGGCAATTTTGCTATTAGATGTAAGGAAAGAAACAAGTTCCTTAACTTTGAGAAGTCAAGAATTCCAAAAATTTTAAAGAGAAACACATCAACAAATGCATAGATTGGTATTTTCTCCTGTAAAGAAGTACATTTACCATCGTGGGAAACGTACAGGGGCAAGGAGCTTAGATGCAGCTGCCTGGCTTGAGTCTTACTGGGGCGTCTTTTGGGACAGCTGTGGGAGTCCGGCGTCTGGATCTCTTTCGAAGGCAGGGTGTTCTTAACAGGCTGTTACCACTTGGATTCTGTGCTTTTTAGGGTGCTGAGGCTCTAAGGGCATGAGGAAGAGCTGCTTATTTCAGGAGAACATTAAATTGTGCTCCAGGTTTCACGTGAAAATGAATTTAGCATGACCGAGGTTAAAGTAGGGCTGGGATTTTCCTACATGCGCCTTGCAGGACTCTTGAGTTCCATGTCTCTTTGAGCAGGCTCCTCAGGCTGTCACCATTCTAGGGAGGTGGCCTTTCCCAGACTCCAGGAACACAAAGTGGAGGTCTCCCCCTTAGCAGGTAGGAATTCCTGCAAATATTGTTTGGCTCAACGGTCAGGAATTTGTAAGTATTCTCTTAAATGAAAGAATAGACATTATCAGGTAAGCCAGAGTACTGAAAAGTCGTAAGAAGTTAGTCTTTCCCCCAAAATTGGGCAGGACCCCTCTGAAACTCAGTGTTAGAATTGCTTCTGCTCACCCTGGGAAAGCCACCGCAAGGGAAAAGCCATAGAATAATAAGCTGTATCTCCTCTTATTCTGCGCTATCTTTTTTACCTGCTAACTACTGTGTCTTGGCTGAATAAATCGTGGATTTAGAGCCGAGGGGTGGTTGTTTCCACCAATCTTTAACTCATCCACAGCCCAGTGTCTTCCACTGATCGAGGAACCAGAGCCCACTTTAAAGCCCTGCGTGGAGCCAGAGGACTTGTAACCTAGTATCCGGCCCTCTCTCTGGCAGCTGGGCAAGTCCCCAGGGCCGCATGTGTGAAACTCAGACATGAGGCGCTTAGGTTGCAGCCCATCTTGTAAGGAGGCCTTGCATCTGGGGGAGGTCACTGCAGTGAAATTAGGGCGACTGTCATGGCGCAGGTATGGAAGAAGAACTAGCCTTCCCCTTTGGTTCCCTGGGGACGAGGACTGTCTCATATACACTGTGTCTTGGCAGCTGGACCTGTCAGACCAGGATCTAGTCATGCCAGCTCCCAGGTGCCTGGGGTTGGCTTTTGCCAGGTCACAGATGTGGTTCTGCTGGTTGTGTGCTGTGGAGGGGGCTGGGCGCCCGTCCTCCTGCCAGGTGTGCAGACACTCCTGGCGCCCCACAGAGCTGTGCACAGTGAGCTTGCCTCTCCCGCGCTGCTCCTCAGCCTCCGGTCTTGAGCCTGTGTCAGGTTGGCACAGGTGGGTAGGCTAGACTCGGTTAGGCTTCTGCCCCAGATAGTAAGAAAGGAAACTGGCCAGTCCTTTCCTGAAATGGTGCCAAGGGCTGGCAGAGTGCTGCTGGGCACTTGTTCCCTTCAGAGGCGGGGTCAGGAGCACGGTATGGAAGTTCTCCAGCATGTGGGTTGTGGGATTGCATCCGCTTCACTTCAGGCACTTCGCTGCGGAACCCAGAAAAGTTTGCAAGGAATGGGTTTCATTTAGGAGAAAGTGTTGCCTCGTGTTTAAGTTGTCTTGGGTATAGATGCAAAACAGGTGACCATGTGACTTCAAAAATTTGAAATGTCTATCATTAAAGACAATTCCAAAAAAGATACAAGACAAATGTGAAGTACGAGAGAATAAGCCTGAAATAGACAAAGAATAGACACAGAAAATGTAAAGAACCTTCTGCAAATTAATAATAAAAACTATAGGAAAATGGGCAAAAGATACAAAAAAGGAATTTGACAGAAAGGAAACAAATGGCCAATAAGTACACACTTAAGTTCAAAGAAGAATTGTACATTAAAGCAGCCAGTTTCCCCAATCAGACTGACAAGTCAAACAGAATAATATTCTATTGGCAACAGTCAGTGAAAAAATGAATATATTTTCATACACTGAGCATAAAATTGTTCAGACCTTTCTGGAGAAGGCAGTTTGGTGGTGTCTATGAAAATAATAACACTCATCTTTGATTTGGTAATTTTGCATCTAGGGAGATACAAATATGGAACATGCTCATTTATTTATGTGTTTTGGGGGGGTACCAGGAATTGAACTCAGGACCTTGTGCTTGCCAGGCAGGCACTTGTGCTACTGAGCTGC
Source organism: Dinomys branickii (assembly GCA_004027595.1). Taxonomy (NCBI): domain Eukaryota; kingdom Metazoa; phylum Chordata; class Mammalia; order Rodentia; family Dinomyidae; genus Dinomys; species Dinomys branickii. Next base: position 199,966 of record PVLD010000535.1, on the reverse strand, counting down.
ATCCCTGGCCCCATGCTCATTTATTGATGGTGATGTATTAGAATGATTAAATGCACTGGGGTACAAGCAATATACATGATATTATGGAGCCCCTAAGCAGGTGCTAGTATAAATTTGTGTGTAACTAATGTGCAAACACTCATTTACATTTTTGTAAAAAATTACTAAAATTATCATTTATGTAAAACCAACTTAACTACATTTTCAAGAGCTGTATTTAACAGATTCTATGTGTTATGCGTGTAAAATTCTATGTCTAAAATAAATTGATTTGTATTCTATGTGCATTGTATTTCATGTATTTCCTAAAACATGCTTTTTATTTATTTATTTTTGCCTTTTTGAGACAGTGTCTCACTATGCAGTTCAGACTGGCCTTGAGCTCACTTTGCAGCCCAGGCTAGTCTCAAACTTGTAACAATCCTCCTGCCTCAGCCTCCTGAGCTGGGATTAGAGGTGCACGCTCCCCCAGCCCCAGCTCTAAAACATGCTTTTTGGACCTTCAGAGCTCTGAACTTGCAGTGCCCAGCAACTGGGCATAGCATTAATCGTTTGAGCACTTTCTCAGAGGGTGTGGTAGAACATAACGGACCTTCTGAGCGATCAGATGGGATGAAAGGTGGTATGTACACACAGTGAGAAAAGATGACAGAAGAGACGTGAGCGTGGTGTAGCATCTCCTTAGGAGGCTGAGGCAGGAGGATCACCAAGCTAAGGGTCCACCTGAGCAATTAATTTAGTGAGACCCTGGCTGCAAAAAAGACTACAGATGAGATTGAGGAGGTATCATTTGTAGCATCTATGTTGTTTGAATTATTTTTTGCAGTGATAATATGTTCAATAATTATGTAATTAAAAAGTTAAAAACATTTATGTTGTTAATGGTGCTCTGTCCGCCTCTGTCACCTGAGCCATTTAGCCTGCCTGGGCACTTGTGCTTGGTACTCTGCTTTCTCCGAAGTTTGAGGGCTGGCCTGGCTGAGAGATTGTTCGGGTCTGTTAAGAGGTTAAGCAGCCGTGACAGTTGTGTGGGATAGAGTTGAGAGTTGAGGTCCAGGATGGGGGAGAAGCAGAGCTGCAGGGCCCAGGCCAGCTGCTCCCTGGGGCTTTTTGTGCAGAGCCTCCAGGGCCACCCCTCTGAGACAGCGCCGCACCGGGGAGGGCCTGGTGGGGGGGGCGGGGCGGAAGAGAGGCCGAACCAGAGAGCAGTGGCCTACTGGAAAGAGCCACCGAGTCAGTGACGGGAGGAGATGACCCGTCATGGGGTACCGGAGGCTCGCCTGGCTCTCGGGGCCCACCCCCGGGATCCTCAAGTGCAAGCAAGGTGTGCTGTGGGTGTCTCTGGGCAGTGAGAGTGGCACTGTGGAGCCACACACGTGGAGCGCCGGTTTGGGGCGGACGCAGAGGTGACTAGGGTGCAGCAGCTCCTTGCAGAGGGCACCAGGGCTGCTGGCAGAGCCAGAAGGAACGCGCCTCCCGGGGAGAGGCGGCAGTCCCTGCGGGAAAGGCAGGATTTCAGTGTGTGTGCTTCCCCACCCTTACTTTTTAGACAGGGTCTCGCAAGCCGTGTGGCTCAGATTAGCCTTGAACTTGCTGTGTAACCTCGACTGGCCTGAAAGTTTTAAAGGAAGGGTGCAGGAGGAGCAGCAAGCAGGCTCACTGCTGTGCACAGCGAGTGTGAAGGCTGTGAGTACAGTTATTTGGGAAAGTAGGCTCTTCAAAGGGAATCATAGAAGTTAGGATTGGGAGACCTAGGAGTTTGGCCTTGGTTTACTACTGGTTGCCTGTTTCACATTTAATCTTTGGTTACCAAGTTTCTCTTTTTCTGGGGGTCTTTTTCAGGTAGGGTCTCGCTATGCAGTTCAGGCTAACCTTAAACTCACTTTGTGGCTCAGGCTGGTCTCAAACTTGCAACAATCCTCCTGCCTCAGCCTCCCAAGTGCTGGAACTACAGGTGTGCGCCACCATGCCCAGCTATTTTTCTTTCTTTTTTTTTTTTTTTTTTTAA